>OVBL01001003.1:1200000-1568163 GCA_900406555.1 Pseudoturritis turrita | reverse complement strand
AGTTGACATATGGGGTACAGGATATATCGTCCTGGTATATGCCAATACCCAATGCACCACCAAATAAAATTCGGAAGAAAACTCATAATGACAGACCTCCGTCTCTCCGCTTAATCGGATGATAGCTTGTCTTGCATGCACGCATGGATACATGTCTATATCAAAATGCTTGCAACTGCAAGTTTTCTGTCTCAAATTAACCACATAATTCTTCCCATCCCGTCCAATCACATTGTACTCACGGGTGAAGCCGTTTAACTCTTGCGACACTAGCTTCTTTCCAATCGGTACTGTGGACTCTATTATGTTGTGCACGTAAGGCACCAACTTCTGTGACTCGGGTACTTCACCGGAACTCCTCCTATGAATGTTGAACCATTCAGCCAATTTTGCCACGATTATATCAATCATGGGTAATAAAGTGTACTTCCTTGCCTCTACGAAAACGCCATTGATCGATTCTGCACTATTGGTGGTTACTATGTTGTACCTTTCTCCTGGAAAATAACATCTTGCCCATTTTTTCTCATCGACACTTTTATCGAGATACACGGCTGCAGAAGGATACCTTATTCTGAACGCACTATAAAGTGTTAGGAACTCAACCTCTGTATAAGCTTCAGCGCATTCCATGAACTTCCCCGCAACAGTTTTTTTCTTCGTACCAGAAATGCTTCCTTTCACATTCTGAGACAGATGGTATATACAATACCCATGTTGAGACAACGGGAATACCTCACGTATTGACTTAATAAGGCCTAGATTTCTATCAGATATAAAAACCATTTTAGGATGATCCGGTACCACTGATTTCAACTTTTTCATAAACCACATCCAACTTGCTTCTTTCTCACCATCAGCTACACCAAAAGCAATTGGATAATAGTAATGATTAGGATCTTGAGCCGTTGCAACAATTAGAACTCCACCATATGCATGCTTAAGGTGGGTGGCATCAACAATGATGACTTTTCTCATGGCTTTGAATCCTTCAATACAAGCTTCCAACGCAAAGAACAAATACTTAAACCTGTGTTCCTTATCCCATTTCACATAAGTTTGTGTACCCTCATTCATCTTTCTTAGCATATACATATAAGACTCCAACAACACATAACTCTCCTCTGGACTTCCCCGCACAACATTAGCTTCTTCTTCTTTTCCTCTCCATGCAGTAGAGTATGATATGTCAACACTAGCTTTTGCTTTAACCATCTCCATCAGATTTTTTGGTTTTGGAGTCTTAAAATTACCCGGATACTCTTCCTGCAAAATAGATGCAACTATTTTTGCTGTCCCTTTCCTTCTACTTATCATTGTACTTGCATCAGCTCGAGAACATGTATGCATCTTCTGGTAAGTTCTAACCGACCAACGATCTGAATCCGAAAGCGGAACAACTCGTAAATACCACTTGCAACCTTTTTTTGCTTCCATACATTTTAGCACATATCTTTTGGGACACGACTTATTTACTTCATACTCAAAACAATTTCGATGTGAAGCTATTTGAACTAAATCTTTCACTTCTTGCCTACTTCCAAATTCTTGACCCAAAGTGATATCTATACCATCTTCCCATGCATTAGATACAAGCACAGCTCCTTCCACAACATCTGCTCGCTCATTATCTTCATGCATACCAAAGTTATCCTCATTATCAAACTCTTTGTAATCTGTGATCAAAATAATGTCAAACAGTTATATATAGTTATACCTAGTTATACCAGACCGAGATAACACAAAAAATTAATCAAACAGTTATACCTAGTTATACCAAACAGAGAGAACACACAAAATTAATCAAACAGTTATACCCAGTTATATTCAGTTATACCAGACAGAGAGAACACACAAAATGAGTCAGATAGTTATACCATATATTCCTTGTTGTACCAGCGCATGGTGTTCCGATGGTTCGTCTGTGTAAAGAGTTATCATACCATCCCCTAAAGCAACTTCACTTTCTCGAACCTCTCCTATCACTTGCACACATCTCTGAGTTTGATCCACATCTTTGATGAGCTCCACATGCAAAAGATTTCTACAACCATCTTGATTCACTTGCATGAGATAATTAAAAACGTCATCATCATTCGAGATATATGATGGTATTGTAACATTCAAAATCATCGAAAAGTAACTGAGTTTGAGCTGCGTTGTAGCTTCATCTATCATCATCTTTCTACCAATTCTATCAACCAACGCCGAATAAGTGACTTCTTCCACTCCGGTCCGCATCGCTAAAGTGTGAACTTCAACTCCTCCCGAGATCCATCTTGTGTAATCATCTTCCCTTGAATAACATCCTCCATAATCAAAACATATGATTGTGCAATTCATTGTCTCCTGCAAAAGAATAACAAATATCGTTAGTAATACCACTCAACTCTCAGTAGTACCAGTTGTCCCAGTAATACCAGTGATTCTCAGTAGTACCAGTTATCTCAGTAATACCAATGATTCTTAATAGTACCAGTTGACCTAGTTATACCTCTGCAGTTTTGATTTACCTTCGATTTGGTAGGATTCAGAACGACTCAGCTGCTATTTTAACACAATAATCTACGAAAATTGCTATTTTAAAAAAATAAAGAGATTTTCAAACCTAATGTAACATTAAACACGAAAATTGCAAGAAACGGAAATATCTAACCTTAATTTTGAAGATTCAACTGTGTACGGAAGAAGAGAACAAGCTTTTACTCCTCGTTTTGTCTCTGTTTTTTTTCTTTCCACGAGAACAAGCTACGAAGAAAGAAGGGTGATGACGAAGAGAGGAAGAAGAACACAACCTTGCTCCACGTGAGGCTGCTTCGGTCCTTGCTCCACGTGAGGAAGAAGAAACAGAAGAAACAGTGCTCTGTTTTTTTTTTCTTTCGACGGAAGAGACGAAGAAGAAGATGATGACGTGGGTGGGTTAGATTAAATTTAGGTTTTATTGGTTGTTGGGTATTTAATTAATTGTTGTTAGATATTTAATTGGTGGGAGAATAAATAATAATTAAATAATAGAGGGTAAAGTGGAGACAAATTGGTTTTTCAAATAAGAGGGGGTAGTTAGATTTAGAGGGGGTAGTTAGATTAAGTTTTTTTTTTTTAGGGTTTTTGAGATTAAGGTCCCCATTATTTGCTGTCTATTTTAAAAAATATCATTTTTATCAACTTCATAATTTTTTTTTTTATAAAAACTCAAATTTATAAGAATTTATAAAATATGTTTATAAAGAATATAAGATTTTATAAACACTGATGTTGAAAGCTCCAAAATTCTTAGATATGAAAAAAGATGTGTAAGCGATCTGCAAGACGCCAGACTACTACCAGTTAGTAGCATGATTCGTGATCAGGATCCGAATCATGTAATTCATTCTCATTATTTAAGAGTTATGGGATATTTATGAGATGGTGTGGGGTTTTCACGCTTCAAGAATTCATATGTGCTCATGTGTAAATTTTTGATATTTTGAATTAATTTTATATATCTTTAGCATATGATAGAAAATGATAAAATCGAACCATCCAACTCTATGTCATTGGAAAGATAAAAGGTATAAAGTAAATAGTTCAAACTCTGCAAATAACTGTATTCACCTTTGTGCGTCTACGAATTTGTTTGTAAACCAACTTTCACAAAACGAATAAAGAAAGTATGTTGTGGTACTCAAGCGTCTCACATCCGTCCGAGCCAATGGATTCTCTACTTTACCATATAAACTTATATGGAACAAATATTTTTTATAAAACCCACATTTCTGTCATCAATATACCATATCTAATTTTAAACTGAATTTTACTTCTAAAAACACTACATTTTCGAAATTTCTTTCATTCCTTTTTTTTTTCTTTTTTTTTAAAAAAAAATCCCTTCCTCTTTTCTTTCATTGAAAAATAAACACATAAACTATACCGCATATTTCGTCTCTTTGAGAAACTCTCGTTACATCGGGTTCTTGTCTGTACTCCATCTATCTATTTTGCTAGTCTCGGTTTGTTTTGCGGTTTTTGTGGGTGTCTTTTGTTAGACTGCTTAATGATTCATTCTTTCTCTATCGCTGGATTTTCGATGGCCCTTATTCGATTCGATCCACCCTTCATTTGGTATATGAGTGGTGTGGCCTATGGGTGGCTCTTTTGAAATCTCCTCCACTCGAATCCACAACAGGATCTGGTCGAGATCTTGATTGGTTTTTGCTCCCTTCTTCCCGGGTTTAGATCTGACATCGGTATTGTAAGTCGGCATTCTACCGCGTCACCAACTATTGGAAGCATATTCAATTTTCGAAATCAACCAAGTACAAGAGAGGACATCTAATCCAGTTGAAGATCCGAAGTCGTTTGGTCTCTCGGTAATTTGGTTTTTTTTTTGTTTTTTTTAAATCCGGTGATGGGTTTGGATAAATTGTTAGTAGTCTATTATTCCTATGTGTTAGTTTTTATCTTTGTTGGCTGTATCAAAATGTCTCCCCTTTGTATGGGGCAATGTCTCTGGGAATTTTATCTCGTCGGATTAGTTTTCGGAAATTCTCGGATCTGTTACCTTGGTGTATTGTTAAGATGGAAATTCAATAAAAATTCGTAGAGGAAAGAAAAAAACTCGGCATCACGATATTATTACTGTTATTATTATTTACACCTTCTTGTTATTGTTATTTTAAAAATTACATTTGATTGATTTTAAATAATATGGGTAGAGCTACGTAAAAAAACTCAAAAACATATATATTATTTTTGTGATAACAGAATAAAAAAAAGACCTAATACGAAGAAAGAGAGGAGTACTATTTTTCGATTAAAAAAAAAACAAAAAAGAGGAGTACTATTTATATTTCCTAAAGATGAAGCGCATGTTCTTTCAAAAGTGATTATTGGATTATTAGAGTGATAAAGATGGTTAATTAAATTGTAAGTATATAAATTATAGTTATATAGAAGTTTGCTCCAAAATATGGTGACATGGACCGTCAAGCGTATCTTATCACATGACAAACCGAGCTGGTTTTGGTTCTCTTTCCATTATCTCTCTGCTTATTTATTAACAACTAATTTATTTGTTGGTCGATCATTACCAGATAACAAAGCTGACATTTTAATTTTAATTTTTTTTTGATAAAGGAGCCTGACATTTTAATTGCTGGCACGAGTCTAAACTCCCCTGTCGTTTCCACGTGACAGTATCGTAATGGTTGGAACAATTTGTGAGAGACGTCGAATTTTGTTTTTGACGGTGATTATCAGGGCTGGGCAAAAAAATATGCTAAATCTGATTCGATTTGCTATTCGCTTTGATCCGAATCAAAAAATTCGAATATTCAAAAAGTTTCGAAGTAAAACAAATACTTAAATGTGATATCTGCAAAAAACAAAGCAAATCGCAAATATTATTAAAGAAAATACCGATATCCGCTCCGATCCGCATTGACGTATTATATATATATATATATCATTTATATAAAATAACATATATTCTAATATATATAATTTGCTATTTTTTTTGTTAATATTAACATACTTTAATGCTATGTACCTATTTTTTTAGAATTTTGAGTTTTCAAAGTATTTTTAACGGATCGGATTGGATATACGCGGATATCTAAAATTTTTTTGGATTTTCGACTTTTAACGGATCGAATCGGATATCCGCGGATACAAAAAAAAATTAGGATATCCGAAAATTACTGGATCGGAGCGGATCATAAAATCAACTATCCGATCAAAATGAAGCAGATTGCGGATACTGAATTTTTTTAGGATATCCAATCCGTGTCCAGACCTAATGGTTATTACTTACTGCAACTATTAGTGTGACACATTATTTTTGTTTTGTTATTAAAGAAAGTGTGACACATTATCACAACGAAGGATGAAGCATATCGACCAAACTGGTTTCCAATAACAAAATTACACGTGGCAAGAAACCAACTGAAAATAAAAAGGAAGTAATTAAGGGACAGAGCGAACAGAAGGCGTGATGATTGAATTTGATACCCTTATTTTGCAAGAAGAATTATCTTCTTTTATCTGTCCTCATTTAGTTGACAAAAAAATTGTGCATGCTTAATTTATTATGCTTGTGATAATTGGATGGTAGGTAGCCTAATGGTTTATGAGATAATGTTGAATTTAAATTTGTATATTGCATGTTAGTGAAAAAATGTTCTGAAAATTTTGCACTCATGTAATTGTAGACGCGAAATAGAGAAACATTTTAATTAAGAATTTAAAAAATGTTCTGAAAAAATGTTCTGAAAATTTTGCACTCATGTAATTGTAGACGCGAAAAAAAAAACTTGTAACTCATAAATAATAAACGCTTCTCCATTTTGTATTACATTAAAAATAAAATGTATAAGAATTTAAAAATAATAAACATCTTTACATTATAATTTCTTTAATTTAGTAGAATATACAATTTTTTTATTCGTTAAAAATTGGTGGCTAACCTGATTTGACACATTAATATATTTAAATAACATTTCACGATAATCCATCTAATAACTAAAACTTTTATTTTATTTTTTTAGCGAAAATACCCATGCGTTGATAGAAATGTATCATTCACAAGTGACAAAGTTTTTGTTGATAAATATTATTCATCCCAAATTCGTAGTGATGTAAAATATAAATTTGTTGAAATTATTCTAAAATTTTCGAAACTTTATATAAATATATAAATTTTTTTCAGAATTTAAAAATTTCAAAAAAATTAACATGCTTTAAAAAATTTTCACAAGTTTCTAAAAAATTGAGAACTTGTTATAACGTATATTATTTTAAGATAATTTTTAAAACATAATCAGAAATATTTTCTGATAATATAATTAAGTTTCCACTATTATAGCTATTTTTTACAAAATTTTTAAAATTTTTCACAGATTTTTATTTTTAACATGTTTACCATGTAAAAGTACTGTTCAACTTCTTCATCTGAATGATCATTTTTTTTATATTTAACTCTTAAATCATGAAATATAAACCATAATCTTAACATCTTAAACCTTAATCATTGTTTTAAGCCTCCTCAAATCTCACAACTTTTAATAGTAAAATCAAAACCCTAACCCAACCTTCTAAACCTAAACCGCTGTTCAATCTTTGTCGAAATCCGTCATTGTTAGATATCTAAACTTTTTTCCCTATTTTTTTTTCTTTCTTCATTCTCAGAGGTATTTTCAAAAACATTTGAAAATGTTATTTTCTCATGAATCTTTTTTAAAATGTAATCACTGATATATTGAAAAATTTACTGTTAACATAATATTACATGTGATATTTATATGACGAAAATGTATAGGTTGAAAAAATATTTTTAGATGTTAGCGTATCTGATTAAAAATATTATATTAAAACTATTTAAAAAAAATAGTAATAATAATAAATCTTGGTAGGCAACTTCTCTACATTTGAAAATCTATCTATCACTTGTCTTCACTAAGTACAAAATCTATTTTTACTACATTATTGTAAAAAAAAAAAAAAATCTAACAACATGACCGTTATGTCCTCCTATCTGAATTTGATTACGAAATTGCCCTTACCCCTTTCACTGACTGACTCGTCTCCTTCTCCACTTGGATCTCCCATTCGATCCAAACCAAAAATCCTCCATAGCCTCTCTCTCTTTCTCCTCTCTATCTCTCTCTCTCTCTCTCTCTCTCTCATAGATGCCAGCAATGCCAGGCCTCGTATCAGTCAAAACTCCGGCCGATGCGCCGCCGCTACGTGTAGCCGTGCCAGACACGCAACCTCACCGATCCGAGCTCTCGAATCCACCCCGAACCCCGATGAAGAAGACTCCTTCCTCTACACCATCTCGATCCAAACCTTCACCAGGTCGATCCGGCAAAAAAGATTCCCCTGGCGTATCCTCCGCCGCCGTAATCGACGTCGACGATCCGTCTCTTGATAATCCAGATCTCGGCCCTTTCCTTCTCAAACTCGCTCGTGACGCCATAGCTTCAGGTGAAGGTCCTAACAAAGCATTAGATTACGCGATCCGCGCTACTAAGTCGTTTGAGCGATGTTGCGCCGCCGCTGCTCCACCCATTCCCGGCGGAAGCGATGGTGGACCTGTTCTCGATCTAGCTATGAGTCTTCACGTGCTCGCTGCAATTTACTGCAGTCTCGGCCGATTCGATGAAGCAGTCCCGCCGCTCGAGCGAGCCATCCAGGTTCCTGACCCGACTCGTGGACCTGACCACTCTCTCGCTGCGTTTTCCGGCCATATGCAACTCGGTGACACGTTGTCGATGCTTGGTCAGATCGATAGATCCATTGCTTGCTACGAGGAAGGTCTTAAGATCCAGATCCAGACTCTGGGCGATACGGATCCACGAGTCGGAGAAACTTGCAGGTTCTACTTTCTTGATTTTACTTCTCAATTAAGCCTCTAATGGATAATTAAACTCTTTAGATTCTTAATACCAACAATCAATAGTGTCAGTATTATTTTACGTTTTGCTGAAAGTTGATTTTTTTTCGTTAGATCTAAAATTTATAGTGAATCTAAAGTGAGATTCGTCTAATTTTGTCTCTTCATTGGTTCTGATATGTATCTGCAAATCCCAAACTCAAGAATTAGTGAGACTCAGAATTTTAGGGTTTATGATACATTGTTCCAATTCAGCTTGAGCCAAGGCCTGGTTTAGGACTAGTTTCCCATTAGCTTTTAACTTCTTAAGATGACTCGATTTTGCTGAAATTTGCTTAACTTATGATCTGAGCTTACAAAACTCTACAAATTTAGAGTTTGATGATCCAGTTGAACTAGGCACTGTGGCCGGTTTCTGAAGCTCCTAATAATTTCAGGTACTTAGCAGAAGCTTATGTTCAAGCAATGCAGTTCAATAAAGCGGAAGAGTTATGCAAAAAAACTCTAGAAATCCACCGTGCGCATAGTGAACCAGCCTCACTGGAGGAGGCAGCTGATAGGAGGTTGATGGCAATCATCTGCGAGGCTAAAGGAGATTATGAAAACGCACTCGAGCATCTTGTCCTTGCCAGTATGGCCATGATTGCGAGCGGGCAAGAATCCGAGGTTGCATCAATCGATGTCAGTATTGGGAACATCTACATGTCGCTGTGCCGGTTTGATGAAGCTGTGTTCTCCTACCAGAAGGCTCTCACTGTGTTCAAGTCCTCTAAAGGCGAGACTCATCCTACGGTTGCGTCAGTGTTTGTCAGATTGGCTGAGCTTTACCACAGGACAGGGAAACTCCGCGAGTCCAAGTCCTACTGTGAGAACGCGTTGAGGATATACAACAAGCCGGTGCCTGGGACAACTGTGGAAGAGATTGCTGGTGGATTGACCGAGATTTCTGCAATTTACGAGTCTGTGGATGAACCTGAAGAAGCATTGAAGCTACTTCAGAAGTCGATGAAATTGCTTGAGGATAAACCAGGACAGCAGAGTGCCATTGCAGGTAATAATCATTCAAAACCATGAATATTTTTTTTTCCGCTGGATTGCTGTGCAGTGTCTTTAAAATCATGGTCTCAAATTGATTGAAAAGTACTGATCTTTCGTTTTGTTAAACATGCGAGTAAAAGCCGCTCGAATTAACTTTAGTGGTTTGCTGCTGAAATGGGAGGTAATCCATCTGTTTAAGGCTTACCCAAGACGCTAATTTATTAGTGTGTTAGTGATATCGTCAAAGCGACCTAGATATAAGGGATTGAATGGAGGTGTAATATATAGCGAACTAGATTGTGATCAGACGAGAATGAATCTAAATCTGATCTTCAGTAGATAAAATACTGTGACACTTCGCTATATCGAAATGTGATTTGCAATCATCTTTTCAAAAAAGTTTTCCTTACATTAGTTTGGCTTTATGAACATGCTTACAGGGTTAGAGGCACGGATGGGAGTAATGTATTACACGTTGGGGAGGTACGAGGATGCAAGAAACGCGTTTGAGAGCGCTGTGACAAAGCTGCGGGCAGCGGGTGAGAAATCTGCCTTCTTTGGTGTTGTATTAAACCAGATGGGACTAGCCTGCGTTCAGCTGTTCAAGATCGATGAGGCAGGTGAGCTATTCGAAGAAGCAAGAGGGATTCTTGAACAAGAACGTGGACCGTGCGATCAGGACACTCTCGGCGTTTACAGCAATCTGGCTGCTACCTATGACGCCATGGGAAGGTAAATGTCTTAAAAGAAAACTGTGAAATTACGCTGATGATGTGCTGGTTTACCAAAACCAAAATCACAACCGGTTTGGATTCAAATGTGTGCACTTGATCGGTATCGTTATCTAAACCGGTCAATATGATATCAAAAGTGAAAATTTACTGGGCAGAAACTAAGATTTCATTTCTGTGATGGCTATGTGATTTGCAGGATAGAGGATGCGATTGAGATTCTAGAGCAGGTTCTGAAGCTGAGAGAGGAGAAGCTCGGGATTGCGAATCCGGATTTTGAGGACGAGAAGAAGCGTTTGGCCGAGCTCTTGAAGGAGGCTGGCCGGTCGCGGAACCACAAAGCCAAGTCGCTCCAGAATCTGATCGATCCAAATGCAAGACCTCCCAAGAAAGAGTCTTCTGCTAAGAAATGGCCAAGCCTCGGTTTCAAGTTCTGAGAAAAGATAAATAAATCATTTATAACAAAATCATTCCACATATATAATAAGATATTATATTATATTATTCTTTTTTTTTTTATCTGATATATTTTCTGTATCATAAATCTGGGGTTGATGAATTAATTTCATGTATAGTGTTATTATTTGAGTTTGGTGTAATACTGCCAAGGTGGTGTGAGCTGTTTGTTTGAGTTTGAGAATTTCTTTAATTCAATCCTTTTTTCAATAATTATTATTCTTTTCGTGAATATTTCTGCTAATTTGTCTAATTATTTATTCTTTGGCGATTGAAAAAAAAAATCATATATATAAATTAGAATTCCAACTTGAAAAACATAACACGTGTTCAAAATGGACGAACCGAAACAATATCGATAGATTTTGTATATACTATATAAATCGTATCAGACTATCAGTATTGTTTTATGGAATCTGTCGTCGGATATGGTTTAGTTTTTAAATGTAGAGAGTCAAATGATGTGCAGTTAAAGTTTTTATAGATTTGGAATTTGGAGTATGGATAAGGTTTGCGAAAGTGATGGTGGGATTATCCCACTAGAATAAGATATAATGTTTTTGAGCTAATTCTGTTACATGTGGATTACAAGTTAAGATTTCAAAACTATTATCTCAAAGATATGTGAGTTTCTACGTTTTCAAACATTTTTCTATTATTTGATTATTTGTTTTGTTTGAGGACAAACAAATATCTAAGTATGGGGGCGTTGATATACTCTATATTTTACTGTTTTAGTATTAATTTTACTATTTTATTTAAACATTTTATTACAGTTTTGTGTCTTTACATATAGTTTTCTTGTATTTGTAGCTTTTGAAGTTTTTACAGATCTAATCATCAAAAATATGCTAAACGGAGCAAAAGAGATGTAAATCAAGCCCCCGCCATTTTTCTAAGTTAAAAGTATCATCCAAGTCATGAATCTTACAAGTTATGCATTTATCCCAATTGGATATTACAAAAGCACTAAAAGTTTTTCCTTCATTGGATGCCTTGGCGAAGTTAGAATCGGATGCAATTTGGTAACAATATAGCTTTTTGAGTTACCTTTCATATATGAAATTGGGTTGGTTGAAGAGATACATCCGATTTATTGAAGACATATCTGTATGGTTCGAAGAGGAAGCAAGCGTAGGAAGCAGTTGCAAGAGAGGAGCCAACATCGGTTACGGGATCCCTATACCTCGCCCCGGTGTGCTTCGGACCGGTGCTCCTCCATCGATCAAGGATTCTAGGCTGATGCTCCAGACTAATGTGAACCTGAGTATAATGCATGACGATATACACGAACTAGATAATATCATATAATTACACATTTGATCTAAAACAATGTATGTTTAACTAAACTAACAAAAGTATATAATGCATGATAACATGTACGAACAAAAAAAAAACATGTTAAAAGTTACATCTTCGTTAATTATGTCATAATTTTCGTTTACCCACGATAGAAATCGTTATTTTGGATTAAAATAAATTAAATGAATTCAAAATTCAATCAAAATCCAATTTTCTAACCCAACAAAAATTATATAAATAAAATCCAAAATAAAACCCACATTTAAACCACGTATAGAAAATATATTTTTGGAATTGTTGCAGGGTTCTGTTAAATAAAATACGATTAAAATATGTTTTTACGACTGTTAGGAATTGTTGCAGGGGATATGCCAATGAATCACCATATTCTGACCGATTTTATATTTTTAAAATATATATACTTTACGTTATTATGATACATATTAAAAAATTTCATTTAACAAACTAATTGACAAAACCTAAAAAAAAAACTTACTTAATTTTTTTATATGTGATAATAAAGTTAAAATAAAATAAAATAGATATAGCAATTTTTGAAACATGTATCTACTATTTCAATAAATTTTGAATAAGTGTCGAAAGCAATATTAAACTTTACCATTTAATTTTTTGTTTGTTTACGCCATGGACATTACCTAGTTAATAGATAATTTACACATAAATAATATTACTAACCAATAGCATTATATATTATTAGATGCAACATATATATAAGAAAATTATTTAATTAAATTTTAATTTTACATTTTAATAGATTAAATATATTAAAATATGTATAAATCTCAAGTATATTATATATTCAATGTTAGAAAAAATTATATTTGTAAAGGGTATCATTATTAAATATTATATATATATATAATTTCTACTTATTAATATTTTAGATGTTTAGCAAGAAAATATAGTAAAACAATTTTTAACAAAAAAAAAAATAGTAAAACAATGGTTAATCAATTAGTTAAATCTTTAATTTATCAATTAATTTTTTTTTACCAATTGAATTAATTATACAAATAAAATATTCTAAAAGGATTGTTAACCAAAATTCGTTTTGTTAACATGTATAACTTGTTTCCTTAGTAATATTATGTACATGTTTGACAAAAAAAAAAAAAAAAAAAAAGTAACATTATATACATAAAGAGAAATATTTCATTTCTATATATTTCTATTTCTCCTTTTTTATATATTGAAAATAAGGATGGAAAATTTTGACTAGTTAAAATCTTATCCTTGGATTAAAGAATAATTTTGTTTCTGTGTACGTAAATATAACATGTCACCACTTTCTTACTTGAGATGGTTGAAAAATCTCATAAAATCTGTTTGTAATACAATCTGTTTTTTTTCCCCCGATTTTGCTCTGTTTCTACACTTTACTCTGTTGTATTGCAATAAACTATATGTTGTCTCGACTTTACTCTGTTTTATTGCAATATACACTATTGTTTTCTCTGTTTTGTTACACGAAACACTCCGTCTTCTAACTCTGTTTTGTTTCGATCAAAATGTTACCAGATCAAGAACCACGGAGTACCAGAAAAAACTATCGAAAGAATGATGACTGTGGCAAGAGAGTTTTTCCGTCAACCAGAAAGCGAAAGAGTGAAGCATTACTCCGCGGATACAAAAAAGACAACGAGGTTGTCCACAAGTTTCAATGTTGGCTCAGAGAAAGTCTATAACTGGAGAGACTTCCTTCGACTCCATTGTTTACCTATCGAAGATTTCATCAACGAATGGCCCTTAAGTCCCGTCTCTTTCAGAGAAATCACAAACGAATACGCCACAAGCGTTAGCGCCTTGGTCCTAATACTTCTTGAGGTAATCTCAGAGAGCTTAGGCCTTGCGAAAGACCGTGTAAGCAATACATTGGGCAAACACGGTCAACACATGGCTTTAAACTACTATCCGCCGTGTCCCCAACCCGATCTAACTTATGGTCTTCCCGGACATAAAGATCCAAACTTGATCACTGTACTTCTTCAAGACGAAGTCTCTGGTTTACAAGTCTTTAAAGATGGTAAATGGATTGCTGTTCATCCTGTTCCCAACACTTTTATAGTCAACCTCGGCGATCAAATGCAGGTAATTAGGAGGAAACAAATTGGAGAAAACTCGACTGTCCTTGTTCACTCTAATTGTGCTAATTTTCTGTGGTTGTTTCTCCTCTCAGGTTACAAGCAATGACAAATACAAGAGTGTTCTACGCAGAGCGGTTGTGAATAGCGCCAAAGAGCGGATATCTATACCGACATTTTACTGTCCTTCCGCAGATGCTCTGGTTGGACCACCACAAGAGCTGATCAATGAGGAAGAAAACTCTCCTGCTGTTTACAAAAGCTTTACATATGCCGAGTATTATGACAAGTTTTGGGACAAAGCACTTGCAACTGAGAGCTGTCTTGACTTGTTCAAAGCTTCTACAACCTAAGAATTGTGTACTTTAGAATCAATCAGTCATGACTAGTTATTGACCGGAATCTAATTACCCTTTAGAGTTGCTGCCATTTCAATATCAGTGTTTTTCTTTAGATTATTATGAATGTTAACAGATTTGCTTAACAAATAACACAAACTTTTCTTGCAACGCATTGAATTCTAATATTCACAATGTCCCCCAATAATGTAAGCCAGATTTTATCATCCGGAAAACTGAGAAATTCCGTTCCATCCACGCAGAAAGTATATATAGACATTCAAACAAATACAAACAACTACAAAACCAAAGATATAACAAATGTAAATGTAACTTAACAACTTATCTCATTCGATATTTGGACCTTCTGATGTGTTTTAAGAAGTTGTTCGTTGTCGACCTTGACCTTTTATTATTGTCACATATCAGAAAGAAGCTAGGTGATTGGACACATCGTCACTTTAATCTCGCATGTCGCCTAAGACTCATCTCTACTATTATTGCGAAAATTGTCGGATTTTGGAGTGCTGCCTTCTTCTTCCTCAAACGGGTTATACGCGGAATCAATAGTCTCAGAAGCTCTTTCCTCTGAAGGGGCACATCTGACAACTCAACTGGTGCATGAGTCTCTTGGAATGATTTGTCTATCCCAAAACTACACGATGCTTTCTTTCGGTAAGCCTTACTAGATAGTATATTATTTGATTTTTACATTTATTTAGTATTAACTTGCAAACTAACTCATTTAGCTCACAATTCAATTTTATTGGGTACAAATTGATAAATATAAGTTCATATTATAAACTAGATTTGGACGATGTATATGCAGGTTTATTATTTAATATTTTATAATTCGTAAAAAATGTGAAAAATGCAATCAGATTATCCATAAAAATGAATAAAATAAGGTTGAGAACGCTGATGCAAAATCGATGATAGAGAAGTCTACCAGTTATTATTTATTTTGATTCTTCTATTATTTGATTTCCAATTAAAATGTGTCCAATATTTCTAAATAATTAGTTTTTCCTATTACTATTTCAATCACGTTTATTTTATTATTATTTAGCTGCTCATATATCTATTTTTAAAAAATCTTGATGAATTGATTCTCATATTTCTATTTGAATTAGATATACTTTTTATATCATAATAGATTTAGGACCCGCATATATGCGGTTTTATAATTTATTATCTTATAATTCGTGAAAAAATAAAAAAAACACGAAAAATAGAAAACAAAATCAGATCATCAGTAAAAAAAGATTGAGAACTCTAATACAAAACCATTGATTAAGAAATTTAACAGTTATTTATTTATTTTGATTCATTTATTATCGGATTTTCAATTAAATTCTATAACATATTTCAAATAATTAGTTTTTCTATTCTCATTTGAATTAGATTTAGTTTTTTACTATTTTGCTATTGTTACTTTTTAATATTCTATAAACTTGTAAAAAAAAAACTAAACACTAAAAAATGGAAAACAAAATCAGATAACCCGTAAAAATAAATAAAATAAATTGAAAAAATCGATGCGAAATCATTAATAGAGAACCCTAACAATTAGTTATTTATTTTGATTCTCCTATTTTTTCTTATATTATATTATTTTCAATTAAATTTTGTCACATTTTTGAAATAATTAGTTTTTCATATTCCTATTTGAATTAGGTTTACCTTTTATTATGTAGTTACTCATATTTATATATATTTTTCAAAATCTTGACGAATTGATTCTCATATTTCTATTTGAATTAAATTTACTTATTTTTAATCATATTTGACTTTTATTTTTCTTTTCTGAATCGACATATTATATTTCTTATGATGAGAGAATTATATGTCTTTTATTATCGGATTTTCAATTAAATTCTATAACATATTTCAAATAATTAGTTTTCCTATTCCCATTTGAATTATATTTAGTTTTTTACTATTTTGCTACTCATATATCTATTTTTAAAATTTTGATGAATGGATTAACATATTTCTATTTGAACTATTGTTACTCTTTAATATTCTATAAACCGGAGAAAAATTAAACACGAAAAATGGAAAACAAAATCAGATCACCCGTAAAAATAAATAAAATAAGATTGAAAAAAATCGATGCGAAATCACTAATAGAGAAACCTAACAATTAGTTATTTATTTTGATTCTCCTATTTTTTCTTATATTCTATTATTTTCAATTAAATTTTCTCACATTTTTTCATATTCCTATTTGAATTAGGTTTTTATTATGTAATTACTCATATTTATATATATATTTTCAAAATCTTGATGAATTGATTCTCATATTTCTATTTGAATTAAATTTACTTATTTTTAATCATATTTGACTTTTATTTTTCTTTTCTGAATTGACATATTATCTTTCTTCTGATGAGAAACGAATTATATGTCTTTTATTATCGGATTTTCAATTAAATTTTATAAAATATTTCAAATAATTAGTTTTCATATTGCCATTTGAATTAGATTTAGTTTTCTACTATTTTACTACTCATATATCTATTTTTAAAATTTTGATGAATTGATTCTCATATTTCTATTTGAACTATTGTTACTCTTTTAATATTCTATAAACCGGAGAAAAAACTAAACACGAAAAAATAGAAAACAAAATCAGATCACCCATAAAAATAAATAAAATAAGATTAAAAAATCGATGTGAAATCACTAATAGAGAAACCTAACAATTAGTTATTTATTTTGATTCTCCTATTTTTCTTATATTATATTATTTTCAATTAAATTTTCTCACATTTTTTCAAATAATTAATTTTTCATATTCCTATTTGAATTAGATTTACCTTTTATTATGTAGTTACTCATATTTATATATATTAAAATAATATTTGTTTTTATTTGAGTTAGAATAAGATTTGTTTTATAATCTGATAAATACAAATATATAAGGGTTTTTTTTGAAATAAGATTTGTTTGGCATATGGCAAAATATAATTGGAAATAAAAATTTACACTTGTCAAAATCTGATCGATCGAATGCCACATGTCACGATCGTGTTAATTACAACGTTTGACGCATCAAACTTTATATAATAAGATTTCATTTTCTATTTTTTTTTCTTCTGAATTGACATATTATTTTTTCTCATGAAAAACGAATTATAAGTATTTCATCACTTAATTTCTTATTTTCTATAATTTTCATAACATGAGAAATTTGCAATATAAATTTATTCTCAAACATCAATTTTGCAAACTTTACCGAGTCGGCATAATGATAAACTTAAAGAAAAAAAACTCACAATACAATGTATATTGCACTGTTTTTAATTCATTTTTGTAATATGATTCAGAATTTAATTGTATATTATGTTTCTAAAAATAAATATTTTTTTAATACATGTAAAAATCTAATTGGAATTTTTTTTACACGTGTCGAAATCTGATGGACTGACTGACACGTGTCACAATCATGTTAATTACAAATAGACGCATCAAACTTTATATAATCAAATAAAATGACATGAACTTAACTACCGTAGAAACTCTATAAATTAATACTCGATAAATTAATAAACACGATAAATTAATAATTTTCTTTAATCCCAAATTGGCCTAGTTTAAAAATTAACAAAAATCGATAAGATAATAAGATAATAAATTTTAAAGAAAACTCTATGTAAATACAGTAGAAAATCTATAAATTAATATTCAATAAATTAATAAACACGATAAATTAATAATCTTCTACAGTCCCAAGTTGGGCCAGTTTAAAAATTAACACAAATCGATAAGATAATAAATTTTAAAGAACTCATATGTAAATATATGCTCCCATTAATATTATAAATCAATAATTAGCATATAAAAAATGTATACAATATAACTAAAACAATCTACTAAAATATGATTAATTTTTTTTTTCAATAAAAATATATTTGCAGTTATTTTCTAATTTTACATATAGCATCCAAAATTCACGGTGTTGTTTTCTCGACATCCATAAGAGATAATTGGTTTCTTACGCGTAATTGCTTCAAAATGTATCATAATATCGTCTTCAAATTTATCATCAACATCAGAGATAATAGACATATAATTTTTTCCAAACTCTAAACTTCCAAGCATGCATCATTTTCACCTGAATAATCGAGTGCTATTGACAAGTTCATAAATATCATTTACACAAGTTGATTCATCTTCTAAATTCCTTGATATGAAATTTCTAAACGAATTTTTATATTGCAGGAAACAATTTGTTATTGTCTCTTATTTTAAAGAAGATGAAATTCTAAAAGATTATACGCTTTAAAAAAAATTATAATTCATAATAGTTAATTTATCGATAAATTAATAATTTTATATATTAAAAAAATATTATAATCCCAACATTATTAATTTATAGAATTTTACTGTAATTTATAAAATGCTCTAACTCATAATCAACTCAACTGAATTGAGCTGAGTTAGCTCTCTTAAAAACTCCTAGGTTTAGCAAAGGGTCCCATACTGCCATACGTATGTAGAGCACCGAGAATCTTAGGGGTCTGTAATCTTATTTTAATTAAACAATGCGACACAAATAATACTACTGTTATACAAGTGTAACGTAACTGACAATGACGTCATATTGCTGACCAATTCGAAACTCAACTGGGCCTGAGTCAGTTAAAACAAGCCAGCTGGGGCAAGCTGAAAATGTTTTAACCCGAGCCCATAAGGAAGGATAAGGTTCTTCTTGTTTCAAAGGATAAATAAGCTGTTATGATGCATTTACATGGTTGTTACACAGAAAAGCATAGCAAGCTTAGAGAAAGAAAGTGAGAACGTGACATAGAGAAGTAGAAAGAGAGAGAGAGAATTCGCCATTGTTGCAGAAGAAAGCTTGAAGATCGTTCGAGTCCTCTTTAACCTTTCTTTCTGCACTTTTCTCTTATTGATTATCCTTCTTGTTCTCCTCCTTTCTAGCTTGCTATTCCCTGTAACCCAGAAGAAATTCGCCATTAATGGTGATATTTTGTATCTTTGCGAGTTAGTGGATGTTCTGGGAGACATATCCCACGTACCCAAAAGATGGGGAACTCGGTCAACAAGTCTTGTGTGGTCATGTGTCTTTCTTAAAATCTCGCACATTCTTAACTCAAGATCTCAATCGTAATAGCAAAATAATAATCACAAGTGGTATCAGAACACACCAGATGCGATTGCATGATTTAAAGATCGAAGAACAAGGTTAAAGGTTTGGGGAACTTATCTATTACTAAATCGAGAAAGAAGGCACAACTTGATTATGTGGGAATCTAGGTTGTTTGGTTGCTGAGTACAGAGGTTGTAATCAGTTGGTGTTACGATTCTCATCTCTCTTAAGAATTGGTACCTGCAAGTAAACAAGAAACATGTCATAGATGGATCAAATTCCAGGAAAATTTGAGATGGAGAATTTTGATGGCAGTGGAGACTTTGGGTTATGGAAGTTTAAGATGTCTGCTCAGCTTAAAATACAAGGGCTTCTCTCAGTCCTTAAGGAAGAGCCATTTTCATCTCAAGAATCTGAGAAACAAGAATCTGAGACAGAGTCAGAGATCAAGGTTGATCCAAAGAAGGCTGACAAGGATTTGAGGATAAGAAATTTGATTGGTACTTGCCTTAGTGATCGTATCCTGAGGAAGGTTATGAAAAAGACTACAGACATAGGGATGTGGAAAGCCCTAGAAAAAGAATACCAAACCAAGTCACTACCTAATCGAATCTACCTGAAGCAACAATTTGCTAGCTACATAATGGAAGAGAGTAAGTTAATAGAAGAAAATGTGGATGGTTTCTTGAAATTGGTAGTTGACCTGGCAAGCTTAAAGGTTGAAATTTCAAAGGAAGATCATGCTATACAATTTATGTCTAGTCTTCCACCTGCTTCAGAATCTCTTGTGCATACCCTAAAATATGGCACATGAAAGGAAACAATCACTGTCAGAGAGGTTACAACTTCATCTTATGAAAAAGAGTTGGAACTAAAGCAGAAAAGAAACCTAAACAAGTCTAAATCAAATTCAGAGAGTCTCTATGTGGAATCTAGAGAAAGATCTGAAAAAAAGATTTGACAATGGTAAGGAAAGCAACTATAGGGGCAGGTCAAAGAGGAGAGGAAAGTCTAAATATAGGCCTAAATTTAACAAAGCAAACAAAGGAGCATGGTTCATAGATTCAACAAAGCAAATAATTTGTTCCTTAGATTATTTGGTGTTGCTCGCTGCTGGATCAGGAGTTTTGTGATCAACAATGAGCTCTTTGAGACGTCTTTCTTTGACGGCGAAGTTAGGATCCCCATCAAGTATTTTATTGGATCCATCTTTTCCTGCATGTTCTTCGTCTTGATCATCATTTTCTTGTTGATCATGAGGATCAGGAGACTTGGATTCAATTGTGAATTTCTTTTTGCGTTTTTCTTTTCCTGCAAAACTTTGATGATCATTTAGAATTTCAATGGCTTTATTTTTATTATCTTGTTTTCCATGATGATGTTTCCTTGCTGGTTTCTTGTTTCTCGCCTTTTGAAATAGTTTTTCATCTTTTCTTCTAGTACCATTGTTTTCAAAACCTGTATTGAGGCCTCCATCACAAAGATAGTTGTTAGATTTTTGATGTAGAAAATGGTTAGACTTTGTGCGAATGACTCCCTGTTTTTCATAGATTCCCTCTAGTCGATCTTTGATTTATGTGATTTTAGCAAGTTGAATGATTAGAGAATCGATACGAGTTGTGAGCTCCTGAAGTTTCTCTCTTGAATTTTAGTCCTCCAGTCAAGTGAATCAGAGATGATGTCCATTGCATATCCAATATTCTGGATGTCAGTCCGATTTTACTCGATATCGATCTTCTTCCATCTTTGGTCATTCTGGGGTCATATAAGATCTTCAACTAACTTCTCAAGTGACCTCCAAGAGTGTCCACCATGTTAGAAAAATCATTTGTGAGCCTTTTTATCTTTACACCGATCTCTATTGTTGTTATCCTCTGAGATTCGAGGTTTTTGTCTATCAATGTTGAACATATTTCTTCAAAACCAAGTCGTGGTGGTGGAGGTACATAGAAATATTCGTCTTCAAAGTAGTGTTGAGGAGGACAATTAGAATTACGACCTCATCCAAAAACCAAAGCTGCTGGTGGGGTATTTGGATCGAAATTTTTTCTCTGAATATAAGGTTGGAATTGCCTTTATTGATCCACATGTGCTGGTATTTGCATACCACTGCGAAATTCCCGTGGAAACTGAGACTGGTTCCTTGCCATATCTATATCTTTGAAATACTCAATTGGATAAATTATATATTTTTCACCCATTGAGGCAGCCTATTTTTTCTCAGATTCAAAATCTGAAACACACAGAAATAGACAAAGAAAAAAAAAAGTTAAAAAGGAAAAAAAATAAAAATAAATCCTTGACTAAACTCTTGTCTTAAACCTATAAGCAACACTATCAGTCTCCGTCAACGACGCCAAAAACTTGACGTGTGTCAAGTTTTATCCAAAATACAATGATCTAATTGTAAGTGCACAGTAAAAAATTGTAGTACTTTAGGGTCGAATCCACTGAAGACTGAAAGACTATGCTACAAATTTCTGGAAAAAGAGTTAAGTTATGGCAAAAAAAAAAGATTGGTTTTGATGCTTTCTAAAGCTAAGATGCTAATAATTAAATAACGATAATAAATCATTTAAAATAAACATTGGGCATCATGAAAATCTCCAGGTTTCATGGGTCAATTTATTGAGGTGTTTATGCAGGTAAATTTAGTGGAGTATAATTCATAACTCAAATACACTTCATAATTTAATTAACCTACTCTCGTAGCAACTAGTTAACTATATATAAATAACCTAACTCCATAACTTAACTCTCGCAGGTTATGGCGCTAAGTTTTGTTGGACCAATTTTTAATCATAAATCAATTAAGACTTCATGGACCAAATAATTGATAAGATTAAATTGGTAAAATGTGAATGAGAAATGGACCAATGACAAGCTACTTGGGCCTAAGAGTATATTAAACTCATAAGGTTAAGTAAGTTTATAACATTGTCCCACATCGCTTATATGATTAAAAATCATGCGATATATAAGAGAGGCAACACACTACTATGTTCAAAAGTGTGCACCTAGAAAGAGAGATGGCTAGCCACATGCGCGCGCCGCCGCCGCTCGCTCGGCTCGGCACCGCACATGGCTTGTGGGCTCGTGGGCTCGGCACGTAGTTCGTGGCGGGCTTCATGTTTGGCACTTAGGCATTTCCGTGAAGGCCTTAGGGTGAGTTTCGCGAAACATTTCTGGAAAATTAATTCTGGAATTTTTTTTTCACAGAATTATATAGTGATTTTAAAGATTTATAGTTATCATTTTCTTTATTCACCTCTCCATACTGATTCTGTTTATCTTACTGATACATATAAAAAATGACTATCGGTGATGACAACGTTCTCTCGGGTAATGGTTCCAGTGCGTTGACGCTCCAAATTGGGAATGGTCTTCCACTGCAAGCCCCTTATGTGCCTAGCGCTATAAGCGCATGAATCACACCTGACAAGTTCGATGAAGACCAATTTTAAGTTATTGCAGAAAAAGATGTATTTCTTTCTAACAACACTGAAATTGGAAAAGTATGTCACCGAGGTCAAGCCCATTTTGCCTTCGGTACTGATCCCCGATCTCTTGCTAGTGTCGAGGCATGGAACCATGGGGATTACTTGTGCCAAGGCTACATCCAAAACCGCCTGGTGAACCAGCTGTACAACGTTTACAGTTATGTTGCAACTTTTAAGGATCTATGGGATGCTCTGGAAAAGAAGTACAAATTTTTCAATGTGGGCTCTGGAAAATTTGCTGCGGTGAAATTTTTGAACTACAAAATGGTGGACTCTAAACCCATCATGGAGCAAGTTCGTGAGCTCCAAATGATTGTGCAAGAGATAGCCGATGACGGAATGAAGATCTGTGAGGTTTTCACGGTAAATTACTTCATTGAGAAGTTATCTCCTAATTGGGTGGACTTCAAGAACTATCTTGATCATAAGCGAAAAGCTTTGAATCTGTCAAACTTGATATAGAGGCTGTAAAATGAGTCGTTTAGGCGCAAATCCGACACAGATTTAACTCATGATGCTAATGTAGCGGAGTACAAGAGGAAAGGAAAAGGCAAATTTGTTCCCAACAAACCTGTGCCAAACAAGATCCCTCCTCAGACATCCACAGCCTTCAAGAAACCGGCCTTCCCGAAGAAGTTTGCAGGGATGTGCACCTACTGTAACAAGAAGGGCCACTTGGCATCCGAATGTCGCTGTAAGGCTAAGGAGAAAACTCAAACAAACCTGACCGAAGCTGACATGTGTGCGGTGGTACGGAAGCAAACATGGCTGAGAAAAACCCTAAGAAATGGTGGTATGACACCGGCGCCACTACCCACATCTGCATTGATAGGGAGATGTTTAACACCTATCAAAAGAGCAAGACTGATGCTCAACTCATGATGGGGAATGTGTCTCACTCCAAGATTGAGGGCACGTGAAAAGTCGTGTTGAAGATGACTTCTGGTAAGGAGCATACTCTAAACAACGTGAAACACGTGCCAAACATGAGGAAGAACTTGATCTCCGGGACCGTATTGGACAAGCATGGATTTGCCATCAACTACGAGTCCAACAAGCTGATCATTAAGAAACATGGTATTTTTGTTGGAAAAGGTTATGAAAAAGGATGACTAGTCAAAATGTGTGTAATGACAGTCCATAGAACCAATAATGTAACAACTTCCAAAGTTTCAATGAAAAAGGAACAAGTTGCTTATTTGACTGAGTCATTTAATATTTGGCATGAACGATTAGGACATGTGAATTATAAATCTATACAAAGATTTATTAATTTGAACCTAATTCCGAAATGAAAAATAAACAAAGACAAATGTGAACTTTGTGTACAAGCAAAACTTACAAAAATACCATCACCTCATGTTGATCGAACAACCGAACCTCTTGGTTTAATACACACAAATTTACGCGACTTAAAGTTTATACAAACAAGAGGTGGTAAAAATTATTTTGTAACATTCATAGATGATTGTACAAGATACTGCTATGTATACCTATTACGTAGCAAAGACGAAGTCCTGGAAAAATTCAAAGAATATAAGACCGAAGTTGAAAACTAACTTGGAAAAACTATTAAAATAGTTAGAAGTGATAGAGGATGTGAATATGATGGACATTTTAATGCATTCTATACTGAAAAATGCATTATCCATCGAACCACTGCTCCCTACTTACCAGAATCAAATGGAGTTGCAGAACAAAAGCCGTAATCTAAAAAAATATGATGAATGCAATGTTACAAGAATCTGGGTTAGCCTAGAATCTGTGGGGGGGGGGGGGAGGAATCTTTGCTCACTACAAACTATATCCTTAACAAAATACCGCACAAAGTTACTGGCAAAACGCCATATGAACTTTGAAACGGTAACATACCTTCGTACAAATACCTCAAAGTGTGGGGGGGGGTGCCTAGCAAAATTCGAAGTACCACCTCCTAGAAAGGTCGCAATCTGACCTAAAACCGTGGATTGTATATTCATCAGATATGCACACAATAGTAGTGCTTATTGGTTTCTTGTTCATAAATCATACGTACCGGATATCCATGTAAATACGATCATGGAATAAAAAAATGCATCTTTCTTTGAACACGTGTTTTCTTGTAAGGATAAACAAGGGCCAAAGCGAACTCGTGAAGAAAGAGATGCAACTACCTCTGTCAATGAGGCAAGCACTTCTGGGACATCATTTAATGATATAGAAGAAGTGGAAGATGAACCTAAACGTAGTAAAAGAGCTCGTAAGGAAAAATATTTTGGTGAAGATTTCTTAATGGTCTTTCTCCTCGAGATTGAACCAAGAACATTCATTGAAGTCATGTCTACACCAAATGCACCTTATTGGAAGGAAGCTGTCAATAGTGAAATCAAATCCATTATGCAACACCATACATATGAGATAATCGATTTACCACCAGGTTTTAAACCTCTATGGTGTAGATGGATTTTCAAAATAAAATTGAAAATCGATGGCGCAATTGATAAGTACAAGGCTAGACCTATGGTGCAAGGATTCAAATAAAAAGAAGGTCATGATTTCTTTGACACCTATTCTCCGGTAACGAGAATAACTTCAATAAGAATGCTGATAGGAATTGCAGCATTAAGAGATCTCGAAATCTATCAAATGGATGTAAAAACTGCTTTTCTAAACGGTGATTTAAAAGAGGAGATTTATATGAAACAACCCGAAGGTTTTGTAGTCCCCAGACAAGAACACAAAGTCTGTCGACTTGTGAAGTCTTTATATGGACTTAAACAACCCCCAAAATAATGGCATGAAAAATTGACAGTGTAATGATGTCAAATGGATTCACCATCAATGAATGTGATAAATACATATACATCAAAATTACTCATAGCGCATATATTTCGCTCTATTTATATGTAGATGACATGCTCATTATTGGGAGCAACAAATATATTATCCAACAAACTAAGAACATGCTTAGTGGACAGTTTGACATGAAAGACATGGGTCTCGCATGTCATTCTAGGGATAAAAATAATAAGAACTTCTGATGGAATAACTCTGTCTCAAGATCATTTTGCAGAAAAAATCCTAGAGAGGTTCAAAAACCACTATACTGGGACTGCAAAAACTCTGGTAGACTCACAACTTACCTTGACGAAAAATTCGGGTGAAGCGATGTTACAAGTAGAGTATGCTCGGGTTATCGGCAGTCTGATGTACTTAACCAATTGTACGCGACCCGATCTGGCGCACGCAGTCGATGTACTGAGCTGCTATACAAGTAATCCAGGCAAACAACACTGGAAAGCCATAACAAAAATTTTAAATTACTTGCGATACACGAAAAATTATGGATTACACTACGGAAAAGAACCGCCAGTTTTGGAAAGATACAGTGATGCTAACTGGATATCTGACTCCAAAAACTCTAAATCCACAAGTGGATATGTGTTTACTCTAGGCGGTGTAGCAGTGTCCTGAAAATCTTCCAAACAAACTCTCTTGGCTAGATCAACCATGGAATCTGAATTCGTAGCGTTAGAAAAAGCTGCAGAAGAAGCAGAATGGCTTCAGAACTTCTTCGAAGATATTCCCATGTGGGAGAAACCAGTCTCGGCACTATGTAATCACACGGGAAGTGAATACTCTTTATGATGGTAAATCTTGTCATATCAGACGACGACATAAAACCATTAGACATTTGATCTCAATTGGTGTAATCACAGTAGACTATATAAAATCGGCAGATAACCTAGCTGATCCGTTTACTAAAGGTTTGCCAAGAGATTAGGTGGTTAAATCATCAAAAGGAATGGGTTTAAAGCCTATTAATTAAGAGAAAATTTGATGGAAATCCCACCTTCGTGACTGGAGATCCCAAGATGTAGGTTCAAATGGACAACTAAGTCAAACTAACTATACTTCAAAGCACTGGAACTTATCCAGTTCTTAAGATGATATACAGTGCTTCCTGTAACAAAGGATAAGCGTTGCTTTTAATGATATTCACCATAACTTTGATATTTCGTGGAGTATTACATGATACTTCATAAAACAAAGTCTAATGACATATCACATAGTGAGTGTGAAATAAGGCCGTTTCTAGGAGAATGAACGAAAGGCTATATTCTCTAAATTCAATCATGATACCAGACATGTTCAAGGCCACAATGAACACAATAGAGAACTAAGTTCTACGAGAAAATGAAACTGGATTATGGTTGTTTTTTTGGGATAAAATGTAAATTATATTCCGAAGGAAAGGGTTTGTTACAATAGCTCGGCGAAGCCACATATTTTCAAGAAGACTAAAAAAAAAGATAAAAAGCCTAATTGAAACCACGAGAAAGATTTTATAGATCAATTCGAGAGCCATCACTCATATGTGAACCATAGCGATAAAAGATTCTTGAAGTTTTTTGCAGAGTAGTCGTCCTAGAATAACATCTTTGATACACCGATCAATCTGCCCGAACAAGACCAAGTGCGTAATAGGGGAGCCATTGTGGATTCGAGAGTTTCTTTCCTTCCATAGGTAGAAAAGGGTAGCTTGTGTCGCTAGCTTTCGTAGAGTTGCTTGTGGCTTTGAGATGGGGTTATCTAACCAAGTCATAAGTTGAGACCAATCCCCGAATGTCTGATTTGCATTTCCCAGACGAGTGAGAACAATATCCCAGACAAGTTTACTGTAAGGACAGTGGATCATCAAATGGTCTCTAATTTCGAATTGCACATTGCAGATCCCACAAGTAATAGTGGTGTTGAGACCCCATGCTACTAGACGTATTCTTACAGGAAGTCTATCAAGGTTCATAACCCAAAAAGTAAAAGCATGTTTAGGGATATAACCTTTGAACCAAACGACCTTCGTCCAAGCTTGTACTTGCTCGCGGGGTCTTTGATCTTCCCAAGTTTTGGCAGAGGAAAATTGTTTGTTGCTTGTAGCCCTGGGCATAAAAACCGGACCCGAAGATCCGAACCTGGAACCGACCCGAAATACCCGGTTCGGATCGGGTTCGGTTCTGTCACTTTTAACCCATTGGGTAAAATAATCTCATACCCACGGGTACAGGTTCGGGTCCGGTTCCTACCCGAGACCCGAACGGGACCCGAACCTACCCGAATAAAAGGCTTTTACCAGTTAATGACTTGTGGACTTGTGGTGTTGGATCGGTTCTAATCTATACCCAATGACCCGTTTAGAATCAAAACCCTAAGAAGAACCGAATCGTCGTTTGCCTCATTTCGTCACTCTCGATCAATTTCCCAAACTGGAACCAAATCATCGCCGATCAACGTCTCCTCCGTTAGAGACGTCTCGAAATCGATCACTGGTACTCGATTTTACTTCGTATTTGCTTCGATTCGTCATTTTCCTGCTTGCTTCTTGTTCTTTCGTCTGCTTGATTCGATTCTTGGTTTTCTTTTGTTTCAGACTTTCAGTTTTGATTATTTTTTGTTCTTCTTATTTGTTTTCGATTGTTAGTAGTTTATAAGCTTGGATTCGGTCTATATGAGGCTTATAAGCTTCTGATTGATTTGTATTGAGGAATGACCAAATGAGGATTCGATTATTATGAATGTTTCTTATTCGATTTTCTTTGTGAGTGACTGAGTGTAGATAAGCTTCTGATTTGGTTTTCTTTTCTTTGTGAAACTAAGTAACTAGTAAGCTACTAGTACTACTAAGCTATCTAATGCTCTATAATTCTATTTCTGTTTCTGTTTCACTCTTTGTGTCTTAAGCAAATTGTAAGCTAACTATTTCTTTGTTTAATTGTGTTTCTTTCTTTGTCTCATTGATTATTTTTTGGATTCATTGATGATTTTATTCTGTTTAGTTTTGTTTCGGGTATAAGATTAGGTTGTCTAATTGTGTATGTTTAGTTGTGTAAGTGTTAGATAAGATTGTATATGTATAAGACTACAAGTTCTATCTGTTAGAATGTTAGATAAGATTGTTTAGTTTTGTTTCTTTCTTAGTTGTGTTTCGAGTATAAGATAAGGACCATAAGGTTGTCTAGTTGTGTCAGTTTAGTTAGTTTAGTTGGATTACATAAGGTTGTTTAGTTGTGTCAATTTATTTGTGTTATTATATTAGTTAAGCTATACTCATTGATTCATTTTTGGACTCATCGTAAGCTATTTCCTATTTCTATCTTTGTTTGTACTTTGTACTTTGTCTCATTGTATTAGTTAAGCTATCCTTGATTGATTAATCTCTTTCTCTTTCATGCAGATGGCTTCTAATGAGCATCTAAATAATGTTGATGTCCCAATGGATGATGTGAATGATGTTTCTGATGGATCAGATGAAGAGGTTGAAGTTGACACACCAAATCATGGAAATAATAAAGGCAAGGGTAAAGAAACAGAAGGAGGAGGTGATTCTACTTCGAAAAAGAGGACAAGATCTTGGGTTTGGGAACACTTCACCAGACATAAAGATGATCGTGACAAAGCTAATTGTCATTATTGTGGGAGAGAGATGGTCGTTCCATCGAAGTCTGGCACATCCAACATGAAGAAACATCTAAATGTCACCTGCAAAGCTTTCCAGGTATGGCAAGCTGCTAATAAATACCAAAAGCAAACTGTGTTAACTCCTGATGGTGATAGTGGTGGTCTTAGGCTGTGTAAGGTTTCTGATTCTGTAGTTAGGGAAGCTTCTAATGAGATGCTGGTTATAGGTGAATTACCTTTAGCTTTTATAGAGAGCTTAGCTTGGAAACATTTCTGTTCTAGAGTTCAGTTGTGCAAGCCTCACTCTAGGAGAACAGCCACAAGGGATATTGTGAAGATTTTTGCTAAAAAGAAAGAAGAGATGAAGAAGATTTTTGGACAGAACAAGCAAAGGCTGTCATTGACTACTGATATTTGGGTTGCTCCACACACCGGATCAAGTTATATGGTGATAACAGCTCACTTTGTTGATGCTTGGTGGAAATTAAGGAAGTTTATCATAGGATTCAAGAATATCTATGATCACAAAGGTGCAACCATTTGTAAGGTTCTGATAGACTGCTTAGTTGAGTGGGACATCAAGAGAGTGTTCTGCATCACAGTAGACAATGCCACAGCTAACAGTACAGCCATGAAGAGATTCAAGGAAGAATTCCAGCAAGTTGGAGATGATGCATTGGTTCTAAAAGGTGACTTTCTGCATTTAAGATGTGCTACACATATAATTAACTTGGTTGTGAAGGATGGTTTGCAGGAGATAGACAACAATGTCAATGCTATTCGTAATGGCATTCACTTTGTGAGGTCTTCAACACCTAGACTCAAGTCATTTGAAGATCGTGTGGAATCAGGAAGGATTAAAAGAGGAAGTCTACCTTTAGATGTGAAGACCAGATGGAATTCCACTTACCTCATGCTAGAACAAGCTCTGAAGTTCAGATTAGCATTTGACAGGATGGAGATTGAAGATAAGCCATATAATGACTACTTCGCTGAAACTGTGGATGGAAAGAAAAGGATTGGACCACCAGCTAAAGGTGATTGGGAAGCAGTTGATAGGTTAGTCCAATTTCTTATAATCTTTTACAAATCCACTTTGGTTCTTTCAACTTCAACCTCTGTTTGCTCTCATAAACTCTACAATGAGATAGTCACTATGACCAGAAACATTGAAGGACTGAGCAATAGTCTTGGTCCCGATGCAATCTTACGGTCAAAAGCCTTATCCATGTTAGGTAAATTAGGCAAGTATTGGAATCCATTTGGTGCACAGGTTGAGATGAATAGGCTAGTAATAGTGGCAAGTGTTTTTGACCCTAGGAAGAAGTTAAAGTTTGCTCAATTGTGTTTTGATAAACTGTATGGTAAAGACAGTGTAGAGGCTACTCATCTTTATGAAGAGGTTAAGGATATATTGAAGAAACTGTTTGATGAGTATAACAGTTTAGAGGCCACAACTGGTACTGTTGGATCATCTTCTCAATCCCAATCACAAGGAGCAGCATCTTCACAATCTCAGTCCCAAGAACAATGTGGAGATGAAGTTTCTGAGAGAACAGTTCTTGGGAATGGTGTGGCATATGAGAGTATGAATGACATCTACAATGAGCTTGTTCAAGAAATTGGTTTTCAAGAGAACACTAATGAGTTAGATCTTTACTTGAAAGAGAGTGTGGAGAATCCAATCATTCCAAACGGTACAGAGTATGATCTTCTGTCTTGGTGGAGGGTAAACAGTCCAAAGTACCCTATTCTTTCACTAGTAGCTAGGGATATACTTGGAATGCAAGTGTCTTCAGTAGCATCGGAATCTGCTTTTAGCACTAGTGGTAGAATTTTAGATCCATCTAGGAGTTGTTTGACACACTACATGATTGAGGTCCTCATGTGTACTGAGCAATGGATGAAGTGTGAAATAAAAATGAATGAAAAAGGAGGGATAAGAAAAGAACAACTCCTTGCTGATTTAGAGTTGCAAGATGAGCTTATGAGAGGTAAATTGTATCTCTTTTAGTCGTTTACGTATGTAAGAATCCGTTTTCAAATTTGCTTGATTTCTAACCCTATGTTATTTGAATTATCTTTAGAGTTTGAACCTGTATTCAACTTCAAAGGACATTCACAGTGAGGTAAATCCATAAATAACTCTATTTCAATAAATTCTGATTGATCTAGTTTCATATATACAATTATACATTGCATATTTGTTCTATTTAACTTGATTTGGTGATCTGTGATCATTGTTAGTTAACTCCTGATGCAAGAAAAGTTGCTGCGATCATCAGAACATATGTACACACTTCACAGTTCAAGTGTTTGGAGATTTGATGACTCTCATGCTTGAACTTTGAAGATTCAAGTTTCTGGTTCCAAAGGTCCATGTCCATGTAGTGATGAACTTTTTAATGTGTTTCATGTGTTCTACTTGTTTTTTAATGTTTGGTTTAGTACTAATTACCTCCTATGTTTAAACTGCATCATTCTTTTGACACATTTTCAAGTATTTTGGACATTGGACTTCATATTTCAAGTGTTTCGGTCTTGTTTTTGGTTCAGGTATTGATACATTTTCCAGGTTATTTTGTGTACATTTCGGGTAAAAACACAGTTTCGGGTACAGTAGAACCTGAAAGAACCTGGAACCGAATGATACCTGAAAAGTTTCGGGTATTTACAGGTATTATAAGTTTTTACCCGAACCGACCCGGAACCTGAACCGAAAACTAACAGGTACCTATATGGGTCCAAAAATTCTATACCCGAAAGACCCGGACCCGATAGGAACCGACCCGAACCCGACCCGAAGACCCGAATGCCCAGGGCTAGTTGCTTGTCCCATTAATGTGCCAGAGGTAAATGTCCGGACCCGTGGAAGGTGTCGGTGGAGCTGTACGAAGAAGTATATCCCTCAGAATGCCAATTGCTTGGTTTCTAGTTCTCATCGAAGGAAGTCTCCAACCCGAGGGACTGCTTGCTTCAGCCACTGCTCTTTCAATGGGTGTACCAAGTAAGGTAGGTCCATTAATACCAATGAATTCCAGTAAAGGTCCAACATCCAACCAGTGATCATGCCAGAAGCTCGCCTTTTTGCCATCTCCAATAGAGCATCTTATGAATTTTCTTGCAAGGGGCCTAAGATTGAGAAGTGATTTCCAAATCCATGAGCTATTAGTGTCCATTTCCGAATTCCAGAAGCTGTTTCCTTTAATTTGATGCTTTCTCATCCATGCCACCCACAAAGAATCTGTCTTGGAGAATAATAGCCATATCAGCTTCAAGTTAAGAGTTTTATTCCATAAACCGAAGTTTCGCAGTCCAAGCCCTCCTTCGTAATGCCTAGATGAGAGGTGCGAGATCCATCAAAGAGAGGTGCGAGATCCATCAAAGAAAATTATCACATCATCAGCAAATGCTAGATGAGAGATTTTGGGATCTTTAGCTTTTGGGTGGAAGACGATAATTCCTGCTTAAAAATGAGAATAAAGGAGCTTAGCAAACACTTCCATAGCAATAACAAAAAAATAGGGAGAGAGAGGATCTCCCTGTCTAAGTCCTTTTGACCCTCTGAAAAAACCACAGAGGTCGCCGTTCACATTGATGGAGAAGCTCGTTGTAGTAATGCACTCATTAATCCAATTGACGAAGATTGGAGGCATGTTAGCATTGACCATGACCTGCATGATGAAGTCCCATTTTAGAGAATCAAAAGCTTTTCGTAAGTCAACTTTCAAGACTCCTCTCCTTGAGATGTTTTGTTGATTGAATTTCTGCATTAGCTCTGAAGCGAGAAGAACATTCTCTAGAAGCAACCTCCCCTTGACAAAGGCAGATTGTGATGGTGAAATTAGAGATGGCAAAATGCTTTCCAATCTTCTAGCCAGGATTTTGGATATGACCTTGTAGAGGACATTACATAGAGAGATGGGCCTGAAATCGGAAATTTTATCTGCATTTACCTTCTTCGGGATTAGCGATATTGAGGTGCAGTTCCATTGCTTTAAAATCTGGCCAGAGATAAAGAATTCCATTATAGCGGCCGTGACTTCATCACCGATGAAAGGCCATGCGGCTCTTAGAAATTCGGATGTGTAACCATCGGGTCCCGGAGACTTATTCCTCGGAAGAGCAAAGATTTCGGTCTTGATTTCTTCAGGAGTAACCATAGCCATCAACATACTTCTCATTTCCCTAGAGCATTGGAAAGGAGTCAGGGATCTAAGGAAAGAAGTGTCCTCATAGGAGATGGATTGAGGATTACCTCCAAGGAGATTTGTGTAAAAGTTTACACAGTGATCTGCTAGATCCTCTTGATTTTCGATTCGAGAACCATTATGAGACAAGAGATAATGAATTTGGTTAGATGCTCTCCTTGCTGCAACCATCCGATGGAAAAAAGAAGAATTACAATCACCTTTTGTAAGCCAACTTACTCTAGATCTTTGACATAGAAACCGTTCCTCTGCTAGGGCTAGCTCTAACCACTTAGCATGCGCTATTTTCTCCAAGACAGCCAACTGAGCAGACGGACGTTGAAGAAAATTATTTTGGCAGATAGACAAATCCGAAGCAGCCTCAATTACTCTCTTTTCAATTCTAGAATAATTCTCTCTGTGAAAGCCTTTAATCGTCCTTTCAAGGATCTTGAGCTTCCTAGAGAGTGAGAACATTGCAGTACCTTGAACGTGCATATGGATTATGGTTGTTGTCTAGGTTTACACAAAAATTTGGATGGTTCAAGACATCATGTTCACCATCTGGCCAAGTAAACCCGATAGATATTAACAATGAGTGGTTCAAAGCTGAAAAATGCAACCATCTTAGACACAATGGTTTTTCGTTTATACTCCCGACCGTCTATCTGTCTAGTCTAGTTAGGCATGTCAGTTTAGTCAGTAGAGTCCTTCTAGTTTTTCAAAATCTATATTTGTTTAGAGTAATTTTTATTCACGTGGGGATTGTTGGACCAATTTTTAATCATAAATCAATTAAGGCTTCATGGGCCAAATAATTGATAAGATTAAATTGGTAAAATGTGAATGAGAAATGGACCAATGACAAACTAGGCCTAAGAGTATATTAAACTCATAAGGTTAAGTAAGTTTATAACATTGTCCGACATCGCTTATATGATTAAAAATCATGTGATATATAAAAGAGGCAACACACTACTATGTTCAAAAGTGTGCACCTAGAAAGAGAGATGGCTAAGCCACACGCGCGCGCCACCGCCGCTCAGCTCGGCATGTGGCACGTGGGCTCGAGTTTCATATTTGGCACTTAGGCACTTAGGGCACTAAGATGATCAGATATATTTTTGGACAAAAGTCAACACATTTTGAATTCAAAAGAATCAAAACGTTTCTCCTTTTTTGCAAAATAATAACGGCTCCGTGTCTTGTGCTCCACGCCCTGATATCACATCTTGAGATTATTGCCCATGATCTGCGTCCTGTTTTTATGATAGAGGAGCTGATCCACTCTCTACATTGGCTATATATACAAGCCTAACCTCCTCTCATTCTACACTCACTATTTCTGAAGCATACATAAAGAAAAACTCCAGCAATCTCTCTCTCTTTTCTCAGTAAGTATCTCGAGAGTATAGCGTAGTTCTTGGTTCGTAGATTCTCTAGTCGAGTGTCGCGACTATAGTCTAACACAGTTGTATCATAGAATTCAGAATCCCAAAAATCTGCCAGACTGCAGAAGATTTTATGAATTTAGGATAGAGATCATATCTCACCTCTGTGTCTGTTTAATCTCTATCTTAATTCGTATTTCTTTAATCTGGTTTTTGCGGTTCCTACAAGTTTGTCTAATACTAGTTCTAACCGGTTAATCAAGTAATGTGCACGCAATAGCCAGTCTAAAATCAATCACAAGTTGGCCAAACAGGTTATACTCCCTCTGTTTTTTTATAAGTAAAGTTTAAGGTTTTTGCACATAAATTAAGGAATCATTTAATTTTTATTATTTTCTGAATTAAAATATCAATTATTATCTACCTAAACATAATTCAACCAATAGAAAAACAATCTCCAGAATTCAAACAGTCAAAATAATAAAAATTTAATAAATTTTGCATAGAAAAGTGAGAACATTACTTAATTTGAAAAAAAAACTTCCTAAAACATCTTTTAAAAAAACAGAGGGAGTATAATTTGCAGTAGATAAAAACAAAGAGAAAGACTTCTTATAAATTTCTGAACATAAACAATTCCTATTTATCGCGCCATGAAAATCTCCTTTGAAAACTCTTAAACCAACAATCAAACTATTCAATCATGATTAAAAACCCATAACAAAGTAAGATAAAAAGATTGCATAAATAAAGAGAGTTCAGAAAGCTTCTCTCTGCTGATACAAAGATTGGAGTTCGTCTCCCTTGAAACAAAGCGTAAAAACTCGATAAAAACTCTAAAACTATAGAGTTTGAGCCTGAGACTCTCCCTCAAAAGAAAAGTATAACTATGGTGGTGGATGTGATGGTTGTTATGAATTTCGAGGCCTCTATGTTCTTTTATAGGTAACATGGAAATTTGCCTGTTTTCGGGACCCGATCGATCGATCACCCTTCTGCATTCTCCGTATGCTTCTGCTTCGAAACTGCACGACATGTCTTTAGTTAATTGAGCATATCTTGAGATTGTACCGTTGGATTTCCACGATCTGATATGACAATCGAAGCTAACAATCCCATATATCTTGTGGTAAACGTTGAACTTGATACAAAGGTGGAAAGATCTCCATATGATGCGAAACATGTGATGCTAGGAATCTGTTCAATCTCTAAAATGCTTGTTTTGCATCTTTTGGCCCAAATTGCTCCAATTTCCTGTAAAGATTATAAAACTACAAAACAATAAAAACACCAATAAAATGCCAAAATCAAGTAGTTTCTTTATTAAAAACCTATTAAAAATATAGTAAAAAGCGGTAATTTACGAGGTATATAAACCTTCAGACTCTCATGTCTTTGGAAGATCTCGTGCCTTCCCAGGTCTCTGGATTTAGGCCTCTGGCCTTCAGGTGTTCTCATGACTCCCAACTCTTGGGACTCATAACTTTGGCCTTCACAGTTCTCATGCCCCAGGTCTCTGGACCCAAGCTCCGATGTTCACGGGGGACCTCGTGCCTTCCAGGTCTTCAGACTCAGGTTCCGACCTTCAAGGAAGTTCTAATACCCTAGGTCTCCGGACTCGGTTAATATTGACCATGATTGATGTTTCAGGACGCAAATGCAGGATATCATGTTGACGATTCAAACTCTATTTAAATTTATATCCTCGAGAGGTCAAATATTATCCCTCAAGAGGACACTTTTCCGTTGCACAAGCCTGTTACGCAGACTCGTACAACGGGAGGGGGGGGGGAGTTGTTTGGGATAAATTTGTTCACTTAGCTTAGGCGAATCTCTTAGCACCATGTGTGGTTAGCTTAGACTAATCTCTTAGCGCAATTTGTGTAGATATTCTATTGGGCTGGTCCTAGAGGTATTTGGACTTAATCTACAATGGTCCAGGTAACTTGACGGGTTAGGCTACTTGTCTCCACCTCTCGTCCAGATATGAAGTTCCATTCGTCTATGGTGTGAACTTCAATTATTCAAATATATTTAAACTAGTCTCTGATCAAACGGTTAATATTATTTACCTTGCGCATATGATAGGTAAAACAATTCTCCTTTGCTCCATGAAACGATTAAAACATACAAATGTGATTCTGAGGAACATCCCGGTGCATGACCTGCCACATTATCCACATTATCCACTGTTCCTCGTACGGCGATGACGTCACTCTGTGTCTCGAGACTAAGTTGTCGGGCAGCTGGCACAGAAAAAGTTGGTAGGTGAAAAGCACTCGAGTGCTTCGTACATGTCCAAACCGACGGACCCGACCCGACCTAACCTAGGACGCGTGACTTGATATTCTAGTTCAAGCAGGTAAAACCCTATTAATATATTTCTCTCCAACGAGAGAAGGAGTGATTCTTTTTACTTCTTGCTTAAGTTTTCCAAAATACTATTCACTCTAAATACTTAAACTTTTTTCTCCAGACCAAGTCTCTTTCCGACCTCTCACGGTCACATTTTCGACCATCCTCGTTCACTTTTCCAGCCATCCTCGGTCACTTTTCTGACCATCCTCCATCACTTCTCCACTCAAAATACTATGCTTTCTTTCTCTCTCACCACCTAAATTTCTTCCATAAAACGTACTGACACCAAGGATCAATCCCTCTCGACCCGATGTCACTCCATTCTTTTCTCTTTTGTTTTTCGACTTTTTCTGGTCTTTCCACGCTTCAACCGTGGTCTTTCCGTCTTTTTTTTCTTTCTCTTTGTTGATTTGAGTGTCGGAGAGGAAAAACATCCTATCATCGTGTTTTTCCGGCCTCAACGCGCTTGTTGACTGTGTAGGAGACTTGCCTCCTAGTGGTTGGACCTAGTCTGGCCAAAAAATCCGGAACCGAAAAACCGAACCGAACCGAATCCGAATGAAATTACCCAAATCGAACCCGAACCGAATTTCTAAAATACCTGAATGGGTCCTAAACACGTAGTACCGAAAACTCGAACCGAACCTGGAACCGAACCGAGAACCGAACGGGTACCCGAAGTACCCGAAACATCAATTAATTCGGTTGTTTTTACAGTTTTTTGTTATTTTCCGGGTATTTTCGGAAAATTTCGGGTAATTTTGAGTATTTTAGGTAAAAAATACCCGAACGGTTCCTATTTTGAGAACTCGGACCCGACCCAAACCCGAAAGAAACCGAATCAAACCCGACCCGAATTTCATAAATAGTCGAACGGTTTCTATATCTCTATACCCGAAAATCCGAAAATCCAAAAGACCTGACCGAACGGATCCGGGTATCCGAACATCCAGGACTAGTTGGACCCACTGACGAAAAATTTCTAAACAATTGTAAACCCAATTTATATATAAAAAGGAAAGTACTGTAAAAAGTAAATCCAATATAAATTGAGAGGTAACGCCAATCTAAAGAGGAAAAAGAGAATCTATTTTTGACAATTTTTAAAGATAAAAAGTATATTTAGGTTATATTTAGAAAAAGTTTTTTCCACTGACGAAAAATCTCTAAGCAATTATAATTCTAATTTATATATAAAAAGGCAAATACGGTAAATAATAAATCCAATATAAAATGAGATAACGCTAATCTAAAAAGGAAAGAGAGAATCTATTTTTGACAATTTTTAAAGATAAAAGGTATATTTAAGTTATTTTTGGAAAAGCTTTTTCTTAATTTATACAAAATAAATTTAATATTTGACACATGTCTCAATTCCATTAATTATAATTTTGCCACGTATCAAATTCTTATGAAAGATTTCAAATTTTATATAGTAAGATGTGTGATTTTACTCAACTACCCTCCGAAATTATTTTACAGACTTAAAAAACAATAATTACTAAAGACTCACAGTTACTTTCACACTCACAGTTACTTTCACACGGTGCATGCATTTATCCAACTATACACACACATATACATATCGTATCATATCATTTGTTGTATTCATGTTCTCTCGTAGCCTTTTGCTCCCTCTATATATACTCCACCCAATCGACCAACCTTCTTCTCTGATTATGAGCTAAAATGGTTTCTCAAATCATTTAATTAAATTAGTCTTTTTTTTCTTATTCACCACCACCACCACCACCACCATCATCACCACCACCATCATCATCATCATCTTTAATTACTCTCAAAATTATGGTGTCTGCACAGTTGAACGTTATTCGGAAGATCGTGGGGATAATAGGTTAGTTCCGATTATTCACATCTTTTTTTTTTTTTTTTTTGATAAACACATCTACAAAACTTTAAACAATTATTAATGGCCTTCCATTTTATTTTAGATATTGTGTTTTTTCACTTTGTATAATCAAATTTGCAGGAAACGTCATCGCTCTATGTCTGTTCTTGTCACCAACGTAAGTTTTCACTATATTATTTAAATAAAATTCTTGAAACAATGAAACTTTCATCGAAAGGTGATTCACAAGAATTAATTTTAAAAAAGAAAAACCAAACTTGTTTCATACATTCAAGGCATGGTTGGTTTCTCTTGAAAGATCTCAGGTTTTATTTTCATCAGTGAAGCTTTCTACTTTTTTTCTTTTGTGTAACTAATACATCAACTTGATACTTTTCTCATATTATATTTAATGTTTATATCAAATTTCATTTTTATATTTAATATTTTTGCTAATCTCTTACATAACAATTATAAGAAATTAAGTAGATTTACTAGATTTCCTTTCAAAAAGATTTTTTTTTTCAATAATAGTGACTATGAAACTAGGTAGTAAAGTAATGAACAATATTGCTTTAATTAATTTCACATTTCATCAATTCAGGCCAACATTTGTCCGGATAGTGAAAAAGAAATCAGTGGAGGAATATTCACCAATACCGTATTTGGCGACTCTAATAAATTGTTTGGTTTGGGTTCTTTATGGACTACCTATTGTGCACCCTGATAGCACATTGGTCGTTACAATCAACGGTACAGGGATTGTGATCGAAATCGTGTTCCTTACAATCTTTTTTGTTTTCTGCGGCCGAAAAAAACAACGGTTGGTTATAACCGCTGTTTTAATGGTCGAAATCGTATTTGTGGCGATTCTTGCGGTTTTGATCTTGACCCTCCAACATACGACCGGTAAACGGACGATAAGTGTTGGAATCGTATGTTGCGTTTTCAACGTTATGATGTATGCTTCTCCATTGTCTGTCATGGTACGTTTATTCAATCTTTATTATGTTTTGATATTAATAATTAGTTTGCTTATATAGTTTCGGACCAAAAAAAAAAAGTTTGCTTATATAGATAATGACATGTTATTATGTATTTGTTAATATTTTCCTTCCTTTTGTTGCTCAATGTTTCATGGTGCAGTGTGTTAAACCTTGAACTAATGGTTTTTTTTTTATTGGTTTTGGCAAAATAATTACATGGAAAAATATGAAGAAAATGGTAATAAAAACAAAAAGTGTGGAGTTCATGCCGTTTTGGCTATCCGTAGCTGGGTTTCTAAACGCAGGCGTTTGGACTATTTATGCACTCATGCCTTTCGACCCATACATTGCTGTGAGTTTTTTTTTTCTCTCTCTCTTTCATCAAAATTTTATGTTTCACCTATAAAACTATATTCCAAATATTTATTTGAAAATACGAAATATATATATATATATATATATATATATATATATATATATATATACACACACACGAGTAAATAGTTTTTATAAAATAAAAGAAAAACCGTATAGGGATTGTGTAGGGTTGTAAATTTTAATTGTTTCTTGAGTAACTACAGTAAATAATTTTTATTTTGCTTATTTTAACGTGCATGATGTTAAAAAGTAGCATGGATTTTGTATGTGTTTTTTAAACTATCGTATATACTATGCGCGATAAAATACATCTCTTATTTACAAAAGAAATATCACAAATGTTTCCTTTTTCCAAAGATTTCATCTACCAGACTACTACCAAAATCATCCTTTGTTTCTTTTGTTTATGAAAGAAAATAAAGAGAGAGCATTTTACTAATGTTGGGCTTTTTTCAGATACCAAATGGGATTGGGTGTGTATTTGGGCTGGCCCAACTAATATTGTACGGTGCTTACTATAAATCAACCAAAAAGATGTTGGCGGAAAGACAGAAACAAGCCAACCACATGGGTGAAATCAGTTTAGCCATTGCGATTGCTCGCTGAATCTGAGAAACAAACGGCTTACCGACGTTTGATTTGGCTCTTTCTAATGTTGTTGCACCGTCCGATTATCAGACTTTTTAATTATCCAGAACTTTATAATAAATGAGAAATAAAATGAAAACATTTTCATTGCTTTTATATTTTCCATGTCATTTGTTTGGGGGGAGCAATAGACTCTTTTCAAAGTGTTGGGTCTAATGTTGCGGTGTTCGGGAGTATGAGGGTTCAAATTAAAACTTAACTTGTTTCGATAATCGTTCTCAGCGAGCGATCCAAATTTTGAATTTTTTTATCAAACAGTGAAGTGCGATTTTTCTCTTTTTTTCTCTTCTCGGAGGAGCGAAGAAGAAGAAAAAATGGCGGAGAAGAAGAGATGGATTGCGATGTATACGAAGCACATCAAGCAGAAGAGAAAGGTTTATCACGATGGTTTTCTGGATTTGCAAATCGCCAGAAGAAAGGTTTTTCTTCAGTCTGTGCTTGCGATTGTTCGTTTAAATCCACTATTTGATTTTGGATATGGTGGAAATCTCATTTTTACTCGGAATCCACTGTATGATTTGGATCTGGCACACTTTCAGCTTAATTGGAGGGTTAGATTCTTGGTTTTTCGAATTTTGAACTATCAATTGTTTCCAGAAACACCGTCGTTGAGTGTTAACCTATTTTGAGTAGTACTCGGCTGATTATCCTAATCTATGTGGATTGGTTTTTAGCTTTTGATTGTTGATTACTGAAGAAATACGATACACAGCTTCCACTTAGCTGAAATTATATTTTGATTTGGTTTTTCCAAGTTTGGTTGATTGCCAATATAACTGAGCTTGTTGTATATTTGATTTTTTTCGAGAAATTCTGAAATGAGCTGAGTGGTTTGTGTCTTATTTTTGAACAGGATCTAATTGTTCTCTTCTCCTGCAATTGTAAAGCATGATATGTTATGTGAATATTATGCTTTCCAGTTTCATCACAATCAGGTTTGAATATCTGTTCAGTAACAGGCTTCAGAGCTAACCCAGTGAATTGAAAACTAGGTGATGCTCTATGATGAGGCCGATAATCTGCTTGAAAGCAGGATGCTAAAGGCAGACGAAGTTGTGAGCTCAGGCGAAACACTCACATTTCAAGCGTATCTTGTGGATATATGCGATCCTAAGGAAGGAAATAAGCCTTCATCTGATCCAAAGGTCCAACCAAGTGATCAAGGTTGTGTGCGCAAATCGTTTTCAGTGCTCAGGCCAAATTTCAAGAAAAGTTCTCTTCATTCTGGTATCATGTCATGCTATCAAGACTCTCGGAATTTTCTCAGGAAAGCATTTCATCTTGAAATGACTATTCTAATAATTTCCATTTTCTTTAATGCAGAAGATAGAAAACCCAACTTTGTGAATAATCCGTCAAAAAGTCTCAGTCCATCTCACAAAATGATTAGAGGTGAGTTTAGTTGCGTTAGTACTTCTGTGCTGGTGACCTGTACTTCACTCGAGAATTCCTAGCACCAACTTTAAATGACTTTTTAACTAATTCCCATGGAGACTGAAAATCGAACGCTGCAGGCTATTTAATGTTTTTCCTTTTACAATTTCAGTATTCAAAAAGAGAGAATTGCATAAGTATGGGGCTCTAAGTCCAGACACTGTAAAGCCAACAACAAAAGGTTTGATGCTTTCTTTGCCTTTCATTGATATGTTATCTATTGGAGATAGTGAAAACAGAATGTCAAACCTTTTCATAGCTGAACTTTGGCATTTCTCTAAATTCGAAATTGATGCTTCATCCATCTATAGCACAACTGTATCCATTCATCTGGCACATTGTGAGGTGGTTGATATTTTTAAGTGTTGGTCAATATCAATATTTATCAATCATGGCACAGTGAAAATCATGCTATGTAGACACTTTGTATCTGTTTATGAACCACTCAGTATATTGAAATCGTTTCAGTTATGCACCTTCTTGTTGAAATAGATTGACGCTTTATTTTCAAGGTCTGATAATTTCAATACAAATTCCATGTTAGTGATAAACTTGTTTCATGTGTTTTTGGCTCTATTTAATTTTGAAAACTAAATACTGAGATAGAAACGCATAGAATGTACATGTATACTTATTGGTTCTGTGCACACTATGACTAACAGCAAGTATGCAGGCACTCTACCTCTTGGCTCAGCTGATAAAGAAAGCAATATCAACTCTCCTTGTGATGGTAAGATCTGGGAAATTTACCCACTACAGATTCCTAAGTCTTAGATGTTGATTTTTTTTACCAAGAAATCGTTCACTTAATTAGGTTTGAATCATAGAACTCATGCTTGTCAAGCCGCATTTATCACCAAACCAATCCTTAGGTATGAGAAACAATGCAATCGTTCTGCTATTGAGTCTGGTGTTTGATCTGGCAATAGATTAAAACTGACATGTCATGTCCTCCTAAAATGGTGCCGTGTGAATGTGCAGGAAGGTCTGGTGCAGATTCAAGGTTAGAGAATGATAAGTTAAGCAAGAACGTTCCTATTCACAAGCCTTTACGTGATGGTGGGTCAAAGTTCTTTATATATGTTTGTGTTTTTCTCAAAGTGGTTTCTTCGTAATACCAATGCTAAGAAACTTCATGAGAACATACATGAACCAAGTTTTCTTTTTCCTTGCAGTTAATCAGATACTCTCCATTCTTCAGAGACGTAATGTTACAGAGACATGTTCTGATAATAACCTACAAACGTTAATGTCCTCATCAAAAGTACCTCCAGAATCTGATACCAGCAAAAGCCACAAAATGGAATCTGTTTCATCGAGAGGTAACTCCAGAATTGAAATATTCTAGACTTGAAAAGCTTAATCGAAAACAGTTAGCCATTCAGAATGCAAAACTGAAGTTACAGCAGCAGATCTAAAGTTATAGTTAATTAGTTATCTTGGTTATATCTGAATTCTGAAAACCATAAAGTTATTTATTGAAATCTAAAAGAATCTCATTACTACAAACAATTATTTGTTTTGCTTATCTGAGTTGCAGCAGCATCTACGGATTCGCTTCGCCAACAATTTATGGTGCAAGAAACCTCATCGGCCGGCGCAAGTGGTTGCTCAATTACTCATCACCTGAATGACCCTCCGAGTTTTGACCTCGGAATTTAAAACAAACAGCCAAGATCTCAGCTACATAAATAGGTAACTCTTTTTTATATTTTACTTTTGTCCCTCTCCATGAACTATAGCTTTTTCTGAAATTCTAGTTTCTCATAGTAAGTTGGGTGAAAACCATTATTAAGCATTTCCATAGTTCCATCCAAATCTAACCTATGGTGTTCCCTTTTGGTTATGAAACCAATCATACTCAGAATCATGACGATCTTAAGCAATTTATTGCTATTTTCTTTCATATGCCTAGTTACCACTTTAGGAAAAATACTGATATGAAACATAGAAATAAAAATTGGAATGAACTATACTGAAGAAGATATGTAGTTTTACGTATATCCGACCCCAAAAAAATCCGAGGGACCAGAGGTATCTTAAAAGTAACTTGGGGAAATAATACAGAACAAATAAACCAGTTAGATCAAAACAAAACCCACAAATTACCTTTGTTGACCATTATTCTTTCTTAACTATATGATCCAAATTTAAAATACATCAAAATCTTAACTAAGCCAAAGTAAAATCTAAGACATTCAAATATTTGGATATTTGAGCATTTGATCAATAGAGAAAGCAACTACTGTTTGATGATCCTCCGATCCACTTTCTAATGAGGATGTTCAATCTCTTCAGCATATTCCACCTTAAGATCCTTTAAGTCCTTCAAGCTCTCAGGTAGGTCAAGGGCTCTGCTCACTTTCAGCACTTTTAGACCAATCAGACTAGAGATTGAATCGTGTAGTTCCTGGATACCTGTATCGCTCAGATAGAGATACTGGAGATTCTCCATTCTTTTCGCAATCTCAGGGAAGCTCTTGAGCCCAATGCAGCCTGAAAGATTGAGCAGTGCAAGAGACTCCATGTCGTAGATCTTTATCAGAAAATCAAGAAGCTCTCTGCAGTTCCCAAGGTCGAGCTTGACTAATCTGGAGAGGGCTTCGACGGAAGCGGGTATCTCTCTAATGCCGGTCCCATTGAGATACAGTTCTTTGATATTAGGTGGAAGTACTTTTGGAAAGCTTTTGACTTCTACACAACCACTGAGATTGAGAACCTGAAGAAGTTCCAAATTCCCAGTGGCTTCAAAGCTCTGTAAGCTGGTACAACCTCGGAGATCAATTAGCTCAAGATTATGAGCTTCAGAAAGCTGATTGATTTCAACTAGTTTCTGGGAATGCTGAAGACTGATTGTCTTCAGGGACTGGAGGCTCTGGATAAAACAGAAAAAAGGGAAACACGAAATCACAGACGGATTCATATATGAAAACGAAAGAGAAGCACGCATGTCGTAGAAGTTTGATTACCTTGGCACCTGCCCAAAGATTTTGAAGTTGGCTATAAGGCATAGTGAGTTCCACAAGAATATGAGGATTGAAATCTTCTGGCAGGGTTTTCAAAGGGAAGTTTTCCCAGTGGAGAAGCTGCAGCTCGGAAGGCAGAGAGAAGAGACCCTTTTGAAGAACAAGTCCGGAATGTTGTTCAGGATCAGAGCTGTAAATTTTCAGCAGTCGAAGATTACACATACTCTTGAGTGCCACAGGGTTAACGTCAAATCTCAAGCCAGACACATCCAGTAATATGCTTTCTATCTCTTCAAGAACCTGAAACACACATGAGAAGCAAATGGATCAAGAAATTGGCACATATCAAACAAAACGATCAAGGTTTAGAAAGAGAGACAGACCAAACTGTGTTTGCCATTCGATTTGGTTTTCTCATCTTGCAGCAGAGTTTGAATGTTGTGAGTGCCGCACAGTCTGCGACCCTTCCCATTCTTTATTTCTTGATTGAGGATTTCGTAGGCCACGTCTTGTATCAGCTTGTGCATTTCTACTCTGTTCTCGGGTTTGGTCACAAGAGACTTTTCAAAAAGATACTGGATCCCAATAGACACAAATAAACCACGCCCTTCGAGAGCTTGAATCACGTGTTCCACGGATTTGCCATTGAAAAAACAAGCAATGTCCAGAAATATGCTCTTCTCGTTGTCACTAAGTTCATCATAACTGCTCTTGAACAATTGAAGAATATCAGAAGGCGGAGTTCGCTTGAGTTTGAAGACCTCTGTCTCCATCTCTTCCGGTGTCTTGTCTTTCAGCTTTGTGCCGTAATAGCTGAGAGCTTTAGCATTTCCATTAGCATATTTAACCACCATCTCTGACACTTTCCGGTAAGCCTTTTCCGGCAATACCTCTCCAAATGCACACCCTGAAAATAGCTTCAGAGCCTCCTTCTCATCTAAACCCTTGACCTCATAAATTTGATCCACCCTACACTGGAGAAGCACATGTTTATCTCTTGAGATTATGATTATCACACTCCCCGGATCAAACCAGTCAAACCCTCCGAGAAAAGACTCTGCATTTATAGGGTTGCGCACATCATCAAGAACCAAGAAAACGATGGTCTCCCGTGTGCTATTGTTGCTAATGGACTTGTTTATGTCCAGTTTATCCTTCACTTTCGGTGGTAACCGTTTCTCCCTTAGATGGTACAATCCCTTCTTTTGAAATTCTTTCTCAAAGTTTCGGATGAAGCGAGGGGATTTATAGTCCCTTTTCATCTGGCTAAAGACAGCTTCGGCGATGGTGGTCTTTCCTATTCCAGCCATACCCCAAATTCCTACCCTCCGGATACCCCATGGTTGCTTGCTGATCAAATTTTCTATATCCACAAGTCTCGAGTTAATCCCGATTTTATCTCTCGGAAAGAGCCTCTCATGCACATATGTGACTATCTTTTCCACAAGTTCCAAGTCACTGCAACACCAATAGGGCAAGAAACAGTTGTGGATTCTATTTTAGTTGGTAGAAAAACTAAAGAGAAGTTTCCATAAAGAATCATCTAACTTTTTGACGATTTTCATTGAAAATAAACATAAACTTCTAGAAAAATACACAAACTAATGGTCTTATCTCGATAAATACAGAGAATCACTGCTGCGTTTTCATATTAAACCGACGAATTGCTAAAACTTATTAGATACACACTTACAAATCTATGTAGATGACGGTTTTATGTCTTGTAAAAATTATATGGGTAGACTTGTATGAATGTCTATCTAATAACTTTTAGCAATTCGTCAGTCTAATGTGGAAGCACGACATTTATTCTATTTATCTGAACAAGACAATTTGTTTGTGTATATTTCAAGAATTAGTATACTTTAATGGAAATTTTCGCAAAACTAAAAATTTGAACAAAACGTTCTTTTGATTTGGTTCCAGAGATTCATTACCTTTGTCCATCTTTTGATTCGAGACCTTCCTCTAAGTGTGCCGTCTCCTTGAGTGCGTTTCTCCATTTGATAACCCGATCCTCGGGTTCCGACGACATTGCAAGATCGGAGAAAGCTTCACCAAATATCTCAGACTGTTGCTCCACCACCGAACGGCTGACTCTGTAAAACACAGGAACCACTGCCACACAATTTTTGTCGTGCTGCCGATCTATAACCTCCACGAGCGTACTCAGGCTACTCTTGGAGAAGACAAATTCCTCTGAAAGAACCACCACACAGACTCTGGATTTCTTTATCGCCGACTGAGTCTCTTTCGATAAGTACTCTTTGCTTTCCGGTGGTTGAGTGTCATCTTTGCCGTCATCCTCGGTGACTGAAATGTTTATACGGCGAAAAGCAGCGGAGAGGTGACTGACGAAAGAGTAGCGAGTGCTGTCGTCGCCGGAAACGATGAAGACATCGTTGGTTACTGCCTTGGAAGAAGAAGAAGAAGAGGACATGGTGAATGCTTGTCTTTGTACTCTCTGCTTGATCCAAGACTAGTCGAGTAAATTTCGAAACAAACAGAATCAAGTAACAATCTCAAATCTGTAAATTTTTTTTTTTTTTTCAAAACCTGAGCAAAAATGATAATGATTAATGCTGCATCAAAAATTTTAGAGGCAGCTACCATTGATAGTTGACTTTTTTTTTTTTTTTTTAACAATATATGCGAATCCGTGTTAGTGACACATTGATTACACTAAGCACTAACTATGTATTGAGTTAAAAGATTGGAAAATACTCCATTTGTTTTTTTTATAAATGATCTTTAAAAATTTTGCACACAAATGAAAGAATCATTTAATTTTTATTGTTCTTTGAATTTTTTTTAACACTGTTTATTATTTGAAATACAAGACAAGGAAAATTCCAAGCTTGAACACACTCACAGCAATAAGACTTTCCCAAACAAGGCTTATAAAGTCAGGGAAGCACACGATACAAGTTTTCAAACAGGTCAACAAAGACCGATAATATTACAACTAGAAGAAAACATAAACAAAAACCGATGCATAATAAACTAGGAACAGTCACCTAACCCGGCAAGCCATCAAAATTTCCCTAAGAGCCTTGGATCAAGATAACCGAAGAAGTCACACACGGACAAACTCACGGTACCAAGCAACCTCTAATAACGAATAAGATATATCTCACATAATAATTTTCCTAAGTTTCATATTGTTCTTTGAATTAAAACATCAATTATTATCTATTTAAACACAATTCAACCAATAGAAAAACAATATGCAGAATTCAAATAGTCAAAAACAATAAAAAAATTCAATAAATTTTGCATAAAATAGTGAGAACACACATAATTTAGAAAAAAAAACTTCTTAAAACATCATTTAAAAAAAAAAAAAATAGAGGGAGCAATACATTTTAGACCGAAAACTAAAAACCACAAAAACCCTTGTACAAAATTATGTAATTCAAAATAAAAAATAAAGAAATAAATAATTCGCAAATAGTTCCGACTACATATCTACTTTTATAATTCGTAGTTAATTAGTGACATTACATAACAATAAAATGAAAGAAATTTGAAAATGATATTAAAATTTGAGGGAATAATTTTATACATAGTTTCCCATCAAAGATTTACATACAACGATCATTTTTTCTTTCTTTTTAAATTAGGAACCCAAATCTGGATGTTGCATCAAAATTCTAAAAATTCACGTCCGACTGTGTACAAAATAATCGCTTGGACAATTAGACACCCACCCGTAATCGCAACGACCCAATTGCAAGAGCGGATCTCTACCACACTGAGCTGTATCCCCCGAGCCAAGTGGAGCATGCATGAAGTGATTTGCATCTCCAGTAGGATCATAAAGACTATGTATAGTATGAGATTTTAATAATTTGCATCTAATTCCAAATGTACTGGCTCTGGATTGGCATATGAATCCAACTGTACCGGCTCTATTAATAAATCTTCCCTCCTTGCATCTTCATCAGGACAGGGCCTGTGGTGGTTGTCAACTAATTTTCAGCTCGTTCTGCATTGTATATTGGGTTGTTACCACCCAAAACTTATAATGAAGACAAACAAAGTCAATGGATTAGTTGACATCAAAATTTATCAAGAAAAAAAAAAACTATGGTAACAGGCTGTTTCCAATCAGATGTAATGAACATTAAAAAAAAGGAACTACAAAACAAATTTTTTGTTTTATGTTTAAATTATAAGTTTGGTCTTTTAACCAAATCGAGTCTTAATTTAATTAGGGTAGACCTTCGTTTCACATGTTATCTCTTTCATAGGTAGGATCTAATATTCCTCAAACTTTCAACACTTGTTTTATAAGTGAGACAAAAGAAGAAGGATCATATCTAAAATCATCATCATTCAACTTTTGGAAGAGTAGTTACCATTTCAGATTTGGCATGGCTGAACTGAATTACCAACTGTTCCTCTGTTTCAGAGGAAAAGATGTGCGATATAACTTTCTAAGCTTCCTCGTAGCCGCGCTAGAAAGGATATCCGTAAAATACTTTGTAGATTACCAAGAGATGAGGGGAGAAGTTACTAGCATTTTCTTACAAAGGATCCAAGAATCGAGGGTCGTGCTTGTGATATTCTCCGAGAATTTCATGGACTCGAAATGGTGCACCGAGGAGGTGCTAAATGCTATGGCTACGCGAGGACCAGGTAAAACGATCATCCCTATCTTCTACAAAGTCAGCGTCGAAGAAGTCGAGAAAAACTGGAGTGTCGTCCAACAAGGGGAGGGCGATAAATGGACTACTCTTACGAGTGTTACAGAGTATCTAGGCTTGGTATATGTTCCAGAGTAAGATAAGATCCACGGACAAGCAAAATTTGACTATCAATCAATTGAAAATATTCATATTGTTGAGATTACAACGAGTTCCCTTCCCTTTTTCTTTTCTTTTTCTTGCAGTACTAAAGAGTCGGATTTCGTGGATATGATCGTTAAGGAAGTGAAGAAAACGTTGACCATACTGGAAACCAAGGAGAGAGAGAAGATAGGAGAAGGAAAGAAGCAGGAGATTACTACTACTTTGCCTTTATTTGGAATCAAGCAACGCGTGCAGCAATTGCAGGACAAGTTAAAAATGGAACGGTATGAGGAGACTCGCGTGGTTGGGGTTGTTGGGATGAAAGGTATCGGGAAAACCAAACTCACGGAGATGTTGTTCGCGGAGATAAAAGGTGAGTTCGAGAGACGCATTTTCTTCAAAAACGAAATCCGTAAGAAAAGGGGGAATGACACGAACCTCGACTTGCTGTTAATGCTCTTCTTGCAAACCATTTTGAAGAAGACGGCGAATGTGACGATATCTTGTATGACTACACACGAAGACGTGAAGGAACATCTACTTGAAACCAAATGTTTTCTTATCTTGGACGACTTGAGTAGCAAGGAAGAGATAGTGCATCTTTTAGGAGACCGCGGATGGATCACACAAGGGAGCAAGATAGTTATCGTGACAAGCGACAAGTCCCTAGTCGAGGGACTCGTGGATGATACTTATGTGGTCCCAGGTTTGAACGAGAAGGAAGGGTTAGAGTGCTTGAGTCATCACGCTTTTGGAGACGCCACACGTTGTGCCTCAGAGGAAGGAAACTTGCTGACATTATCGAGAAAGTTTGTGGATTACGCTAGGGGTAACCCTTCAGCTCTCATGTTACTCGGAAAGGAGCTTTGGGGAAGAGACAAATGTGAATGGGAATCCATACTTTGCACAATCGAAAAGAGTCCCAACAAGAACATTCAAGATCTCTTGAACTCGTGCTATGATGGTCTTACTGAGCCGCAACAAGAGGCATTTCTTGATATCACGTGTTTCTTCAGATCACATGATCACAAGTTTGTGAAATCGATGGTGGACTCACCATGTGCCGCTGATGATAGGAGCATCATCAAAGATCTTTCTGACAAGTTCTTGATTGAAATATCAGGTGACCGAGTAGAAATGAATGGTTTGCTATATAGGCTAGGGAAGAACCTGGCTTCACAAGACCACTATTTAAGGCTTTGGACCCAACAAGATATTATCAAAGCGCTGAAGAAGAAACTGGTGAGAGACCAAAACTTATCTTTTTTTTTTTTTTGGGGTATAACAGTTGAATTAGAGATTGAATTATTTGTCAAATTTCATCGGCTTCCAACTCAAAATCAATTGATAATGAATAGATTGACTCATGTCCCTTATATAGTATTTTAGTTTCTTCTAACTTCATATGTGAGATATCCTATTAATGTTTTCTCTGTTTATATATAACCAAAGGTTTTCCCTGGAGGTGTCAGAGGTATTTTCTTGGACATATCTGAAGTAGAAGAGAAGAGACCTTTACGGAGAGAAGCGTTTGTCGGTATGAACCAACTCCGATACCTAAAAATATATAATTCTTGTACTTGTTTCCTTGAATCCGATAGCAAATTAACCATCCGAAACGGACTTCAGTTTACATTAGAAGAGGTTCGATATCTTCACTGGCTAAAATTCCCTTTGGAGGAACTTCCAACAGACTTCAACCCAAATAATCTTATTGACCTCAAGCTTCCTTACAGTCATATTAAACGGCTTTGGAACGGTGGTAAGGTACGTCTCATGTGATGGAATCTGAGGCAAAAATATACTGCAAGTTTTTTTTTTTTTTTTTTGTCGTCAACTAATCATTCCATTAAAATAAATTTCGACCATTGGTAATCCAATGTTGGTAGCGTTCTGCTTACCGCAAGTTTTCTTATATTTTTATTTTATTTTTAATTTTTGTATAACGGTTAAATAGTATTCAATATTCATTTTGGGCGGAGCCATACATCTTCCCGTCGGGGCCTAAGCTTCACCTAAACTCCTTCCAACTGATCTTAATTTGTGTTTTTTTTTTTGGTGTTACAGGATGTGACAAATTTAAAGTGGGTCGATCTCAATCACTCAATCAATCTTCAAGACTTGTCAGGTTTATTAGGAGCTGAAAACCTTCAAAAATTGAACCTTGAAGGCTGCACAGAATTGACAATATTACTAAAGGAGATGATGCAAACTATGACAAGCCTTATTTTCTTGAACCTGAGAAGCTGCACGAGTCTCGTATCCCTCCCAAAGATCAATATCAAGTCTCTCAAAACACTTATCCTCAGCGACTGCTCCAATCTTGAGGAGTTTCAGATGATTTCAGAAAATCTTGAAGCTCTATATCTTGATGGTACCGCGTTAAAGGGACTTCCTGAAACCACCATAAGGCTCCAGAAACTAGTCATGTTGAGCTTGAAGGACTGTAAAAGGTTAGCAAGTGTTCCCGATTCTCTAGGAAAGCTGAAAGCTCTTCAAGAAGTGATACTCTCTGGTTGTTCAAAGCTCCAGAGTTTTCCAGATGTCATGAAAAGGTTACGGATTCTACTGCTTGATGGGACTGCTATAAAACAGGTTCCTCAAGTATACCCCTCTGGTATGAATGGCTTGTCCTTATTAAGACGGCTCAGCTTAAGCGGAAATGTTGTGATCCAAACTCTGCAAGCTCACATTGGTCAACTTTATCATCTGAACTGTCTTGATTTGAAGTATTGCAAGAATCTCACATCTATTCCCACACTTCCACCAAACCTTCAATGCTTAGATGCACATGGCTGTGTCTCGCTGACGACCGTCGCTAACCCACTGGCCTTTCTTAATCTGACCGATCAGATTCATTCCACATTCATTTTCTCTCATTGCAACAATCTGGATGAAGTTGCTAAGAGCTGTATCATATCCTACATTCATAAAAAGACCCAGTTGATGTCCAATGCACTTAACCGCTATAATCTGGTCTATCCCTCTCCTTTCAAACTTGCTTAAAACTGCAGCTATCTAAGTTTCTTATGACGATTATACTTTTTGCAGGGTTCTGTTATGGAATCTTATACTGGAGCTTGCTTTCCTGGATGCGAGGTACCTGAATGGTTCAGTCACCAAGACTATGGATCAGTGATAGAGACAGAGCTGGCTAGACATCGGAATGAAAACCGGATTATTGGAGTAGCTCTGTGTGCAGCTGTCTCGTTTCAAGACTACCGAGATCAAAACAGCGGTTTCTCAGTGAAATGCACCTGCGAATTCAAGAATGCGGATGGGTCTTTTAGGCGTTTTAGTTGCATGGTAGGAAGTTCTGCAGAACCAGGGATTGAGCCGCGGACGATTGAATCAGATCATGTCTTTGTTGCCTACACAAGCTTGTTGCAGATCAAGAAACAGAGCGAAGCAGAGGATAATGTGTGTAGTTCTACTACGGCTTCTTTTGCATTTGAAGTGATAGATGGTGCAGGGGAGATGGTGAAATACAAGGTGCTCAGGTGCGGTTTCAGTATGGTGTACGAACCCGAGGGAAATGATCATGATCACGTCTCTTGGGAAGTGAACTCTGATGGATATTCAATGGTAGATGACAGTATTTATGATGATGAATCCAGGTCATCCGCAGCTCAAGAAGCGGATGAAATTTCCATAGATGGACAAGGTTCTAATGATGATGAGGTTCAACAAGAAGAAGAAGAAAACTCTTGCATACCTTTTGAAGACAATGGAAATGCCAATCTTGAAACAGATTATCATTCAGATCAAAATATGGATGGTGAAGTAACTCCAGGCATCTCTTTCGTAGAAGCAGTGATAGAGATTCAGCCTGAATGTAACTTTCGTGCGATTGAAAATGTCAATGGTGAGGCTACGCTTGAAGAAACTCCAAGCATGTCTCTCGTAGCTGCTTCGACAGAGATTCAGCAAGAATGTAACTCTGGTGCAATTGAAAATATCAATCGTGATGATGAGTCTAAGCTTGACGAAACTCCGAGTATGCAAAAACCTCATGTGACTCCAACAAGATCTGGGAAAATTCAAGTCATCAACGGTGAAGGAGACACAACTTGCTTTTCATTTTTGAAGTGTTTTATTCCTTGTCTTTGAAGAATAGAACCGCAATTCAAGCCACAAGGACAAGGACAGGGACAAGTTCAAGAAACATTATCTCTTATTTTTATGTCCGGTTCTTCGCAATACTCACGGTATGTAATTAGTCGACCAAATATTGATAGACCATCTTCTTTAGATTAGTTTTTATCAATAACATTGAAAGACAATCTTGTTTGTTTTAGAAAAAAAATCAATGATACTAAATAATTTTCAAACTGTCTCAAATTCGATGTTCCCTCAAAAACATTCTGCAGTATATCCCATGCCTCCTTGGCTGATCTGCATCCTTTTATGAGTTTGAATTGATTTTGATCCACTTTTAAGGATCTTGCGTTGAACATGGATTGCTCTTTGTCGAACTCATCATTTAGACTTTGGTTTCGTAAATTTTGCTCTGCTCCTTGTCTTTTGAGTAGGTTCTGTCCACCCACTTTCAACTGCTGTCCAAGCATCCTCGTATATACCTCTTATGTTTGCCATCATTCTAACATTTGAATAACCATAATTCGCAACATCCAACGTCAAAAGCTTCTGAACAGCAATAAATTGATTCATATTCTCGTCAAGATCTCACTTGTTTGAAGAAAATTCCTACAACAAAGTGATCCACTCTGATACTAATTGTAGATACGAAAATATGAGTACATAAGCAAATAAAAGAGGTTCGACAAATCGTGCCTACGTCTTCACACTCAACCAAGGCGGATTTAGAAATTCTTTTTATCCGGGCCAGAGCTATAAAACCTATACTAAATATCCTTATGAAATAGAATTATCAATAGACAATAGGGGTATTCTTAAGCATCTTTATAAAATTACACTAATTTATTTTTACGGGGCAATTGCCCCTCCCACTCCTCACCTACGTTCGCCACTGCACTCAACTAGAAATCTTTTAAGTAATACTAGGTGAGTACCCGCGCATACGCGCGGATTTATTTACATACATTTAAAAAAAAAAATTGATTTTAGAATTTGATATTATATATCCAAGTTGTTTTAACATTTTTGTAAAATAGAGGTAAATTCAGTCGTAACTTTCATTGGAAATGTGAAGGGTTTGTTAATCTACTATAATTCTTAATCATAAACCAAAAGATATTGGCTCACATATGTTTACTTTTATGTTTTTAAGCACCTATATCAAACCATCATTTTTTTAAAGAAATTTGTTAAGAGTTTTTTGAACAAAAATTTCAAGACACTCATCAAATTTGATTCGACCAAAACCAGCTCGAATGCAAATCTCTTTTGTTTATATTAAAAATAAGTTAACGATGACATACTCAAAAATATTTTTGATATCAAGCAAAAGAAAAGATTCATTGTAAAAGTAGATGACATCATCATCCATTGTAAGGCCGTAGCTTTGTTAGAGTTTACAATTCTGCCATCATAGCTTGAAGATAAAAACAAAGCAACCTATCAATGATCAGAAATCATCGCATTGACCTAGTCAAGTCAACTAAGTCTGGAGACAAGTTTGAGGTTTGGAGCATCATTTCATGTTACTGGTAAACAATGGAGCGACAAGAAATCCACAAAGAAGCAATAAAAATATATACCTCATTCCATAGCCAATCTCTTGGAGTGCCTTAGAGGCAGTCACCATTAACATTTTTTTGGATAAGCGTAAAAGACTTTGAATCAAGGACTTTGAATCAAGGACATTTTTTTGGTCTTGACAGAACTCAACTCTGAGAAGAAATCATCCTCAAGAGAACTAAATAACGCATGTGAGTGCGTTGACAAAATCCTGAAAATTGAGAAATATCTGAAGAAAATAGGCTCAAATCTATGTCAAGAGCACAAAATTATCTTCTCTGAATAATCTATGTTCTGCTTAACAAGGGTACCTACATCGATTCCGAGGTATAACACTGTCGAGAATTATGAAATGTGTGGTAGAAGAGTTTGATTCCTACTCAAGCTAGTCAGAATCCGCTCTCCATCCTTGAAAACGTCATTTCCTAACAAGACAAACCAAGCAACTAAAACCTTAATAATAAATAATTGGCATTGCTAAAACCCTGACAAAAAGGCAAAAGATGAAACAAAACATCTTATGTCATATATAGGAAAACGCCGAGTTAGCCATTACAAAAAATATCATTACCAGGTTTCAAATATTTGTATATATATAGAGGTGCAGATATTACAGGAAGAATAACAATTTATGTACAATTTCGGCTTAAAGATGAGCTATGTCTTTAATGGAACAAAGATGAGCTAAGAATTAAATCAGCTCGATAAGTTCTAAATATTTAACATAAATCTAAAGAAAACACAATTTAAATATTTCTTAAATAATGTTCTTATCTGATTTTTACTTAGAAGATTATGATAACAAGGTTTCAAAACCACCAGCTAAACTTAACCCAGATAAACAGACAAGACACAAATTTAAATTGTCATAGGCATGTGATAAGAAAATCCAAGCAGATCAAAAGAACTGCTCACTTGTCAGACACTGCTTAGGAACCTTTAAAGCCTGGACAAAAGAAGGATCCATTAGCCATAATTTTCAACAATAGCAAACGAAATCCCTGCTGAAGAAGAAAAAAAAAAGTGAAAGCAAAAGGATCTTCTCTGTGAATAGTATATTCGAGAACTAAGAAGTATGAACCAATTTTTTTGCTAAGATGGATACATAGAGAAACAAACATAAAGCCAAAGAAACCCAATTCAATAAAATACTCTATAACCTTTTCATATCAACCATAAGCACAACATTTTATAAACAAGTCCTGAAATTCAGAGAGCAATGCTGTTCATCAAACTTAGATCCTGGGAAGAATTCCACTGGATCCATTTTATAAACTTCTCTCGACAAGTTCCATTGGATCATAAATCCGAGAGGTCAAATCGGCCTGGGAAGAAGAAAGTTTTTTTTGTCTTATCACAGCGCTCGTTGAGTTTCAAAATAAGTGAGAACTGCTCGAGAGGTCATAAATCTGAGAGATCATAAATCCGAGAGATTGATTAAAAATTCGAAGCGACATATATATGTAAATCGATTTGATGAACATGATAAGTAATTGAGAAGCATGGAAGGATAATTAATTTATAGAAGCATTAAAAGTATCAAAGGTGGTACTGGAAATCTGGAAGCAGAGATGCGAAGCGTTTTTTGTTTTTCTTTTTTCATATTTTGGAGTACACCAAAAAAAGAAGAAGACCACGTGTCGATCATAGAAGACGTCACGTGTCCATCTCTGGAGAGTGCTACCCTCTTGTTAGATATTAGATTAGATTTTACACAAAATTTACTTAACCAGGATTAATTACACAACACCAAGTCATTGGTTTATCACTGAACAATTTCTAGATCTACCGAATTTACTGTTTCAACGATAGTGCAGTTGCCTGTTGTACAATGTTCTTCCGTCATTGCACTATTTCGTCCACAATATATAGTCATCTGTCGAACACAACGCTCGTCTCTCTCAAAACCTCTCATACAATTTATGTTTCTTTTTTCTTCTTATGACAGCTAACCCTAATAGATGTCCCAAGACATCAATATATATTCGAATATATGTTTTATATCTTGGAGTTGTTTTTTTCTTTTTCCAGATACACACTGCCATGTCATCTTTAGAAATATCACCACAAGAAAACAGTCGATGAGTGACTACTTTTGTGACTTTTTTTCGGTCGCAAAATTTTGCGACTGTTTTGGGACCAAATTGCGAGTAATGAACGACTACGGAAGATATAGAAGCAAATCAGTCGCAAATTTACGACCGAAATGTTCCATCGTTTAGTAGTCCTAAATTAGCGACTGAATGGAGGAAATGTACATGCTGGGATGTTAAATGATGCATTTCATGGTTCTACCCCATTTAATGAATATCATGAACATGATCAAAGTGGAAATGATCATATATATGAAGAACCTACCCATGAGGCAAAAAGGTTCTACGACATGTTAGATACTGCAAATACTCCACTTTATGATGGTTGTCATGATGGTCATTCGAAATTATCATTAGCTTCTCGGTTCATGAACATTAAGGCAGACCATAATTTGTTTGAAACATGCATGGATTCATGGGCCGAATTGTTTAGGGAGTATTTACCAGAGGGTATTCAGGCAACCGGTTCATACTACGAGACAGAAACGTTGATGCGAAAGCTAGGATTGCCGTACCATACATTTGATGTATGTGTAGATAATTGTATACTCTTCTGGAAAGAAGATGAGGAGTTGGAGCATTGTAGGTTTTGTGGAAAACCAAGATATAAGGCTAGTGAGGGACGAACAAAAATACCGTTCAGTTGTATGTGGTATTTACCTATCACTGACAGATTGAAGAGGATGTACCAATCAGAGAAGACTGCATCATCGATGAGATGGCATGTTAAGCATGTGTCAGAAGATGAAGTAATGTTTCATCCATCTGATGCGGCAGAGTGGAAGAATTTCAATCAAATACATCCGAGTTTTGCAGTAGAAACGCGAAACATTTATCTTGGATTATGTACAGACGGTTTTAATCCTTTTGGTATGTCAAAAACAATTCGTTGTGGCCTGTGATCATGACATCCTACAACTTACCCCTGGATATGTGCATGAAAAGTGAGTATTTATTTCTTACGGTTTTGAATTCGGGACCAAATCATCCACGAGCCAGTCTTGATGTCTTTCTCCAACCACTGATCGACGAGTTAAAAGAGTTATGGAATAACGGAGTTGAGGCGTATGATGTGTCATTAGATCAAACCTTCAACTCAAAGCTGTTCTGCTGTGGATGATAAGCGATTTTCCGGCATATGGTATGTTGTTGGGATGGACGACACATGGAAGATTATCGTGTCCAATTTGTATGGATGAGACAAATGCTTTCCAATTGCCGGCTGATAGGAAGACATGTTGGTTTGACTGTCACATAATATTTTTGCCCATCATTCATCCGTTACGGAAGAATAAAGTAATTTTTTTGAATGGAAAGCACCCTATGAACGACTACCCACCTCAATCGTTGACTAGTGAACAAGTGTTATATGAGCGTATACGGTATGTCAAACCACCTAAAATATCTGATTGTGATGGAAATGGACATTCAAAAAATCCGGACGGGTATGGGAACTGGCATAATTGGCATAAAGAAAGCATATTTTGGGAGCTACCGTACTGGACCGATCTCAATCTACGACACAATCTTGATGTGATGAATATCGAGAAATTTCGTTTCGATAACATCATGTATACTGTTATGAATGTTAAAGACAGATCAAAAGACATAGTCAACTCAAGATTGGATATCGCAAGATTTTGTTCTCGGAAAGATTTGCATGTCGATGCTCGAGGGAGAGCTCCATTTCCTATTTGGAGGTTGACTTCAAAAGAGAAATAATCCTTATTACAATGGGTCAAGAATGAGGTTAAATTTCCAGACGGTTATGTACCAGATTTAGCCAGTTGTGTAGACATCAATGGTGGAAAGTTTTTGGGAATGAAAAGTCACGACTGCCATGTATTTATGGAACGATTGTTTCCATTTGTCTTTGCAGAACTTTTGCCGCGTAACGTGCACCAAGCATTATCAGGTATATATATATATATATATATATATATATATATTATGGTTTATGTGTTTCTATTATTGCAACTTATTTATATTAATTAGTGATATTATTTGTAGGGATTGGAACATTGTTTCGTGACCTAAGCAGTAGATCATTCGATCAAACCCGTGTCCAAATTCTGAAGGAGAACATTGTCATGATTTTGTGTAATTTTGGAAAAAATCTTCCCACCTTCTTTCTTTGATGTGATGGAGCACCTACCTATTCACCTGCCATACGAAGCAGAGCTTGGTGGTCCTGTACAATATAGGTGGATGTATCCGTTCGAAAGATTTTTTAAACATTTGAAAGGCAAAGCGAAGAACAAAAGATATCCAGCGGGATCAATTATTCAATCGTACATGAATGATGAGATATCTTATTTATCAAAACACTACTTTGCGTCACAAATTTCTACAGCTAGCAAAAGAAGGTAATAATTTACCTAATATGTATGTTAATATTGCTATGATGTTTTGCTTCAAATAATTGAAGGTAATTTTTGCAGGGCAAGTCGGTATGATGAAGGTGAAGTACCCGTATATACTGTACCGGTACCGGATATATTTACTGAAGTAGGTCGTCCAAGTGGCAAATGCAGTGAATTTTCGTTAAGCGAGGAAGATTATAAGTGTGCACATTCATATGTTTTACGTAATTGTAACTATTTTCGGCCGCTTGAAAGGTAACTCTGCTTTCTACATTAATTTAAGTTAATTTTATCTATTTTTGTATACTTTAGTCATAATTATCTTATTGTTTGCAACACAGATTGTTGGACACGCAAATTCGATTTGAATACCCGGAACTATCTGATGATGAGGTCACGGCGAAAAGAGATGAATATTTTCATATATGGGTCCGCCAATATGTATGTATTCCCACCGAGTGCATTACTAAATTGTAACTTCTTATGTTAATCCATCACGGAGATATCAAAACTACGAACCATTTATTTTAGGTATGATTTTCCTGTTTTAACTGAGTGTATATGTATATATTTTTATATTTATAAACTTATAATTTAAATTTAATTAACGGTAGGGTCTCAAGCTGATCAAGTTTGTTATTTTCCATATCCATACACTAAACGCCCTCAGAAATTGTGGCATACAGTGCTGAAAGTTAATATGAGGATTCGTGTTCAAGGAAAGTTTAACGAGAAAGAGCTGGTCATTTTGCAACAAACAGATGATAATGGAATGACGGATACGGTTGAAGAAATAATTGTCGATAGTTTAGTCGACAGAAATCATCCAGGTGAAGAAATTTATTTCGAAATTGAGGACGCTTAACCAGAAGATGAATTTCAAGTAAATTTATCATCTTCAGAGGATGATGATGGAGTTTGAATAATATGTATGTAATTTAAAATAAATGTTTTTAATACCCTTGTTAATTTTAAATAAATATTTGTAATATATTTGTGCCTTTTGTATTAAAAAAGTTTTTATATATTTATTTTCTGATTTTATATATATATCGGTATATATATAAGTCAATGTATAACAAATTTGAATGGTTACATTAACTCAGTGGATTTGCAACATAAATATGACTTATAGATCATGGGTTCGATTACCAAGTTTTCAATTTATTTTATGATTTAATAAATAACACACTCTGTCTATATACAAGTAAATATAATAGACAATCGAATGGTGACAATAGCTCAGTCGGTTTACAATGTAGATATGACTTATAGCTCATGGGTTTGATTACCAGGTTTTACCATCCTAGATTTTAATTTTTTGTTACACTTTATATCTTATTATATAAAGCAGAATGCACTCAAAATTATAACTCATTAGATCGTGACATGTGTCATTTTAATTGAGATGATGATTCGTGTTAATATATCTTATCTTATTATATAAAGGAGAATGCACTTAAAATTATAACTCATTAGATCGTGACATGTGTCATTTTAATTGAGATGATGACACGTGTTAATATATCTTATTATATAAAGTTAATTTTAATTTAAATAAAATTTAAGGAAAATTTGCTTCATGTCAATACGTTTAAAAACAAAAAAAGGAAAACTGTCATAACTAATCGAGAAAGAAAAGAAAAAAAATATAAAGGAGAATGCACTCAAAATTATAACTCATTAGATCGTGACATGTGTCATTTTAATTAAGATGATGACACGTGTTAATATACTAACGTATAAAGTTAATTTTAATTTAAATAATATTTAATTTTTATCTAAAAGTTAAAAGAAAAATACATCATCGCCAAAAAAAAAAGTCTTAACGTAACAAAAAAAAGTCAATGTCCTTCTGTAAAAAAAATTGTCATTAAAAAAGAGAAAATTTGTAAACAAAATGTCACTAAAAAGGTAAAAAGAAAATTTGTAAAAAATATCATTAAAAAAAAGTAAAAGAGAAAATTTGTAAAAAATATCATTAAAAAGAGGAAAAATTTGTTTCATGTCAATACGTTTAAAATATTATTTAAATTAAAATTAACTTTATACGTTAGTATATTAACACATGTCACAATCTCAATTAAAATTAACACATGTTACGATCTGGTGAGTTACGATTTTGCCTACGTGTCACACTCACGTTGGGCAAAATTTAAAGTAAAATAGCTTTGATCGATTTGTGGAACTCTTGACAATTTTTTTTACAGAAGGACATTGATTTTTTTTGTTACGTTAGGACATTTTTTTTTTAGCTATGATGTATTATATTTTTATATTAATATATTGACACGTGTCACAATCTCAATTAAAATTAACACATGTTACGATGTGGTGAGTTACGATTTTGCCTACGTGTCGTGACACGTGTCATTTTAATTGAGATGATGACACGTGTTAATATATCTTATTATATAAAGTTAATTTTAATTTAAATAATATTTAAGGAAAATTTGCTTCATGTCAATACGTTTAAAAACAAAAAAAGGAAAACTGTCATAACTAATCAAGAAAGAAAAAAAAAAAAATATAAAGGAGAATGCACTCAAAATTATAACTCATTAGATCGTGACATGTGTCATTTTAATTGAGATGATGACACGTGTTAATATACTAAAGTATAAAGTTAATTTTAATTTAAATAATATTTACTTTTTATCTAAAAGTTAAAAGAAAAATACATCATCGCCAAAAAAAAAAAGCCCTAACGTAATAAAAAAAGTCAATGTCCATCTGTAAAAAACATTGTCATTAAAAAAATGGAAAATTTGTAAACAAAACGTCACTAAAAGGTAAAAGAAAAATTCGTAAAAAATGTCATTTAAAAAAGGTAAAAGAGAAAATTTGTAAAAAATATCATTAAAAAAGAGGAAAAATTTGTTTCATGTCAATACGTTTAAAAACAAAAAAAAAGAAAAAAATGTCATAACTAATCGAGAAAGAAAGGAAAAAAATACATCATTGAAAAAATTTGTAAAAAAAATGTCATTAAATAAAGGTAAATGGGAAAAAATACATAACTCGAAAAATTTGTAAAAAAAAAATGTCATTAAATAAAGGTAAATGGGAAAATTTGTAAAAAATGTTATTAAAAAAAAGTAAAAGTGAAATTTTTTTTAAAAAAAATATTATTAAAAAGGAAAATTTGCTTCATGTCAATACGTTTAAAAACAAAAAAAGGAAAATCGTCATAACTAATCGAGAAAGAAAAGAAAAAAAATATAAAGGAGAATGCACTCAAAATTATAACTCATTAGATCGTGACATGTGTCATTTTAATTGAGATGATGACACGTGTTAATATACTAACGTATAAAGTTAATTTTAATTTAAATAATATTTCCTTTTTATCAAAAAGTTAAAAGAAAAATATATCATCCCAAAAAAAAAAATCCTAACGTAACAAAAAAAAGTCAATGTCCTTCTGTAAAAAAAATTGTCATTAAAAAAAGGAAAAATTTGTAAACAAAATGTCACTAAAAGGTAAAAGGAAAATTTGTAAAAAATGTCATTTAGAAAAGGTAAAAGAGAAAATTTGTAAAAAATATCATTAAAAAAGAGAAAAGTGTTCAGTCCAAGCTTGACATTAAGATTTTCCTGGCAGTAGCAATGGCTTGATCAAAAGTGTGCGGCTCAGCTCTAAGTACTTCTATTTCAAGGTGCTGCCCCTACTACTAGTGGGTGCCTCCGGTTCGAGACGGGACTGTTTAAGAAAAAGAAACTCCTCCGCCCTTTGCGGAGAGAATTGAGTTGGTCATTGCTTCGGGTCATCTAAGCTCACCCAGAGAAACTTCGTTAGAGTGGAAAAACATAGAAAGACTGCAGCCTCGCTTCCAACCGCATCTCATGTAATGTTAGCTACCATTGTCACTGAACACTAAAAAAAAGTAACCCGCTTTCAGCCCAATTGAATTCCCCTCCATTTTCACACCTACTGTAAAGCTGCCTTAGTCACATCAAGGGTCACCGTCAAATTGAGTGCTTTTTTTTTGTCTCCACTTGAGTCTTAGTTACTGGTAGCAATTTCATGACATTGCCCCACTGTAACTGGACAGCCAAATCGTACATCCTAAATATTATCCCGTACCTGAACGAATCATCCATGTTCGCAGGTCGGTAATATGTACGGATAAAGATCGGCACATCCATAAAGACTTCAAGCTCTATACTGGCACTAAGCCTTAGCATACAATTCCATCTTTGATACTCCAGATAAAGCTTCATCCACCCATGGTACAAAGTGTATTCATTGAATACTTCCCTGGATAGGCGAACACCCCACTAGGAGGAAGTCTCGACTGAAAGAAGAGGAGGAAGGATAGGATCTTTCGGAGTATAGTGCTCCAAAAGAAAAGAGTCCAAATTATCCTACCCTCCAAGGGTGCAATGGAGTACCTAAATAATGGGCACATGCTTCTCAGTACTGATTCGTATGGAATTAGCACGACCCGGCGATCAAATTCTTGGTGGGAATCATCAACTTTATAATGTTTTAATAACAGCTCATGCTTTTTTAATGATCTTCTTTTTCTTCTTGGTTTTTGAAATTGCTATATTTCGCTCCTTTAGGAAGTATTTAGGAAAGAGGATGACACGATGTTGTTATATAGCCCTTGTTTGTCAAATCTCCATCTTTCTTTTTCTTCTACGGATCAGTTTCTTTTCGGGTTTTGGTACATTCTCCGTGGATGTCTTTTCTGTATTTTTTGGAACCTTATCAGTTACTGGTTTAGCTGTAGGGGTTATTCCTCATGGTTACCAAGGAAATGCATCTTCAGAATACTTTACTTATACTTCTGATATGGAAGATTCAGCCACTAGTAGCTCGTCGGTCAATCAACCGATTCAGAGGGAACAGGCTGGGCCATCCAAAAATTTGTTTCATGTCAATACGTTTAAAAAGAAAAAAAAAGAAAAAATGCCATAACTAATCGAGAAAGAAAGAAAAAAAATACTTCATCGGAAAAATTAGTAAAAAAAAATGTCATATTATATTTTTATATTAATATATTGACACGTGTCACAATCTCAATTAAAATTAACACATGTTACGATCTGGTGAGTTACGATTTTGCTTACGTGTCACACTCACGTTGGGCAAAATTTAAAGTAAAATAGCTTTGATCGATTTGTGGAACCCCCGAATTCATGATTTGCTTGAATGATGTATTTTTTTGCTTTTCTTTCTCGATTAGTTATGACAGTTTTCCTTTTTTTGGTTTTTAAACGTATTGACATTAAGCAAATTTTCCTTTTTAATGATATTTTTTTCTACAAATTTTCTCTTTTATTAAGGTAAATGGGAAAATTTGTAAAAAATATTATTAAAAAAGGTAAAAAGGAAAATTTGTAAAAAAAAAATACAATTAAAAAAGAAAAATTTGTTTCATGTCAATACGTTTAAAAAGAAAAAAAAAAGAAAAAATGCCATAACTAATCGAGAAAGAAAGGAAAAAAAATACTTCATCGAAAAAATTAGTAAAAAAAATGTCATTAAATAAAGCTAAATGGGAAAATTTGTAAAAAATGTTATTAAAAAAAAAAATAAAAGAGAAAATTTGTAGAAAAAAAATATCATTAAAAAGGAAAATTTGCTTAATGTCAATACGTTTAAAAACCAAAAAAAGGAAAATTGTCCTAACTAATCGAGAAAGAAAAGAAAAAAAATACATCATTCAAGCAAATCATGAATTCGAGAGTTCCACAAATCGATCAAAGCTATTTTACTTTAAATTTTGCCCAAAGTGAGTGTGACACGTAGACAAAATCGTAACTCACCAGATCGTGACATGTGTTAATTTTAATTGAGATTGTGACACATGTCAATATATTAATATAAAAATATAAATTTTCTTTCTCTACATTATTTATTTCTTAAATCAAAGTGTAGTGTAACTAAAAGGAAATAATAGTCTAAAAAAAAATAAGACATGTTATTAAAAAAAATTAAAAGGAAATAGTAAATCAAAAAGACTAAAAAAATAAAATAAGACAAATTATTTATAATTGTAGTGTAACTAAAATGAAATAATAGTCAAAAAAAGAAAATAAGATATATTATTAAAAAATTAAAAGGGAATACTAAATAAAAAAACTAAAAAAGGAAAATAAGACAAATTATTTCCAATTTCTAAAAGTATTAGTGCGGCATATAAAAAAATTGATATTCATAAGATTACGACATGTTTTGTTAATACTTTTAAATTTATTTACTAATATATTTTGTTAATTTTCTTACTATTTGTTTAACACTAATGACATATATAGACATAAATTTGATAGAATGCATTATGCATATATTATTTTGATATAAAATTTTTGGGTATTATTGATTGACAAGGAATGCATGAGTAAAAATATGGTTTTAATATTATGGATGAAATACATGAGTTGTATTGCGAGATGAAATACGTGGAGTTGAAATTCAGTTTGAAACAAAGTTACTAATCAACATCTAAAATAAGTGTGCGAGTAACAATCAAAATCTAAATATTTACATCAACAAGATTTAACATATATTTCTTACATTTTCATAAATTTTATCTTTATGAAATTTAATCGATTACCGACACGTTTTACTTTATTTTTTTATCATTTATAAATAAGTTATAATTAAAACCCCACGTATTACGCGGGTCCTAATCTAGTAATATATAAGACTGCAAATTTTTAACTTCCAATGTGTTGAACTAAGATTTGAATCTTCCACAACATATCTTACAAGATATAATACATGTGTTTTCAATCTAAAGTTTGTACGTATAATTTTTTTTTTTGTAATTTACTTTAAATCTATTAGTTAATACTATATACCGAAGCAAAACACTTAAGAAATATTAAAAAACTGATTGGTTATATGTATTTTTATGATATTTTTAGTTCTAAATGTTTAAGGTTTATGGTATACATTCGTGACTCATAAAAAGAGTCACAAAACAGTTACAATTTGCGACTACTTTGCCACTGTTAGTTCAATTGAGACTACTTTGCGACTATAAGGAAATTTCAAATTTGAAAAATGTTCAGATTTTAAAAAATTTGGGCTAATGGGTTTAGAATTTTTTGGACTTTTGAGCGGGTATTTATCCCTCCTAAATTTAGTTTGCGACCATTTCCCGACTACTTTGTGACTCTAACTTAAAACAAATACTCGATATCAGATACCCCAATCATTTTACGAAACCCTAACTTTGGTTTTTTCTCTCTCGAACCAACGGCGAGTCCAACCCAGATTCTTGTCGATTTCTATTTCTCTTCCGATTTCACTCTAAATCTTCTTCTCTTCATATCCGTCTAACCATTTCCTTTTCAATCTTCATCTCTTCATCTCTCTCTCTCGGTTTCTTTCAACGACTCGAAATATTCATCTCTGAATCTTCGACGAAACTCTCTCTCCTTTCCGATTTGGGTCTTTCTGTTCTTCTATTCGACTCTCTCTCTTTGTTTCCTTCACAGTAAATCCATATTCATCTTCTTCTTTCTGACTCTTTATCTCTCTCTCGATTTCCTTCACCTTCGCGACAACTCTCTATCTTCGATGGCTGGGAAAGCTAAATCTAGTAGAGGCCGAGGCAGATCAATTGCCGGATTCGGTCGAGGCAACGGCGGAAAGGTTACACCCTCAAGCCAAATTGTTCCACCACCACACCTAAATGGTCCACACTCATGCGGAGGTCCGACCTCCCATGGCGGAAATGGTTCACCCCTTGGCGGAGGTGCGACACCCAATGGCGGAGAGGTTACGCCGAAAACCCGATCTGGTAGATCAATCGGCGAAGGAGCGTCTTCCCATTCCTCTAACCCATCATCTTAGAGGACACCTTCATCTCAGGCGACACTGTCATCTCAGGCGACACCGTCATCTCAAGCGACAGTTTCAGTTTCAAGAACATCTCTTCCGGTACAGTATCCGATAACAACTCAACTGCAAGGCTCTCATCAACTCCCGAATTAGAATCCTCAACAACAACCGCCTCCTTATCAAAATCTGAACCCACAACCTGCGGCATATCATATTGGACAGCAACATGCACAAGTTCACGTTCCCGATCCTCAACATGAAATTGTGGAAAAGGTCAAGTAGATGCTCCCGAGCCAGAAGAACAAGACTACCAGCATCTGTTAGATGAGCTGTTGGCTCAACATGGCCGAGACAAATTACCACTGTTGAGTGAGCATCCGATACATGTGCTTGTATATGTATAAGTTTTTGTACTTCTGACACTGATTTGCTTAAGTGATATTAGTTTAAGGTCTTCATTGGATCTTATATAAACAACATGTTCTGCTTACTGATGATTATTTGTCCCATTGTATCTGTTTCTAGATGGTTCATAGTTTAACCATGGTCTAAGTACAACTAAGCATTTAATCAGTTTGTATTTGTTTGCATAAGATATAGAGACAAACATATGATATAGAGACAAACAAGTAAGAAGGGTTGAATCTGTTTGTATCTATTTGCATCATAGTGTCATCTTCCATGTGTTGCAGTTCGTTCTTTTATATACTCATTCTTCTGAAGCTATTTGATTTTAACTTACCTCTCTTTATATTCATGTAATAGGTTTACACGGGACCAAGGAAAACTGACTCGTGTGATTGCTGGAATCTTCCGTCGGAAGTTTGATGGGCCATACTTTAATTGGAAGGTTACGCTTCTACACATCCAAGAGAGATATTTCAGAACGTTTGCGGTATGGTTTTATGGTTTTACTTGTTTAATAGTAAAGTACTAAAGATACAGTTTCATAAATACTTACTAATCTTCTACTGTGTAGCGCAAGTACACTTGGGATACCGAGAGCATAGAGCTTGTCAATGACCAATTCTTGAAAATTACCAAAAATTGGATGAAAGGCATAGTGAGCCAGGCTAAGAACAGTGGTGAAAGACCGCCTTGGATTGGCGAGACGCTCTGGGAACAAATGTGGGTGCATTGGAACACTCCCGATGAAATTGAGAGGAGCTCTACTGCTTCATAGTCCCGTAACTCTGATCGGGGCGATCTAGGAATTGCCAAGCACGTTTCCGGCCAAAAATCATACTTGTGCGTGCAACAAGAAATGGTAAAACCTTTATCCTTCCTTTACAGTTTTAAACTGCATCTACTTAATATGTATTTTCTATCATCACAGGAGGAGGAATTAGGGCGTCCCGTTTCTTTTAGAGAAGTGTTTATGAGGACACATACAAGAGCAGATGAAACTTTTGTTAATCACAAAGCCAAACAAGTAGCTGATGCTTATGAGAAGAACCTAGCATATGTGATAGAGCAAAGGGATGAGGATGGCCCATAATGCTCAGACAATGCGTCTGAAAATTCTACGCATCGCACCCTCACCATTGAAGAAAAAAATGAGATATTTCTTAAGGTAATTTTCTTTAATTTCTGCTTTCTTAGCATAGGATTGTCTTTTTTTTTTTTTTCTCTGGTTTCTTAGCATAGGCTTGTGTGCTATTTTGTTTCATCTTCTGTTGCTCTTCTTATTAACTGGTATTCAGAGCTTCAATGATACTTCATGTCTTTGTTTGGTGAGCACTAATTCTTAGCATATGAACAATTGGGTCTTGTCAATATAGTGTTCTTCTTTCTGCTTTTTGTTGTGCATCATTGTCAAATCATTGTGAAAGATGTGAAATCATTCATTCTGATTTATACACTTGTAATAGATGTAAATCATTATGATGGTTTTACTTGGAAAAGATGTCAATCATTCTGGTATAGATTGTTTATGGATCATCCTGTTTTGAATTATTCTGATATATGTACTTGTTTTTTCCTTCTTCTTAAGCATTCTATCTGTTTAGCTTCACAGCAACGTATCTGTTTGCTTCACAGCAACGTATATGTTTTGCTTCACTATCAACCTGTTTTATGTTGTTTTAGTGTACTCAGACAGATCCGAAGGGGAACCCTTTTGGACTTGGCCAACTTCGAGAGATGATGAGCAAAGGGAAAAGGAAAGAAAGCTATGCAAGTTCTTCTTCCTCATCACTTTTAGAGATCCAAGAACAACTTCAAACAGCTCATTATAAGATAGATGAACAAGAAGCGGATAATGCTCGACGTGATGAGGAGCAACGACAAGCTCAATTGCGGATCTCAACATTGGAGAAGATGATCTCGTACCTAAAAAACTCAGATCCCGGCCTCACAGCTTTCCTGATGGAGCCCCCTGTCTTGGATACTTCCCCAGCCCCTGCACCACCTTCTGTACCAGGTATCACACCTGCCACCAATTCCTAAACCTTTCATCAGCCCTTCTTTTAAAACTAAATGACTTTTCTGTTTGGAATATTTAGTTTATGTTTCAATACTTGTTAACTTTGTTCAAGACTTAAGTTTCTTTTGTCTATTAGTATTTTAACATTCGGCTTCTTAACTTACTTTTACATTATAAATTTCGGATTTTAACAATTATATATATATATATATATATATATTTAATTGAAAAATAAAATTGCAAACAAATTGCAAATTTGTGACTGATTTCCCACGCTAACACAGACGAAACAAATAGAAGGGTGACATTTTAGTTGTTAATAAGGGACGCTTTCGTGACTCACGTGCGACCACTAACGTTCATTGCCCTCTACAATATTAGTCTTAAACACGTCGCAATTATTCGACTACAATGATCGTCACAAATTAGTCCCAATATAACGACTACGAAACTCGGTTATATAGTAGTTGCAAACTTCAGGTCGTCACTATTTCGTCGTTCATTTACGACTGCTGCAAACGATCTCAAATTAGTCGTCTATATACGACTGCTATAAATGGTCACAACTTAGTTCCAAATTGGCGACTACTTTGCGACTATTTAATATTGCGACTAAATTTTTGCGACTACTTAAATAGTCGTAATTGGTGATTTTGCGACCATTTTGTGACTTTTTGGTAATCGCACAGTCTCTGTTTTCTTGTAATGTATGGAATGAGATCCTCGCGCTAACGACTTGTTGTGCTACATAGTCGTGGTGTGTTACGCAGTCTATTTCATGTGTCAGCACATACTATGTTGCTTCCATCATCAACTTCTTGTGCTATTGCACCAACTTTGTGTTCCATCATACCAATATCTGTTCTTCCCACAACTATATTACTTTCAAAACAATAGCATGTTCCAATAGCTAGCTCTGAGTCTTTTCCAGCAATTGCTGTAGTTTCATACCACCCCTTCTAACCCCATGTTGGACTGACCGCTCAAACGGATCATTATGCTATCTGACAGCGGGATCACACAACATGTCTGAAAGATTTAGCTCCAAAACTCAACATTGCAACTCGCGTCAAGTTAACTCGTAAAGTACTAATTCGTAACATAAATCCTTATTTCACGAAATTTTCTTTATGTACGATTGCATGAATTTTTTTTTATCTTTGTTGAAACAAGAAGCTTCGTGAATCAGAATAGAGTTGAACCAGATCAATTTCCAAAAGGCATCGAAACCTGCACAAAGACAAAAAGGAAAAACTCATATTCATGATTTTCAAAAAAAGGAAATTACATGAAGCAAAAAAAAATCACCAAGAAAAAGAAACTACATGGAGCAAAAGGAAATCAGATTAATCTCCTTATACATTAAAAAGGGAAATCAACCTAGAAAAGGAAAAAGAACAGGTTCTCTAATTCTATAAAAGCATGTTTACACCAAAGAATTAGAACACCGATTCTTGCAGAGTATAAACGTTTCATTTTTATGGAGAGCAAGAGTTTTTTTCTGTGAGAGAGAGAGAGAACTTATAGAGTTACCATGGTTAGAGTTATTCTAAATTGGTTTTTTAATTTATTGAAAAATAATTTGTACCGGATTAAGGGATTGTCTTATTGCCGGATAAATCCATTAAACTTGTGGTGCTTGGGAAATATTGCAAAAAGCATTTGAAGGAACTGCAAGTATGAAAAGATCTAGACTCGACATGCTTGCATCGCAATTTGAGAATCTAATAATGAAAGAAACAGAGAAAGTTGAAGAATGTAGTGCCAAAATCTGTTGTGTAGCTAATGAAACTCAAGTACTTGGCAAAACATACAAAGACAAGAAACTAGTGAAACAATTGTTGAGATCTTTACCTCGAAAGTTTTATGCGCAAAAGGCTGCCATTGAAGTAGTTATAGACGCTGATAATATAACGTTTAATGAAGTTGTTGGGATACTGCAAGCCCACGAGATGGTTTTGGACTTTCAAGAATTTGAAACAAGAAAAAGAGTGGTTGATGACAAAGGGAGGGTTAAAAACACTTGCTTTCATGTATGGAAAGAAACACTTGTTTTCCTGTCTAAGAAAGTTGGAAAATATTTAAAAAGGTTTGACATAGGGCGAAAACAATCTTATCAAGGAGATCATAGAGCTGAAGATGATGAGAAAACTAGCATACAATGCTATGAATGTCTAGGATTTGGTCATATGAAAACAGAATGTCCTACAATCAAAAGAATAGATACACTGCTGAAAAACCAAAGAGAAATTGAATGCTTCAAGTGTAAGGGATATGGACACACTGAAGCTGATTGTTCAAGTGAATATAAGAAGAAAGAAAAATTGTATATCACCTTTACCGTTTCTGAATCTGAGGAAGAAGATCTCACAAGCTTTATTGCCTTCCATGGTGAGAATACTGCAGCTATAAAAGACAACGAGAGTGATTCAGAAAGTGATAATGAATGTGATGATACATCAGATTACAAGGAACTCTATGAAAACTGGATCAAAATCAGCAATGAGAATGTCAACCTTATTAAGAATAAGATAAGACTGCAAACACAACTCACAGAAATCAAAGAGGTACTTGTCAAAGAGAAGGAAGAGACTGAACGTTTGTTAGTATTTCACACAAAAATCATAGAAGTCACTCACGAGCTTGAGAAAGAAAAAGAAGAAACACAGAAGCTGAAACTACTACTCACAAGAACTGCTAATGATTTGGAGAAATAAAAAGAAGAGTCTAAAGGACTGCAGATAAAGCTTCAAAAAACTACAAAAATATGCGTATGCTAAACAATGGTACAAAAAACTTGGATCATTTTTTAAGTGTTGGTAGAGTGGGAAAAAGCAACCGTGGACTTGGATTCAAAGGTGAGAATTCTGGAAAAGAGACAATATATGTACCTGGAACAGTGCAAACAAAAGATGAAACTCAGGATGTGTCGAAGACTGGAACAAAAGAGACAGTGGAGAAGTCGAAGACAGAAACCACTCGGGATGATTTGAAACATATGAATTATGTTCCCGCAAGAACTGCACGTGAATTCAGAACCGGTTCTAAAACTGCACCATATCAAGCAATAAACAAATCAAGTTTAGGTAATCACAAGTATCATGTTTGATGCGCTATAATTTTACCTTCGCTATGTAGCAAAGATCCAACTAGACGCTTAAGCTTTACATTTATAAAGCCTTAAACAAAACCACAAGTGCATGGTACACCGAGGTAGTATTTAAGGGTCGATCCCAAGGGACTAAACCTTGCACACTAGAGATGCGAGAAACAAACTAATCTATAGCAAATATTTTTGGTGTTTTTGTTTGGTTTAAAATAAAAGAAATGCAAGAAACTAAAATGCAAGAAGTAAAACAAAGGAAAAAGATTGGACATTGAGCTAAACTATCATGATAATGGATTAACAATCCAACAATGATGCAAAAGGTTTAATTAAGCACTATCCTAGACAATGGAATATTCATTCTTTAGGTTAATCCACGCCAATGGTAAAAACCTCTTTCTCTAATCACATTCAAGATCCGCGGTTAAGCATTCCATCTCAATGATTAGACAAGCATTAATATACTTTCATTTTCGTCACAAGAGTTCATAGAACCACGGTCAAGTAGCTATGTGACTCAAGCTCACAAAAGGTTTTGTTCAAACATTTCCACAAACACCTCTCGGGTGTGAAAATGCCTAAAGATCTAGATTTTGAGTGATCAAATCAAAACTAGCATTAAGAACAACCTAAGTGAAGGATCTAACAAGGATCAACCATAATACTCATTATCTAACTATCAAAACATCATAATCTAGCACAACTCATTGTTCAACAAAAGAGAAAACATGGATCATGGGCAAAGGTTATTGATTTGGAATGACTAGTGACTAATTAATAATGCTAGAACAAATAAGCATGCTCAATTCAATGACAAGGATCACTCACAATAGACTAATTCACTCTCATGACATTAATCCATTTATTGATCACTTAATTAAGCTAATCTTTCAATTGCAATCAAATGATCAATAATCATTAAGTTCAAGTCCCTAATGTCAACTAATCACCTTAAGCATCAATTCTCATTGGTTAAGAATGAAAAGCAAGGTTAGGATTTTCTAGACATTTCATCGAACACCTTCCGGGCATGAAATGTCCATGATCTAGAATTTGATCAACTAAGTCTAATCTAGCATTAAACACATCCTAAACCATAGAAATCACATGAAACTAACCCTAAGCATCATCAATCAACCATAAATCAACCTAGTCTACCTAGCCCATAATCCATGAGAAAACTAGTTCCTAAACATAAAGAAGAACAAAAGAAAAGACATAAACATAAAGATAAGGGATAGAGATGAAGAATCCTTCACTAGAGTGGCATGGGGATGAAGATCAATCCAAATCATCAAGAAAAAGAGTTTGGATATGAATCCAACTCTAGAGAGAAGAAAACTTAGGTTATTACAAGCTAAAAATTGTATTTATACAGGTCTAAAACGGAAACGGGTCGACCCGGAACAAACTGGGTCGGATCTGAAAAACTGCAGGCAAAATACAGATGCTGGTTTTCGACATCGGGCTGTTCTGGTCTGTCCTGCCCGATGGGAGGTACCCGATGGCAGTTTCCAGCAGATTATGCATTCACTAAATTGCTCATATCTTTTGCACCACAACTCCGAATTACTTGAAACTAATTCCATTGGAAAGCTAACTCAATTTTCTATCTTCCCATCAAATTTCAGATTAATCCGGTCGCGGGAAGGCTTTCAACAGACATGAACTTTGAGCTGATTCGGACTGCATCTGCATGTTTTTGCATTCTTGTGTTTTCTTCACTCTCCTTCATGCTCTTCCAACTTCATTTGGTTTCTCCATCTCCTTAGCCTTCATTGTACCTAGAAAAGACTAAAAATGCAATGCAAATGCATAATATGAAGCATAGGACTCTAGGACTTAACATATTCTATATGAGACTCAAAATTAGGAAAAATATGCAAAATGCAAGTCTAATGACTATAAAAGCTAAGAAAAATGTATGCTAAAGATGCTAAAATATGAATGCATCAATGTTCCAACATGTTTCTTTTGTGGGAAAAATATAGGTCATAAAAAGGTTCACTGTTACAAGTTTCAGAGACGAGAAAATCACTTTTGGAATCATCAAAACCATATGTCAAAACCGAAAGAATATGAGTTAGAAAAGATGAATTGTATGACAGTGGTCGTCCTATTTCTGCATCTAATTGTGTGACAGTTACATGAAATCTTGTCAATGGTGGTACTAAAGTCATAACTGGATATAAAGATGTTGATGCCAGATTTGGGGATAAAGGCAAATGAGTGTCTATTATGCGAACGGAACTGATGGCGATGGATGTCACTACTCAAAATAAACAAATCCAAATTTAACATGTTATAGAGACGTTTGGGCTGTAACCAGAGATATTAAAAATGCTATAGACCGAAATGAAAAAGAACATACCTAACTTGGTGTCTCTGACTTGTGCTTTTGAAGTAATTGGTTGACTGCGTATGCCGCTCCGTGGTTTATTGAGGTCTTGCGATGAGGAGAAAGTGGTTCGATTTGGATATTATTTGAAGCAGATTTTTCGTAGATTGTCTCGTCCATGGTACACATGATGAATATTAGGAGATTTATTTTGGTTGTATTTATGATCGAAGACGTCTTGGAGATTTTGAGTGTCTGATATTCTCGGCTGAGTTGATTCAGAGGTTCTGGCGATTGATTTCACATGTGGAGCTGGGTTTGAATTCTTCAATTGCTCGATCATGGAGTCTGGTTAGAGATTTTAAAGCTCTCTAATTTGGGAATTTCGTGGCTTATGAAGATGTGATGACTGAAATTGAGTTTGGTTTAAATCATGTTGGTCATTATTGGTTCATTAATATCCCAAGCCGGTTTAAGTCTCAGTCTGGTTTTGTTTTTAATGCTGGTTCATTTAAATTGCCAAGAGCAAACCAAGTCCAAGGGAATCGGATTATGATGGATATTGGTTTGAGGCTGGTTCACTTCATTTGGATTAAGAGCTAACCGGTTTTTGATTACAAGGGATTTAAACAGAGATTAAGTCTCATTTTTTTCACCAAAGTGGATCCCAAAATCGTGTCTGCTTCCTCCCTCATATGTACAAATTGTTTAAAATTGATTGATGTTGATTATGTGTGTCACTCAGCCAGGGAGAGATGATGGTTGCCTAATGGAAAGAAGCATAAACAAGATTGATTAATTCAAACAGGGGGAGAGTTGACGCATTAAAAAAAAGTTCTTGGATTTATGTGATGGTTAATTTGATTGGGCTTTGATTGAAACACAAAATCAACAAGGGGGAGAATATTGAAGCAAGGAGTTTCGTGAATCAGAATAGAGTTGAACCAGATCAATTTCCAAAAGACATTGACACCTGCACAAAGACAAAAAGAAAAAACTCATATACATGATTTAAAAAAAAAAGGAAATTACATGAAGCAAAAAGAAATCACCAAGAAAAAGAAACTACATGGAGCAAAAGGAAATCAGATTAATTTCTTTATACATTAAAAAGGGAAATCAACCTAGAAAAGGAAAAAGAACAGGTTCTCTAATTCTATAAAAGCATGTCTACATCAAAAAATTAGAACACCTGAGGTATGCCTTTCCATGATGGATAATGTTTAGTTCTAGAAAATGACCATTAGTTACAATAGTAACCGATTCTTACAGAGTATAAATGTTTCATTCTTATTGAGAGCAAGAGTTTTTTTCCTGTGAGAGAGAACTTATAGAGTTACCATATTTAGAGTTATTCTAAATTGGTTTTTTAATTATAAAATAATTGGTACCGGACTAAAGAATTGTCTTAGTGCCGGATAATAAATCCATTAAACTTGTGGTGCTTAAAGTGTTTTTAATAAAAATGAATATTTTCCATATTCTCAGAAATTTCAATCTTGAAATAAATTTGAAAGTTTCCTCCTTTTGTTTCAAAATTTCTTAAGACATTTACGTACTTTATTATGGAGCTAAATATAGATAAAGCAAGAATAAAGATGCAGCAAAGAAGCGAGTCTTTAGCATGTCCTAGGAGTGCGGTTGACCATAATAACCACAAATTAAATCTCTTCTACAAATTCCAAATTTTCAACAGCACAAAAGTAATACAACACAAACAAACTTCACAAAACAGTTTCTTGAGACATATAAGCTACTTATATAAATATATAAAGACAGAGAGAAAAGAAGGGAAATGGCGGGACCGGAACAAGCGGCGAGGCAGTCGAGTGAAGTGCTGGGCCAGCGGCGATCGTTAGGGATGTGTCCGATGAGAGCAGCAGCGGTCGGAGTGGTGATAATCGGTGGACTTGGCTACATGGTTTTGTACAGCAAGAAGAAGCCTGAAGCTTCTGCAGGTGACGTTGCTAAAGTTATGTCAGGTGTCTCTGGTACTACTGAGAACACTCGTCCTCGTAATTGAGCCTTTAAATAATTTTTTTTTTAAATCGCATATAAAAATATAACTAAAGTTATCTTTGGTTGACATATATAGTGAATCTTAAAAATATTTTGTAACATCTATTGATCTTACTCGTAATATTTGATCAAATTCTAATCTTTGATGTGTACAACCGTGTGTATTGCATTAATGGCCGGTTCGCCATTTACCATATCCAAAACAAAGTTGCACCGTAGTTAAAAGAAAAAGGGGAAATATAAGTTTTGTGTTATAAATCTATTATATGGATGTCCATTATAGGTCCATATAATGTTCTAGACTTGTTCCCGAAATTCTACTTCCTCTCCAAGCTATTGTATTCTTCTCCAATCTATTGTATTCATATATATACTCTTGGTTATTCATGGAATAAGACATATCAATATTCTCTCTTATCTCTCCTCTTTGTTTATAACACGTTATCAGCACGAAACCCTAACCGCTGAGCAAACAAACCATCGTCGTTCTAACTCACCACATCTAAAGGATCTGGAGCTAAAAAGGATATCCACCAGTTTTCCAATCTCTCCATTCCGATCGAGGTAAGTAACCTCATGTTTAATAATAGTTATGATCGGCTCATGCTTTATAACAGATCGTGTTATGCTTAATCATTGAGATCGCTATTATCATGACCGTTGTTCAACGAATCTATAATCGTTATTGCGTTGTTTAATATATATCATTATTTGCTGCATCATAAGAAATATGTGCTTTATATAAAAAAAAAAATCGACACATGCTTATTTAATTTTAAAACCTTATCTTTAAACAATATGAAACGACGTCAGGACAACAAATAAACTTTTCAAAATCATCAATACAATTTGGACATTCGGTGGATCCAACGGTAAGGGAGGAAATACAACGGGTATCGGAGATATCAATGATAGGGGGAATGGGTACTTATCTGGGTATACCCGAAAGTTTGGGAGGTGTAAAAACAAAAGTTTTTACCTTTGTTAGATACAGATTACAAGATAGAATAAACGGCTGGACGTCGAAGTTCCTCTCAAAGGGGGCAAAGTTCCTCTCAAAGGGGGCAAAGAGGTTCTTATAAAATCGGTCGCATCAGCATTGCCGACGTACGTTATATTTAGTTTCAGATTCTCCGAGTCTATAACCACTAAATTAACCAGTGCAGTTGCACAATTTTGGTGGAGTTCGAGTGGGAGTCAAAGAGGTATGCACTGGCTAGCCTGGAAAAAACTATGTCAAAGTTAACAAGATGGAGGTCTGGGATTTCAGACGATTGAGGCTTCCAAAGGACATTATTTTTGGAAATCCAATATGTTGGATTCAGGTAAATCATATTCACCATCCTATGGTTGGAAGAGTATTATATCGGCTAGACCTCTGGTTCAAAAAGGGTTAATCAAAAGAGTTGGATCGGGAACCTCCATTTTTGTATGGAATGATACTTGGATTCCAGCTCAGCACCCGAGGTCAGCCATTTTTAAAAACCCAATTTACGACCCAAATTTAATGGTCAACCATTTGACTGATCCTCAGACGAGAACTTGGAATATGGATCTGCTAAATGCGACCATTATCAAAGAGAACGTAAAAATTATCCGAGGCATACCTGTGGGAGATATCTTAAGATCCGACTCTCTAGGGTGGCATTATACGAAGTCCAGAAAATACACGGTCAAATCGAGATATGAAATTGAACAACAAAACATGGCTACGGACCAATCTATAACTTTCGGCCCAAACGTGCGACCGTTACAGGCGTAGTCGTGGAAGCTCCAATGTCCGCCAAAGCTCAGACACTTCATCTGGCAAGTAATTACGGGGTCTTTATCGATTAGTGTGAATCTAAAAACCAGAAGGATAAATTGTGATACACAGTGTGCCCGTTGTGGGTTGGAAGAGACTATAAATCATGTCCTCTTTGAATGCCCACCCGCTTTTCAAACATGGACGCTCTCAACCATCCCAACGGCAAATGGAGTTTTCCCGGTATCCTCTATTTATACGAATATGGACTTCTTATTTTGGCGAGTGCCACCCGGAAATCAGGAACAAACGTTCCCATGGATCATGTGGTATATTTGGAAAGCAAGAAACGCAAAAGTTTTTCGGGGAATGGATGTAAATCCACATGTTGCTCTGCGGAATGCAGAGACAGATGCTCTCGTTTGGGAAACTGCTCAATCGGAGGAGACATATATTCTAATGCCAAGTGACGAAAAACAAAGAAGATCTCCGGTATATTCAGGATTGAAATGTTATATTGATGGCTCTTGGAAAGAATCAGATAAATTTTCAGGCCTTAGATATATGATACGTTTTTCAAGACGAGGGCACATGGATAATGATGGGAGCCCGGAACCTACGACGAAGTCTTTCCCAACTACACGCGGGGATTGAAGCTCTAGGATGGGTCATGCAATTTCTTGATCAACATGCAGCAGACAAAAGCAGTTTTCGCAACAGACTGCTCTGATTTGGTGAAGATGGTATCTACACCGATGGAGTGGCCGGCGTTTGCAGTCCATATTGAAGAACTTTTGAAGCTAAATTAGAAGTTTTCTTATTTCTCTCTATCTCACATTCTGCGCATTCTCAATTCCAAGGCCGACAAGTTTGTGAATGGTGCCCGAATAACTATTTCAAATTTTTTTTATGTAAACTCTTCACCACCAATTTGGACAATTGAATCGTGGTAATTTATTTTAATCATTATTTTGAAGAAAACAAAAAAAAAACCTTATCGCTTTGACTCGTGGACTCATGTTTATTTATTATTTTATTGTTTGCTTGAATCAATCGTTTGTTTTGTGTTGGTTTGCTAAATCATTAGATTCATCTTACTTCTTTAACTATCGATCATGGTTCTTTATTTTTTCGTTTGATTTGTTCGATATGTTTGGTTAATACGTATGCTTTATCGACTGTTACTATATTTTTAAGGTTTGGAATAAATCATGTTCAACCATATGTTTATTAATCACCACGCCTGATCATGCTTTATAACTTAGAATCTCATATTTTCAGACCCATGTTTATTATTTATTGTTTATTGACTTTTTTTTTAATTAATAAGATATTAAAAACATATTTATAAGAACTGAAAATAGACGATTAAGCATGTAAACTATAAATTTGATTATAGATCCGTTCGTTTAGTTTTGTTTAATTTTGTAAACCATGTTACGTATATATTTAGCATGTTAACAATATATATTATAATAGCTTCACGTTCGTTTGATATATTTATGTATATGTATTTGTAATTAAAAGGAATCTTGTTTTGTAAAAGTCAACTTACACTTTCAAAACTGATTTTATAGGAATCCTTAAATTGATTTTCTTTCAAATTATTGCATTATTGTTTGTTTGATCAATGTATAAGTTCATAAAATGCCCTAAAATATGGTTTCTAAAGCAAAACGATCCTTAATCGATTAGGGCTTTATAGTAGCTATATTGTTTAAATAAGTTAACTATTCGTTGATATTAGTTGAATTAAAAAAAAGTAAATCTGAAACGAATCGTTGAGTTCTAATGCTTAATGATCGTATTATTGTTTAGAATGATCGTCATTTGCTTTATTGTGATTGGCTAATGCTTCTTATTATTTTGGTTATAATTGCTTATACTTCTTATTGCGATGCATGCTTTAAAAATCATAAATTTATTGTTTGACGATCATTGTTTATATTGTTTATTGATTTATGATCATGACCTTTAAAATCAATTCTCTGTCTGCTTGTTTGTTCTCATATAATAATAGAACAAATAAAATAATGATAAATATGAATTAAAATTATTAAAGATTAATATATTATTTTTGATGTTATATTAAAAAATAAATGAGTTATATAGTTTTTTTTATTATTATATTAGAGGTCAATGTTTTACAAAAAAACTCCATCTGCAGCTTCTAAATGTTCGACTTTATGCTTTGTCAACAAAAATTGATTGGATGAATAAAAAACATAATGCTCTTCTAAAACCTCTGCCAATCAAGCCCTAAGTCGAGGAAATCAAACATTTGTTCCCTTTTTCTTTTGGTTTAAAACGTTTGTTTCTTCCTCCACCTTTTGCGTCATTTTATGCTTCAACTTCTACTAGCCTTAAATCCGACATCGATCTCATTCTTAACGGAGTCCTTCCACTTCCTCTAGCCATGTTCCTTTTGTGAAAGACGCAAAAATCTCTACGGTGATCTCATATTTCTACCACCTCCTTCCTCAAAGCTTCCAATAATTCGGCAATCCTAACTCCACCGGAAACACCGATGAAGATGAAACTTAGTCCTTTGGGGATGATAATGAGCAGACGGTAGGTCGGTGAGGATGCAACTATTAGCATAATCCTATTGATTGTTGTTATGTTTGTTCTCGGATCCGGCAGAGTAGGCTATATGTACAAGAATCATGTCAAAGACTTGCTCTTGCACGAGTCTTTTAGAATTTAAAACCTATAGCCGATTTTGTTTTATATTTGTAAGGTCTCGTTGTTTGGATTTTATTTGATATCATTATATTTTAATTCATGTTTCTACAACTTCCAGATGAGAAAAATGGTGAACAAGACGAGAGCAAACACATAGTAAACCCATGAATTGACAAGGTACATCGAAATCAAACAAGAATTCCCAATGAATCGATCCATTTATGTTGGTTCGTTGTTGATCTTTTGAATGATTAAGCCTTACAATTTCAGCGATAGAACAGACTAAAAGAGCAGTCAATCCTATAACAAATAACATTAATGGAGCTTCGTGTTACACTTATGCAGTTCACAAAAGACCATAGACAGAGTAAATGAGTAATTCGTTTTTTCGTCGCATGAGTGAATCCTTTGCATTGGCCAATTGCGAGGTCAATACTTTCATCGGCTCTTCACTCCCTTTTTACTTGAGTGCTATATTTTCAGCTCCGTTAGCTGCGAACAATCTCCCAAATCCAAATGGAGGTTCCTTATATTGATACTTTGAATATATTCTTGTTAAAATATAGTTTATTTAGGATCTAATCTCAAAGTGATTTATTTTTAAATGGTTAAAGAACCAATAAATCATGCCCTATTTCAAACAAGCATTAGATAAAATCATAATAGATGAGGAAGAAGACTTTTATGAACCAATGTTTGTTCACACTGAAGCCATGCCTTAATTTTATTCTAGACTGAGCTTCTCGTATTCTTCATCATCTAGACTGTTCTAGGGCAGAAGCTGATTTATAAAAATGAATATTGTTGCAACAATCAATCATAACTACATGATTTCATATATATTTTTAGATTTTTCACACAAGTCATAATCTAGGGACAATAACTTTGAAATGCACCTGCAAATTTCATGTTCATGTTTACAGTATGTATAAATTTGGAATATTATCCTGATTTTTTTGTTCCAATATATAATTTAATTATATGATTAGCAGGAAGATGATATTAACAAATGCATGTTGTGGGGTCCAATAGTCCACAACCAAGACTCCCAAACTGTTATTGCGAGAGGTGAACGTGCAAAGAAAGACTTATAATTCAGTGTGTGTCATGCCTCGACGACTCTTATCGGTTTTATTTGGAAGACAAAGAAACCTCTCGACTCGACTCATGTCAACTTTGATTTTGTAATGTAAGCATTAGTTCAAGTGCAACAAACTACATGTGCTTAAACATAGCTATTAAAAAATTTTTTTAAAAAGAATAAAATGTGGTATGGTGAAGCGTATTCATCCTTGATTTTAAGATTTATGAGACTGATTTCTACTTTGATAAGGTGATTTGCATATATTTTTCAAATTATAGTTTACTTGATTGTACTATAAAATATGAATGTGTAAAAAAATTATGAATGAGAAAAACCCGCGCGTATCACCTAGTATATATAAAGACTGATAATAATATTCTCTTCAACGAAAGTGAAACACATTCTGATATGGGATCATAACGCAAGAGAATACCACCCACATCATTGGTCTCTTCGGTCTTTTTCTGAAACCGCTACATAACCGTTTTCTCACTTCTAGCTTTCTCTCTCATTCGCTTAAACAAACAAAACAACGCCACCCACATCATTGGTCTTATTTCCCAATCTCTTCCTACGAAAACATATTAATTACCGTAATTAATTAAATATCGAATTAACTAAAATATCTCCAAAATTTTATGGAATTATTTGTCGCTACAATTGCCTCGTTTATCAGATTTATTAATATATATCCTCAAAATTACCTTTTGTTATGTAACATTTTTGAAATGTTGACTGAATGATGACAATTTTTGTTTTTTGATGAAATTTCAAATTCATTTAAAAAGAGAGTAGTTATTTACATGAAGAAATAAACTGAACAAGAACTTAAAAAGTATAACTGAAATTTGAAAATAGAGCTTTTCAAAGAGGGTCTCCGCCAGAAAACGGAGTCAGAGGTGGCCTAATTTCAAATCACCGACAAAGAAGACCATCTAGCTTATTCTCCCCACGGTATTGTATTAAAAGGAGACGATTGATACACAGAGTTTTAACCCTAAAATATCACTGCAAATGCACAACAAACGAAGTAGTATTTAGGGATCGAATCCACGAGAACCAAGTATCACACTACGAATCTATATGAATGAAACTAAGCTAAGATGACAATATGGTTGTTGTTGTGATACGAAATGAAATAGCAATATTAAAAACGATGTAAAATCAATTAAAACAAGTGTTAGGTCAATGACAATTCGCAGAAATTCAGAGATCATGAACCAGACAATTATTAAAGGAACAATAAGTGCAGTCTTAAACTCAAACATGAATGTTTAACGAATCCACTGTCGTGGTATCAATTACTTTATCTAGTAACCTAAGAATCTAAACTGTCATTTGATTTTAGAATTCTAAACAAGTATTAACGAGCAGGTTTGATATGTTCACAAATTGCCTTCACATCATCTTTTGTTGGCTAAGGACAATTTGCTCACCTATGTTCTATCAAGCAATCTATAACACTTTTGATGAATAGATTAAACTCTAAATCAGAGACTAAGTGATCAATTTAATATAAGCAATGAAAACAACGATAGGTGAAGACAAGATGATAAAACCATATCTATGTCTGATTCAATGATTCATAAATTCCCTTGAAACCCTAAACCTAACTATGAAACTACTCAGATATGGATGCAGAGAAACAAGAAAGAGATGAAGAGAAACTCATAATCAATTAAAATAGATATCCAAAAGGGTTCAGAAATCTTCTCAGAGATGTAGAGTCAGAGTTTCGTCTCCCCGAAGCTTACAACTTGCTAAAACCAAAAGTCTGAATATAATATAAAAGAGTATCTAAAACTTTTAAAATAAAGTGTGTAGAAAATAAACGTGTAGCCTAAACAATGGCTCAAAACTCTAATATATAATAAACATGTTCTGGTTGAAAATAAAATGCAAATCCTAGTAAAATAAGGAAATCTGAAATTTCCTTTTTTTAAGTGGAATTAGTCAAATTTCCTCTTTTCTGCTCCTTTGCTCCATTTTTTGCTCTTTATTCTTTAGATTCCATACAAACGTGTTTCAACCTGAAAAGACTCCAAAAACACCGAAAAGACTCGAGAAAACAACGAATATCATGGTTGAAAACCGGTAAAAACCATGATATATCAACGATCCTGCTGCAAATGGTCTTTTCTATGATACGTGTAAGGTGTGAGCTCGGGACCCAAATCGTATGATGCATTCACGCATATCGTTATTTCCACACGTAGTATATATCGGTTTGGAAACACATTATGAACACAATGGAATCATACTTATCGAGCACAACACTCGAGAAGGATGAGAGCATCTCATTCCAATCCAGAGTTGTTGTAGAGCCAATGAGTCATCCTGCATCTACAAAATTGTTAAAGCTGTCCACGAATTGGCTTGTCCTGATATAATCGCAAGAACCAAATGTAAGCAGGCTTGTTGAAGAACGTAATCCCATAATCCCATTGGCTTATAGTTCACTAATGCGAGTCAGGTTTTACCCTAAGATAAACAATGGAAAGCTGCAAGTGCACAGCAAATCAGTTGTAGTACTTTAGGAATCGATCCTACAGAGACTTACAATGCACAATAATTAAGTAGGAAATAAGAATAAAGCTAAGCAAATTCAGGATTTTTAGGGGTTTTGATGCAAATAATAAAAAGCTTTAAAAATAGAAGTGTTGTAAGCAATAAGATTAAAACGTTGGGCTATCATGGATTTCTCAGGGACATAGTTCGAATTATTCAGGATTAACTTCTAGAGGCAATTGCCATTGTTTTTTTTCGTCCTAGAACTCAAAGCACTGCAATAAGATTAACACACTCTCGTGGCTGATAACAAACTATGCCTAATTATCCTATTAACCAACTCTCGTGGTCAATAACATAATTAAACAAGCAATAAAGTTCATGTTCAATTGTTCATCAAACTCAGTAACTCAACTCTCGGACATCAGATCAGAACAATAACTCAAGTAGTGTGCAAGCCGAAATCGTTCTAAACCAGTTCCTAGATGATCAGTAAAGAAACATGCGTAAGAATCAGAACTAGATGAATAACTGCTCTAACTTATCAAAAGCATCACTCTATTCATAAAACATTATCTATCGATCCATGAAAAACCCTTTGAAAATCTCCTAGTCCCAACAATAGAACTACTCAGACATGATCATGTTACTCATGGCAAAGGCAATAAATATCGTAATCATAAATAGAAAAGGGTTCAGAAACTTTTCCGTAGAGGTACAAGAGGTGAGAATTGTCTCCCTTGAAGAACAAGAATAAAAGAAAAAAAAACTTTGGTAATTGAAAAATGATGAAAAGCTTGTTGAAGAATTGTGTCAAGGATCGAATTTAGGGATAATCCTTGAAGAATTAGGAGATTACGTCGTATATGGAAAGCATCACTCTATTCATAAAACATTATCTATCGATCCATTAAAAACCCTTTGAAAATCCCTTAGTCCCAACAATAGAACTATTCAGACATGATCATGTTACTCATGGCAAAGGCAATAAATATTGTAATCATAAATAGAAAAGGGTTCATAAACTTTTCTGTAGAGATACAAGAGTGAGAATTGTCTCCCTTGAAGAACAAGAATAAAAGAAACATAAACTTTGGTAATTGAAAAATGATGAAAAGCTTGTTGAAGAATTGTGTCAATGATCGAATTTAGGGATAATCCTTAAAGAATTAGGAGATTACGTCGTATATGGAAATTTTCAATATTTTTCGAAGGCTGATCGATCGATTGCCAAGGGGGATTGATCGATTGCCAAGGGGGATCGATCAATTACCTTTGTTCATTGAAACCGAGCAAATCTGTGGATGAGTGATCAGTCAATTGGCCGAGTGCTGATTGATCGATCAGGCTTCAGTTTCTCTTTTTGCATCTCCTCAAACCCAGATTGACTATTCTTCAATAATTGGAGCATAACTTGAGATAGCACCATTGGATTTGCAGGATCTGATATGGAAATCGAAGCTAAACACTCCCATCTATCTTGTGGTAAAATTAGAGCTTGATCCAACTCCAGGAAATTATGTATGTGATGCGAAACATTTGATGCTAAGGTTCTGTCCAATCTTCAAATTGCTTGTTTTGCATTCTTTTTTGTCAAAATTGCTTGAATTTCATGTAAAGACTCTAAAACCATAAAAACAATAAAGCAGCAGTAAAATACCAAAATCAAGTTATTTTTTTATTAAAAACCTGTAAAATCTAAGGTACATCAACTCTCCCAAACTTAAGCCTTTGTTTGTTCTAAAAAAAAACAACAACTCAAATATAGAAAAGATGTTTGAAAATCACAGGAACTAACATATCATTGAGATTATAGCTTTGAATCCTTGACGTGTAATCCACATGCAACAAAGTTACTTCAAAATATTCTCATCTTATCCCACCATGACCTTCGCAAGCCTTGTCCATACTCTAAATCCCATGCCTTTAAAAAATACCAACTTCACATCATTTGACTCTCTCCGTCCATTAAGATTTGCGTGATTTTTCTCTTTAGGAATTTCATGCAGGGTAGACAGTGCTAGAAGTCAAATGGCTAATTTAGTGGTGGAGTTAAAATGTCTAAGGTTACTAGACGCTCCGGAGGATGCAACATATTATGCAAAACCACAAGAGAGGACAAACATGTTGATGCCCACAGTTTTCCAATCACCAGATGCCTAACTCCCCACAGACTTAGATTATTCTCCGGGAATCACTACGAATTCTTGCGAATCACTCCAACTCTCTCTCAATCGATCCATGATATTCCTTGGGATTTTTCTCATCCTTGAGACTCTTTCTATTGACCATTTCCCTTTCCCTTTTATTTTTCAATTTTTTGTTTTTAAATGAAAGGGAAAATGGTCATTATTATAGAAAAGTCTCATAGGCATAAACTTTACCATGATTTTTGTAAATCCCAAGAAATAATTAAGCTCTCGAATCAAAATACAAGTACTCCATCAGGTTTTTCTCAATTCATGTATCTGCAGTGGCTGGAAAACTATGTCGATCCCTTTCTCTCCGACGTTTTTACACATATAAAAATGAAGACAAGAATGCATGTGGTCTGAAAATAGGTAAATGTTTAAGGTGGGTACCAACTAAAGTGATTTAAGATCAACAGAGAGTAGGTCTGGACGTTCGGGTACCCGTTCGGGTTCGGTTCGAGTCTTTCGTCTTCCGGATTTTTGGGTTTAGGGCTATAAGTCTCATTCGGGTATTTATCATTTTTGAGTCGGGTTCGGATCAGATTCTTCTGGGTTCGGGTCGGTTCCAAATGTGTACTTTAACCCCGTTCATACCTGAATTTTTTTTCGGATTTGGGTCTTTTCAGGTTTTCTACCCGAAATACTCATAATTTTTGGATTCGGTTCGGTTCAGTTATTCTTTACCCGAACTACCCGAAAACATCCAAAATAACAAAAAACTGTAAAAATTCAAATAATATACTCAAATCGGTTATTTTTACCCGAATATACCCACAAATACCCGAACTAATCGAATTAACTGAAAAACAAAGAAAAAACTGTTAAATTTACCAAAATTACTTGAACATACCCAACCTAGAACCTAAATATCTTTACATTAATTTATGTTTCGGGTACTTTGGGTACCCGTTCGGTTCTCGGTTTCGTCTGGTTCGGTTCGGAATTTTTGGTACTAGGTATATCCCATTCAGATATTTTAGAAAATAGATTTGGATTCGGTTCGGGTAATTTCGAGTCGGTTTTGGATCGGTTCCTCGGTTCCAGGTTTTTTGCCCAGCCCTAATAGAGAGTGGTAAAAATAATAAGAAGTCATGAATGTTTAATTTGTTTTCCTGACCTAACACCTCTAAAGAGAAAAATTAAGTTATGTTAGAAGTCCAATGTTCATGGGATTTTTAGTCCGTGGACCCAATAAATAGAGGGCAAATGAAGACCGAAAAAATTTAAACTATTTTTTTTAATCTCATCTTTTTCGATCAAATATGTTTGAATTGGGATAAAACAAAATTGGGTGGGCAGCCAAAAAATTTCTAGTTCTTTATGCATTTCTATATAAATAAGCAAAACATATACATTAATTTTTTTTTTTAAGTATAAAAATATTTTAAACGTGGAAGCTCCCTCAGTCTAGTGGTTTGACTAAGGGTTTATTAATACTTATACATCAGGAGGTATGTAGTTCGAATTCAAGAGAATGCGATTTATGCAAATTAATGGAGCAAAAATTACCTGAGTTTTTCAGCGTGGTCAAGTAGAACCGTTCGTCGTGGTTTCGCATGTTCGTCGTGATCCCGCATGTCAAAGTTAAAATTGTCTATTGTAGAATCGTCCATGTAATTGTTCTCATAATTTATAATAATTAATATTTCAGACGTTAAAAAATTTTTTTTTTTAGCTTTTCCCCTTGAAAAACTCGCTCATATGGTTTTTCTTTTTAGAAGATTAACTCGCTTATATGTTAGTTTAATGAAATGTAAATTTTGATTTTATGAACTGTAGGAAAATTAAAAATCATTATTTTTAGAATATAAAACTATGAACACATCTTCCAAAAGAGTCTTCATACTTTATTCTTCATCTTCTTCCAAAATATTAACCCTTTTCTCAAAAATCTATGAATGCTAAACTTTTTTTTTAAATTCAAGAAATTAAACAACCATTAAGAATGAGTTTGATAAGTTCATAAAACACATCAACATCAATTTTCATTAATATCAATTTTCATTGGCTAATAATGTTGTACTCATTTAAAATTCTTCTATAAATTTCAACAAACATTTTTGATGCATAAATTAACCTAAAACTAGGTTGATGGCGAGTCACATAATTGTTAATGTATATCCTAAAGGTTTAGGCATTAGTGAGAAATTCAACTTGAGTTTTTTCGTTTCTTTTTTGGATCTTTTCGGGAAAATTTTCTACGATAATGTTTTTTTTTCTTTTTCTTAGTAGTTGTCTCAAGCAAGAGCTATTTTTACGAAGAGTTATGGAAGTTATGTGTTGGACCTTTGGTTGATCTTCCAAAATTTGGAGAAAAAGTGTATTATTTTCCTCAAGGGCACATTGAGCAGATATTATAACACCTTTCTCTCGTTTGTTTCTCTGTAAAATACTCTCACTCTCCCTAAGTTTTGTTTCTCTGTAAAATACATTTATGTTTGTGAGAAAGTTTCTCTTAAGTAATTTATTTTTGGAGTATTTAGTTATAAATTTAAAATCTATCAAGTATAAGGTATCTACGCTTTTTTGTATTTTTAAAGCATTTCCTATGTTTTAAATAGTGGTGGGCATTCGGGTACCCGTTCGGGTTCGGATCGGATAATTTGGATTTTCAGGTTTTCGGATTTAGGGATATAAGATCCATTCGGGTATTTACCCGGGTTCGGGTTCGGATATTTTCGAATTTTTTTATCCAAAATACTCAAAAATTACCCGAAATACTCATAACTACCCGAATTTTTTTACGGATTTGATTCGATTTAACTATTTTTAACTCGAATTATTCGAAAATACCCGGAAAATAACAAAAACAAATTATAAAAATTCAAATAATATACCTAAATCGGTTATTTTTACCCAAATATATCCACAATACACGAATTGATCGAAAAAACAATGAAAAAACTATAAAAATTACCTAAACTATATGAACATACCCGACTTTAAATCTAAATATTTTTAGGTTAATTTAAGTTTCGGATACTTCGGGTACCCGTTCGGTTCCGGGTTCGGTTCGGGTTTTTCGGTACTATGTGTTGAGGATCCGTTCGGGTAATTTTAGAGAATCGATTCGGGTTCGGTTCGGGTAATTCGAGTTGGGTTCGGTTCGGTTTTTCGGTTCCGGATTTTTTGCCCACCCCTAATTTTAAATGTGACCACTAGCAATAAATTAAACAGCTCTATACATAATAATTCGGGGTTTTACGTTAATTAGTGTACTATAATAAACTTGTCATTATTCGGTAAGCCTTTGCATTTCTACATATATTATACTCCACAAAATAGGATAATCAAGACTTTTTTTTTTTTTTTTACTAAAAAGTTATGGGACTAGGCCCGTACTTTCCCTCAGGTCGGGGAGCAGAACATTTTATATGGTTTCCTCCTAAGTGCCACTCGAACTAGCGACCTCTAGGCTTTGCCTTATATACTTTATCAGTTGAGCTAATAACTCTTGGTAATCAAGACTTTTTTTAGCGACAAACTTCCACAAAATATTCAAATGGGAAAATAGTCATCAAAATCCTGAACTTTCAAATTTCGGCCATTCAAAACACCAATTTTGACATGGACAATTTAAAGCATCAACTTCTGTTGACTTTTGTTTTAAATCCTAAACTTTCGTTGACTGAGCCAAATTAGATACGACGTTAGTCAACAGTTATCTGTTGACTAACACTATGACTACAACGGCTTAATAAGTAAAAAGTTAGAGATTTTTTTGGTAAATAAAAAGTTAGAGATTTTTTTTTGGTAAATAAAAAGTTGAGGATATTTTTGGTAAATAAAAAGTTGAAACTTTTTTTTACCCAAAATATTATTTTTCTAAACATTTGGAGTAAAGTAGTTAAAATGATTATAGCATTAAGTACTATTGTGGACTAGTAAAAAACTGTGGATGAGAAAAAATAGTGAAATTACAAATTTTATGAATTTATCTTTTAATCTAATTCGTTGATTTTAGAAAAAAATAGAGATATCAAAAGATGAAAGTACTTTTTTATTTTTCACCTAAAATCTATTTTGAAGTTGTTTAATTAAAAAAAAATTCATAAAATTAGTGAATTTTCAACAATTGTAAATCAATTTATGCGATATATAACCCAAATATGATTATTTATATATAATTGTTTTGTGAATATTTATTAAAATTATAAGCATTATTTCAGAGATTTTTATTCCTCTTAAACAACCACTGCGAGTCGTGGAGAGCTTAAAAAGGAAGTCGGAAAACAGAAAGAGAGAGGGAAAATGGTGATTTCGGGCCGAAAAAGGGATGGTCAGCGAAGTATATGAACGTTTGGTGAAAGAAATTTGATGGTAAGACGGAGGAGGAGAACAAAGTATTGAGGGGAGTTCCGGTCAAGGAATTTGATCGTTGATTTTATTGTAGAAGATTTACAAATTTTATGAAATTCTCTTTTAATTTTAAAAAATATTTCAAAATAAATTTACTACGATTTTGATTTTTTGATTTTGTATATATTCTCATTTACAATTGTTTTTTTCCTAATCTACATCTTATTTAATGCTATAATTATTTTAAATATTTTAATCAAAAAGTTTGTGAAAAACAACTTTTTAGACAAATTTTTTTTTCAACATTTCATTATCAAAAAAACCCCTCGACTTTCGTTGACTAAGCCAAATTAGGCACGATGCTAGTCAACTATAACTAGTATTAGTTGATGTGTGTCAAATTGAATTTATGCCTAGACTTAGCCAACAACACACTCTAGTTGTTGTATCATAGTATAGGATCGAACCAAGGGAACTTAGAACAACTACACTAGGAATCCAAGCAAAAGACTAAGTTAAGCGATTCCAAAAATTGTATTTTTGATTTTTAAAATTCTAATTAGGAAATAAAACTAAGGAAAACGAGCAAATAATAATGCAAATGAAAGATAAACAAGGCCAAATAAGTAAGAAAACACTAAACAAGATCAAAGCAAACTAAACATAAACAAACTCAAATGTAAAAGTCAACTAAAAGTCAATCAAAAATCAACCATAAAGTCAACAAATAAGAACTAAATCAAATAAGAAAAAGCATGGCCTTTGGGTAAAGCAATTGACTCGGGATGATTAATGACTAGCTAATGATGCTAGGACTAACAAGAAAACTCAATTCCATGTCATGAATCACACGCAATAGACTAATTCACTTCCATGACACTAATCCATTTACTAACCATTTAATTAAGTTAATTTTCCAATTGCAATTAAATGATCAATAATCTTTAAGCATAAGTCCATTAAGACAAATAATCACCTTACGCATCAATTCCCATTGGTTAAGAATGAAAAGCAACTTTAAAGTTCTCCTAGATATTTCATCAAATACCTTCCGGGCATGAAATGTTCATGTTCTAGATTTTGATTGATCATGTCAAATCTAGTCTTAAGCACACCTTAAACCTTAGAAATCATAATAATCTAACCCTAAGCATCATTAATCATCCATCAAACATCTCTAATTTACTAAGCCCAAAATCCATAAGATGACTACTCACTAATCATTATGCTAAACATAAAGATAAACATAATAGAAGACATAAACATAAAAAGATTGATAAAAGATTAAGGGAAACTTCACTAAATGTAGAAAATGGCAAAGATCCAAGAGATAATCATAAGAAAACTTTGTTTCACAAAAGAGGTAAAGACTAGAACAAAGCTTAGGTTTTTTTATGTCTAAAATTGTATTTATATCAAGTAAAAACAGAACCGGGTTGACCCTTCTTGATCCGGTTCGGGTCAAAGGAAGTTGGTTTTCGGAGGGGTCATACCGAGGTTTGGCCCTCGGCATGGAGCCACCGTATGGGGCTGAAATTTTGGCTCAAAATTCTTCACTTCTCCGTTACTCCATACCGAGGTCAGACCTCGGTATGGAACCACCGTATGGGGGCTGTCAATTCAACATTTTCTTCACTTTTTTGCCTTCATCTTGACTTTTTCTTCCATCCATTTGATCAACCTTTGTTTCCTCTTGAATCCCCATCACTTTACATATCAAATGCTCTCCAAATCGTCTCGAAGCGGGATCACCATCTCAAAACCTATAAAACACAAAAAGAGATGCAAATTCTCCTGGGAATGTCTAAATGATATGCAAATGCGGGATGAAAACATGATGAAAACATATCAAAATGATGTAAAATATAGAATATCATTAGTCAACAGTTATAGTTGACTATTGTCGTGCATAATTTAGCTCAGTCGATGAAAGTTTGGGATTTAAAACAAAAAAGTAACCAGAAGTGGATGTTTTAAATTGTCCATGCCAAAATTGATGGTTTGAATGACCGAAATTTGAAAGTTCATGATTTTTATGACCAATTTTCCAAAATAATTTTGATTAATTTAATGTTTAATAAATTACGATAATTAATGTCTTTTTTATAGGTAGAGAATAGGAAATAAGAGCAATGAAGTGTGCCGGGATGAGCGAAAAGCCAAAAGTTCTTTTGTTGGTTTAAGCAAATTACATTATTTTTACTTTTAACAGGGCAATTATTTAGTTTTGTACTACCATGATTTCTAAAAAAATGGTGGTTCATGAAATGAGCTATAAAAACGATCTACTATCTACTATCTACTATCTACTATCTATATCAAAGTGCATATTATTATGATAAACACACAATATTCTACTCTAAATCATATTATCTCCATTGGTAAAGAAGTTAATGACGAATCGACTCATGTGAACATATATATATGGATTAATTTAAAGTTACCTCGATATCAATGTCAATATGCCGAACTCAGCAAGTGGGATGCCTGCAATTTCATAAATGTTTGAGAGGAGAGATCACAAAACAAACACCCTCTCTTCTTTAGGAAATCTTTCCCTTTTTGGTATTAGGGACTTAGGTTCTTGACACCGCCGCTCTCGTTAACCACAATAACTTCGAGAGGAGGGTGATTGTTATTACCTTGGCATATAGTTCACAATGAACATACATTGAGTATTAATAGCATGCACCGTAGAAGCAACTACATCATGGTTCATATTATGCATTGCAGTATCAGAAGGACAACATATCGACAAGGCAACATACTTTCATCAGTCATATCAACTCATTCAACCACGTAACTCTCCATTTTCTCATATGGAACACGATGATTAGTTTAGGGAAAGTTAGTTAAAATTCCAAAATCCAAGAAACATAAGAGATGTAACACCGTGAAATATACCCAAGGAATATGAAACACTCTTCAGCGTCCAATCTTTTTGGATGATGTCGCGAGTGTGCTCCAACCAGATGTGAAAAGGTGTCTTCGCGGTGTACATGTTTGATTGTTTGCAGATAAAGAAGATCAATAATTAATTACTAATCTTATTGATAAGTATCAATTTTTTGAAAGAGATTGATGAGGATAAGGATTCATCATTTCTAAAGATATGTTTGAATCTTCATTCATAACCACTGACTGAGATCTTTCATCACTAATTACTAAGTAGGTGTTGGCTGAGTCATATCCTAAAGCAAAATGGAAAATTGGGTGAGATAACCAAAGAAAAAAACATAATACACAAACTAACCAAAAACTTCCTATGTGGCAAAAAATCCTGGCCACTAATTTTAGGGATTTTGATTAGTTATTAACTTTTTTTTTTTTTTTTTGTATCTTACAAATTCATCCAAGCAAAATTCAATAAATAAAAGTCATATATACAATCTTAAATTCGAGTCAAACGTCAATTCTTTCGGTAGAGAATGAACTATTAGCCTTTGCAGATTGCCGTTAGAATATGGATATTGATTTGCTAGGGAATTAAAAAATTAGAAAATTATTTAGAGGGAACTGAAGAAAAATTGCAATTAACCTAGAAAAAAATCTTGAATTGCCACTTACAGTTATATCCGGAATTGAAAGTAATTTGCACATAAGCCTGATATGTATTTTTCTCCACCGAAAACTAACATAAACAAACTAACATAAACGAGCAACAAACAAGTTTGTTCCACTATTTAACTAATGGTAATTTTCTAAAACTAACATTATCAAATATCAAAAAGACATACCTCAATTTGAATGGACATAACACGGCATCGCATATTCGAAGAAGATCGAAAAGTGGTTTTACATGATCCAAATATTCTTTTGTAGTTTACTCTAACTGAAATGCCATCAAAATGCACAAAATGTTTCACAACCCAAAAGTAGTTTTACATATAAACAAAACAGAGGATGGAGAGAGAAACTCACTCATTTCTTGTGCCCTTGAGGAAAATAATGATTTTTTTGGGCAAGTTTTGGAAGATAAGTACACAACTTCCATAACTCTTTGCACAAATAACTCTTGCTTCCGTCAACTGCTAAGAAAAAATAAACATTATTACGGAAAAATGTTACCCAAAAAATAAAAATAAAACTCATGTGGAATTTCTCATTGATGCCAAAAAATTCAGATTGTATACATTCACAACTTCAATATTCACCATCAATCTATTAGATGAAACAAAGGTAAAAAATCATGATTAATCATAAATAAGAACAGAAAATTAAATGATTAGTAACATACTTTCGTTTTAAGGAGCTTTAGAATTTTTCTTAATATCGATGAAAGCTCTGTAAACGAGTTATTTTCTTCTATAAAATTGCTTATTTATTTATTTTTGTGATGAATTTGATACATAATACAATCATGTATTTATATGTAAAACAAGACCGACATTATATATAATTAGGCTACCAAAAATATTATATAAGGAAATGACACTACCATATTAACGATAACGATATAAATGTTTTCGAGTCAAATAATAACCTTCTAAAACTATTCTTGTAGTAAATCTAAAGTTACTAAATATATCAATATTTTTACTAAACTTAAAAAAATTAGTTTGACTAAGACGGAAACAATACTGATTTCATTAGGATACCAAAAACATAAGAAATAGCGCTACGAAAGAAAAGAATATCTTCAACGTTAACAAAAGAAAAATATTTACAGAGCAAACAAGAAAAAATTAGATCATGCTGAGATTATGAGTTTGATTGCGATCAGGATAAACAATTGTTATAGGCTCGGTTACCCGATCGTATTAGATCAAGATGGACTATTTTTACATGACATGATCTATCGTGTGAGGATAACATGTCCGTGTGGGATCAGGATAGATGGTTGTTACAAGTCCATTCTATCTGATAACATGGGATCAGAATAGACGGTTTTCATAAAGTCGAGCTACCCTATCATCCTTATATGAGATAGATGTTGTTACATGATTGTGTTATCTTGTCATTTTTAGGATTGTGTGTCTGTTGTATGCTGATTGAGAATTGTCTTGGAGTGTATATGAAATGTAATGATCATGATGTTGATATATTGTTTATGTACTTAGAGCTTCAAACTATGTGTTTTGATCGGGTTATCAAGTGATTATTATGTTAGCATGTGGGTAAAAATGACCATTTCACTAGATAATTTGTTTACTCATGCCTCATTTTATAATGCTAGTGAAGAGTAGTATTTAGTGCGTGTAAGACTTTAGAGACCATCATATATTTAGGATTGGGTTTTCAAGTATATGTTTTGAAACGATATTGTAGTCTTTAAGAGTTTTTAGTATCGATAATTGGCTTTAATAAAGTTCATGTTTCATTACTTCTACCGTTAACTCTTTTTAAAATTTGAAAATCTATACGTTTAACTATTTAAAAATGTTTATATCCAAATGATTTCTAAATTAAAAATAAGTATTGTTTATTTCCGGCCGAAGTGTTTTAAATTGCTTTCAAAATATTCTTTCTGAATCTTCTACACCAGATCTCCTTCAAAGAAGATCTATAGTTGGATGTGGCTAGTGGTGGTGTTGGTGATGATTGATAGTGGTGAGGAAGAGAAGAGATACGTGAAACGTTTTTATGCTCATATCTCCATCACCCTTTATTAACCTTTGGTCTTCTTTCCTACCCATCCACTATGCGATCCAATTTAAAAATCGATGATGTTTCTATTTAATTACTAAACTATAGCTTTCACGGTCTAAATTGATTTAAGGAAATAATAATTAAAAAAAAATGTTGCTTTTTGTAGGCTTTGCCAATTATTTCCAAGTCTTCTCATGAATTTTAAAACGATTTTAAATTGGATCGAAAATGGAAGGATAGAAAATAGGACCAAAGGTTAATGGAGTGTGATGAAGATAAATCATACTTATTTTTAATTTAGAAACCACTTGGACACAAACATTTTTAAATAGTTAAACGTAATAAGATTTTCACAAGAGTTAAATGTAGAAGTAATGAAATCCGAATTTATGAAAGCCAATTATCGATATTTAAAATCCTTTTAAGGACACAATACCAGTCAAAACCATATACTTGAAAACTTATTAATCCCAAATATACAATGGTCTCTAAAGTCTGATGGGCACTAAACACTACTCTTTACCAACATTGCAAATAAGGCATGAGTAAACGAATTACCTAGTAAATTGGTCATTCCGTCCACATGCTAACACAATAATCACTTAATAGCCCAATCACTCCAAACAATCCAAATACTTAGTTTAATGCTCTAAATTCATAAATAATATATCAAAATCATGATCACTACATTCCACATATACTCTAATACAATTCTCAATCAACATACAACATACACAATTCTCAAAATAACAAGATAACCTAGCCATGTAACAACCATCTATACCATACAAGGATGATCGGATAGCTTGGTTCTATGAAAACCGTCTATTTCAATCCCATAATTATTGGATAGACATGCCATGTAACAAGCATCTATCATGATCCCATACAGACTCATCGTCCCAACACGATAGATTATATGTCCCTATAAGAATCTTCTATCATGATCTCATACGATCGGGTACCCCATCCTATAACAACTGTTTATCATGATCCCAATCGAACTCATAATCTCAACATGATTTAAAACTTTCTTGTTTGCTCTATATTTCTTTTCTCTCTCTATAACTTTAAAGGTGATCCTTTCTTTTATAGCGCTATTGCTTATGTTTTTTTTTTGGTATCCTAATGAAATCAATATTATTTCTGTCTTGGTCAGACTAATTTTTTAGGTTTAGTAAAATATTGATATATTTAGTAACTTTAGGTTTATTGCAAAATATTTTTAGAAGGTTATTATTTGACCCGAAAACATTAATTTCTTTTTTTGTTAATATGGTAGTCTCATTTCCGTATATTTTTTTTGGTAACCTAATAATATAGAATGTACATGACTCTATTATGTATCAAATTCATCACAAAAAAATAAAGAAACAAAGTATAAAGAAGAAAATAACTCGTTTATAGTAGCTTTCAGCGATATTAATAAGATCTCCAAAGCTCGTTAAAATGAAGGTATTTTGCTAATCATTTAATTTAGGTTTTTATTTTTATGATTAATCAAGTTTTTTACATTTCTTTCATCTAACATATTGATGGCGAATATTGAAGTTGTGAATGCACAACCTGAATTTTTTGGCCTAAGTGAGAAACTTGTCCTGAGTTTTTTTTTTTTTTTTTTTTCGTGGAACAATGTTTCTTGATAATGTTTCTTTTTGTTTAGCAGTTGACGAAACCTAGAGCTATTTGTACGAGGAGTTATGGAAGTTGTGTGCTGGACTTTTGGTTGATCTTCCAACCCTTGGCTAAAAATTTATTAATTTCTTCAAGGGCACAAAGAACAAGTGAGCTTCTCTCTCTATCCTCTGTTTTGTTTCTCTGTAAACCTACATTAGTTTGTGAAACATTTTGTACATTTTTATGGCATTCCAGCTAGAGGCATCTACAAAAGAAGATTTGAATCAGGTAAACCCACTTCTCGATCTTCATTCGAAGCTTCGATGTCGTGTTATGTCCATTCGGCTTGAGGTATGCCTTTCCATGATGGATAATGTTTAGTTCTAGAAAATGACCATTAGTTACAATAGTAACACAAACTTGTTTGTTGCTTGTTTATGTTGATTTTAGGTGGAGAAATTTTACGCAAATTAATTTGATACCAAATACAACTTTAAGTTGCAATTCAAGATTTGTTTATAGGTTAATTGCAATTTTTTTTTCCTTCAATTACCTTTTTTAATTTTGAAGTGATTTGGATTTGGTTTCTCTTTCCTAATTTTTTAATTTGTTATATAGTTAGCTGTTACATTATTTGTTCCTCTTACCGATTGCCATAATCTTTTAATTGTTGCGTTGATTGAATTGTTTTGATTTCTAGGCGGGTCCCTTGCACTTGAGAGAGAGAGAGCAAGGAACATATAACAAAAGCAGAAGATTCCAAAGCAAAAGCCATCTAAGTTCAAGAGATCACTCAAAGGTACTGAAGGCATTGAAATCATTTAAGAGTCAGGGTTCACGAGTACGCTTCGTAAATTCTCGATTAATTATCACGAACCTGTCAAATCTTGAATTTAAAAATCAGGTCTTGTGCCACCATTATGAGAAGAAAATTGTTTCGTCTTACATCAAGTATGGTAAAACATCATGTACTATGCACGAATATGTTTAGGAAAATTACATATGCTTTCAAAAATCAAATATAGATGCAATAACTCTTTTTAGTTGATTATCGTATGTGATCCTTGAATTTCTCAGGACTCATAGCCACGGAACAAACAAAAAAAAGCCCAAAGAAAGAGGAAGAAAAAGACTACGATAAAGAACAACACCATAATGAAAAAGGTAATTTTCTATTTTATATTGTGTAACCATTTTCTCTTTTGTTTTTGGGTTACGTTTTGTTTACTTATGAGATCCTATTTTCTGTTTAGAATATTTTGAGTTTCGTTTGCTTAGGAAATCATATTTTGTATTTAATTCGACACTATTTTGATCTACAAGAAGAGGTACATAAAGATGAAGATGAAAAAGAAATGAAAGAAAAATGACATGATGAGGAAGATAATGAAGATGCAGATGAAAAAAAAATGAAAGAAGAATGGTATGATGAGGACGAAGATGAAGAATATCGAGAAGATGAATACCACGAACATGAAGAATAGCAGTGAAGGATGACGAGAAAGAGATGATGATGATGACGATGAAGAGATGATGACGATGAAGAGATGATGATGATGACGATGAAGATGATGATGATGACGACGACGATGTGACGATGACGATGACGAGGATGATGATGATGATGATGATGATGATGATAATGATGATGATGATGATGATGATGATGATGATGATGATGATGATGATGATGGTTTTAAACCTCTAATATTTTTCTGATAAGATTTATTTTTGCTGATTTTATAAATAATTGGATACCTATTCCATTTTTTGGAACGAATTATATCTTTTATCTATTTTTGAAAAGAAAAAAAGTGCTGTTACAAACAAAAACAATATTTGCTTTAATTTCTACATTATTTCTTTTTCTTAGTGTTTAATTACTAGATTAATCAAATATTTATCTTCTTTTCTTTAGAATTGTTTCTTTTATTTGTTCTAGTTTTCTTAGACTTTCGAAATTAATCGAAACACTAATTCTCTTTTTTTTTTAACATCATCGAAACACTAATTCTCTATTTATGTTTTTTCATGTTTTGACTTAAATTCACCTTATATCTTATCTTTAAATCTTGTCTTTTTTTTAATGTGAAAGTATTATTAGTTGGTTACCCTACGGATTTTTACTTTAATTTTTTTTAATCAAAAAGTGTTTCCTTTTTTTATTTGCTTCCATACCAATCACTACTAACAAAATAAATAATTACTTAAGCATTATAATTTGTTGAAGGCAAACATTATAATTTGGTTTCAATTACAAAAAAAAACAACAACAAAACTACATTCTAAACAAAATAACAGTGAAAATCATAAAATGCAATGAAAATTCTATTAAAACTTCAAGACATTCAGTTTATATATATATATATATATATATATATTTGTTTTGATAAAAAAACTTCAGGATATTCAGATTGGAGATTCACGAAGAAACTCCAAAACATATAATTTGTTTGATCTGTTTATATAACAGGATCTTGAGACAAAAATATTGGAAGAACTAAACTGAATTTTTGAAAAAATAAATTTCTCTGAACCAAATCTAATGAGTATTGTAAATAGAACAAGCTAAAGAAGTTTTAGTCTAAACCGAAACAAAGGAAAAACAGAAACTCTCAAACCAAATAGAAGAAGAATGCTTAGTGATGATGATGATGTCTGAAAGTGCGTAACCACCTCTTGAAGCGGTCCATAAGTGTTAAATCCATCTTCTTGTGAACATTGGGGGACGTAACGAGTTTGGATAATGGTCCGACCACGACACGTAGCTTAAGCCCAGCCTCGCAGTGACCGGTCTCTGAGCTTATGAAATAGTGGACTCCAGGTTTGGTGAGCCTGACGAGATCGTGTCCTGTCTTGTGCACGGCTACAGGTGAAGTCGGGTCGCATGATTCGAACTCAAGATCACCGTTGATTTCTAACACGTCGTTGACTTGGTCGCCGTATTCGAAAAACAGAGAGTCTCCAACATGAAACGTTTTCTCCTCGCTCCACTTGTTATAGAAGTCACTGTCGTAAACCCTCCATCCTTTGGAGTCACCGACCTTGTAAATCTTTCCAAAAGGAAGGATCTTGCTCTTGCTCGGTGGTGGTGGAGGAACTGGACGTGACGGGTCATGGACGACAAGAACGTCGAGCTTCTGTCCGAATGCGCATTGAGCATGATTTGAGCTGATGAAGTAGTAGAAACCTGGTTCCGTGAGAGTCACGACATCATGTCCTGTGTTGTATACAGCTTTAGGAGAAGAAGAGTCGCAAAACTCGTATTCCAAAGCGCCCGAGACTTGAGTCACGTCGTGGATGTTGCGATCGTATTCGAAAACGAGCGAATCACCGACGTGGAACTCCTTACGCTCGGCCCAATTGTAGTAGACGTCGTCCTTCGTGGTCCATCCGTCGGAGTCTCCGACTTTGTAAACCGTCGCGGAGCAGCAACCCAAGAGAGCCGTGAAGATCACGAGAACGAAGCCAAAGATCATCTTCTTCGTTGTTGCCATGATTCGATGGTATACACGAAGAAGAAGAAAGATGAACAAGTTGAGAATCGAAAAAGAAAGATGATGAGATTTCGAAGTCGTTGAATCAGAGATTGTTGATGAATGTGTTGTTGGATAATCCCGAAACTTGAGGAACAAGCAATCCTAGGATGAGAAGATTCTAGAGATTTAGAGAAATAGAAATAGGATCTACAAATAAGTAAATTTGTCTAATTATGATTTGTAATCCTAATAGGTTAAGAAGAAGCTTAAACCTATATATAAGAAGCTCTATGGAGAGATGTTCCATAAGACTTCAAGAGAGAGATTTAGTTTTGAGAGAGTTTCTAAATCTAATAAAAGAAGAGTAGTTCTTTAAACTTTTGTTTTCTTACTTAATCGATTTGAATTGGTATCAGAGCTTCAAGGAAGAGACTTGATCAAGGCGTGTGTTGTGATTACGTAACCGAGTATGGGGGACGAGACAACACATACACCGCAGCATTCAAAGGACCTTGGAACTCCATCTATTCATTGTCCGATGCTAACCTCGACGAATACACGGTTTGGGCGATGAGAATGAAAGTTACTCTTCGAGTAAGCGACGTATGGGATACGATAGATCCTGGATCAAAGGATCAAAAGAAGAACGATGTGGCGACAGCACTATTGTTTCAATCTATCCCTGAGGCACTCATACTACAAGTTGGAGAGCAAAATTCCGCAAAGAAGTTGTGGGATGCAATTAAATCACGTCACCAGGGAGCAGACCGGGTGAAAAAAGCGAGATTGCAAACATTAATGGCTGAACTAGATAGATTAAAGATGGGAGATAATGATACGGTTGATGATTTTGTTGGTAAAATCTCAAGTATTGCAGCTCAATCTTGTTCCCTCGGAGAAATCATCGATGAAACAAAACTTGTGAAGAAGTTTTTGACGGGTCTTCCTAGACACAAGTTCATACAAATCGTAGCCTCTCTTGAACAAGTGTTGGATCTAAATCCAACTGGATTTGAAGACATAGTTGGGAGGATAAAAGCGTATGAAGAGCGTGTAGGAGAAGGAAACCATTCGGATGATCAAGGGAAACTTATGTTTTCTAATTCCACCAATAACCGTGGAGGTTACGGAACTTACCGAGGAGGAGCTAGATGAAGTTTTAGAGGTGGAAACAGTCGTGGTGGTTATGGAAGAGGTAACCAAGGTAGTGTTGGCTCCGGTAGAGGCAGGGGACGAGGAAGGTTCAACGGCCAAAACAGAGGAGGAGAGAACACAAACTATAACCAGCAACAAACAAAAGATCGGTCCAAAGTAGTGTGTTGGAGATGTAACAAGCCTGGTCATTATGTTTCAAGATGTCCCGATAGAGCAACAGAACATCAAGAGACAAATCTAAACGAAACACAAGAAGCAGACGCACTATACGTACACGAAGTGGTGTTCTTGAATGAAGATAAAGTGTTTCCTAAGAGTTATAGTACCAATCAAGGTGAAGTAAGTGAAGTTTGGTACTTAGATAATGGAGCTAGCAATCATATGACAGGGAATAAGGACTTCTTTTCAAGTTTGGATGCGAAAATCAAAGGGAAAGTGAAGTTTGGTGATGGTTCATATGTTGATATTATTGGAAAGGGTTCGATAATCTTTGTAGGCAAGAATGGTGAGAAGAAAGCGCTCAAAGATATCTACTATATACCTGATTTAAAACACAATATAATCAGCCTTGGACAAGACACAGAGAATGGGTGTGAAGTGTATATGAAAGGAGATGTTCTTACACTAAGGGACTCTAATGGAAAATTGCTAGTACAAGTCATAAGGTCATCAAATCATCTTTATAAAACACCAATGGAAATCTGCTATCCTAAGTGTTTACAAGTTCAAGATGACAACACATGGACATGGCATGCTCGGCTAGGACATGTAAGTGTTGATGTTATGAACAACATGGTAAGAAAAGAGATGGTCTATGGCATGCCACAAGAATTATATGAAAAGAAACTATGCAACGCATGTCTAGCCGGGAAACAAACGAGAAACTCATTCCCCATCAAGACAACATACCGTGCAACACAAGCTTTGGAACTTATTCACGGCGACTTGTGTGGACCAATTTCACCACCAACACCAGCACACAACAGGTATGTTTTTGTCTTGATAGATGACTTCTCGAGGTATATGTGGACCATGTTACTAAAGGAGAAGAATGAGACATTCGATCGGTTCAAAAGGTTCAAAGATTTTGTGGAAAAACAAACGGGAAAATCTATTAAAACCTTTCGCACCGATAGAGGAGGAGAGTTTACATCAGCCGAGTTTAATTCGTTTTGCGAAGAAAACGGAGTCAATAGGCACCTAACTGCACCATACTCACCCCAACAGAATGGTGTAGTCGAAAGAAGAAATCGGACCTTGATGGAGATGACAAGAAGTTTGCTTAAAGCCATGAGAATTCCGAATGATATGTGGGGAGAAGCTGTGCGGCATTCAACTTATCTCATAAATCGAATTCCCACAAAAGCCCTAGTAGGTAAGACTCTGTATGAAAGCTTCATGGCCAAGAAACCGAACATTGAGCATTTGAGAGTCTTTGGTTGTGTTGCTTATGCAAAGAACACAAAACCTCATCTTAAAAAGCTAGATGACAGATCAAGAAACGTGATCAACCTTGGAACAGAACCGGGTTCCAAAGCATATCGTCTCTATGACCCAATCACGAGGAAGGTGATTGTAAGTAGAGATGTGATATTCGACGAAGAAAAGAGTTGGGATTGGTCAAAAGAAACGATACAAAGCCAAGGAGAACCTGGTATGTTTAGAGTTTCTCACGGAAGTCTTATAGAAGATGGAGTTGGTGATAATCAAGACAACAACGAGGACAATCAAGATCCAGAAACTCCTGAACCTACAAATCAGAATGTAGAAGAAGAAGTTGATGTTGATAATGGCATAAATCAAGCAGAAGCAGAACATCAAGGACCCGTGACTAAATATGGCCGTGCCATCAACAAACCAAGGTATCTCAAGGACTTCATATTACTAGCAGAGATAGAAGGCGGGAGACTCTTACTCACGGTTGATGGAGAACCAGAGAACTACCTTGAGGCTATGAATCTTCAAGAATGGATTGAAGCTATGAAAGTTGAGTTGGATTCAATCATAAGAAATAAAACGTGGGAGTTAGTTGAGAAACCGAATGGGGTGAAGCCCATAGGGTTGAAGTGGATTTACAAGATTAAGAAGAAAGCAGATGGCTCGATAAGCAAGTATAAAGCAAGGCTTGTGGCAAAAGGCTATGTACAGCAACAAGGTATAGATTTCGACGAAGTATTCGCACCAGTAGCTCGGATCGAGACTATACGCTTTCTCATAGCACTTGCAGCAACAAAAGGTTGGGAGATACATCACTTAGACGTCAAAACAGCGTTCCTAAACGGAGACCTCAATGAGCTAGTGTATGTAAGTCAACCGGACGGATTTTAAAGAAAGGAGAAGAAAATCGAGTTTACAAGCTTCACAAAGCTTTATATGGCCTACGACAAGCACCTAGAGCATGGAATGTGAAACTCGATCACGTCTTGAAGGAGATGGGCTTCAAGAGATGCGTGAAAGAGCCGACTGTATACCTAAAGAACGACGAGATAGATCTTCTAATTGTGGCGATATATGTAGACGATTTGTTTGTTACAGGAACCTCGCGGAAAATCATTGATCAGTTTAAGGAGGATATGTCAAGAGAATTTGAGATGTCGGATCTTGGAAAGTTGACATATTATCTTGGTATAGAAGTGATTCAAGGAGCTGATGGAATTCAAATAAAACAAGGAGGTTATGCTCAAGGAATTCTAGTTGACACAAAGATGGAAGTGTGCAACTTAACTCACGTTCCAATGGACGCAAACACAAAGATGTCAAAGGCTGAGAATGAACCGGAAATCAACGCCACAGAGTATAGAAGAGCTATTGGTTGTCTAAGGTATCTACTTCACACAAGACCAGATTTAGCATACGCCGTTGGAGTCCTAAGTCGATACATGCAGAGCCCGAAAGAGTGTCATGGACAAGCTCTCAAACACGTGCTAAGGTATGTAAAAGGAACCACCAACATGGGTCTATTTTTCAAGAGAGATGGATCAAGAAAGATCATCGGATATAGTGACAGTAGCCATAACATAGATGTCGACGATGGGAGGAGCACTTCAGGTCACGTGTTCTACCTTGGTTCATCACCAATCACGTGGACCTCACAAAAACAGCCCACCGTTGCCTTATCCTCATGCGAAGCAGAATTTATGGCTTAAAGAGTTGATGAAAGAGATATTGAGCATAGACGAGAAGGTCACGCTAAGGATAGACAACAAGTCAGCTATAGCTCTTACAAAGAATCCAGTGTTTCATGGAAGAAGTAAACACATACTTAAGAACTATCATTTCATTCGTGAGTGTGTGGAGAACGATCAAGTCGAGGTGGAGCATGTTCCAGGCGTGGAACAAAAGGCTGATATACTAACTAAGCCGTTAGCTCGAATCAAGTTTAAAGAGATGAGGAGCTTAATCGGAGTTCAAGAAATCGGAGGTACCGGAGTTCAAGTTGGAATTACGGGAGAGAATGTTGGATAATCCCGAAACTTGAGGAACAAGCAATCCTAGGATGAGAAGATTCTAGAGATTTAGAGAAATAGAAATAGGATCTACAAATAAGGAAATTTGTCTAATTATGATTTGTAATCCTAATAGGTTAAGGAGAAGCTTAAACCTATATATAAGAAGCTCTATGGAGAGATGTTCCATAAGACTTCAAGAAAGAGATTTAGTTTTGAGAGAGTTTCTAAATCTAATAAAAGAAGAGTAGTTCTTTAAACTTTTGTTTTCTTACTTAATCGATTTGATGTGTGAGTGAGAAAGAAGAGGTTACAATACTTCTCCTTATATAAGCTTTTACGATACCTAATCCTTTCCTTCTTAGGATCTTTCTTATTTACTAATTTATATAATGATACTTTTGCGATCCCTAATCCTTTTTCTATTAGGATTTTATTTCCTTTTTTCTAAATTAATCGAAAATTTCATCCTTTTCAAATATTTTATTTTACTCTTAGCTGCCTACAAAAAAGACAGTTATAACAAAACAAAAATAAAATAATACAATTTCCTTTTTCACTGATTTTCTAGTTACGATTTACAACAAGGGTGAATTTAATAAATGTATATAAAAGATGATTTTATTAGGTATATGACAATGTAAATATTTCATCTGCTTAATCTCTAGGCTGATTCTAACTATTAGACTTTTGAGATGCTGGGTAGATTAGGTTGTAATCAATCATACTACTATTTAGCAAGTGCGAAATTCTATGTGGCGGCTCCAGAATCGTTCTCAGACCTGTTTTTACCCTTATGCCATTAATGAATCGTTTTAATTACATATGCTGCCATCGTTTAAATTGGGCTTCTGGATTTTGATTTTTTTTTATCTTGACCCATATAATTAACTGGTGATATTAAAACCTACAAATGGGTCATATTATTAAAACAGCCGGCCCATTTTATCAATAATATCAATAAACACTAGCAATAACTCATTATATTATTGATATTCAAATACTATTATTTAGCAAGTGCGAAATCCTACGTGGCGGTTTCAGGTTCACTCTCAGACCTGTTTTTACCCTTATACCATTAATGAATCGTTTTAATTACATATGCTGCCATCGTTTAAATTGGGCTTCTGGATTTTAATTTTTTTTTATCTTGACCCATATAATTAACTGGTGATATTAAAACCTACAAATGGGTCATATTATTAAAACAGCCGGCCCATTTTATCAATAATATCAATAAACACTAGCAATAACTCATTATATTATTGATATTCAAATACTATTAGCAAGTGCGAAATCCTACGTGGCGGCTCCAGGTTCACTCTCATACCTGTTTTTACCCTTATACCATTAATGAATCGTTTTAATTACATATGCTGCCATCGTTTAAATTGGGCTTCTGGATTTTGATTTTTTTTTATCTTGACCCATATAATTAACTGGTGATATTAAAACCTACAAATGGGTCATATTATTAAAACAGCCGGCCCATTTTATCAATAATATCAATAAACACTAGCAATAACTCATTATATTATTGATATTCAAAGCTGGGAAATCTACGTAATAATGGATTTCTTTATTTTTGGTTCATAGTTGACGTATTTTGATGCTTGTTTTATATATTTATTTATCATACTATTATTTAGCAAGTGAAAAATCCAACGTGGCGGTTCCAGAATCACTCTCATACCTGTTTTTACCTTTATGTCATTAATGAAATCGTTTAATTACAATCCCTTGCCATCGAAATTTTATGACTAAAATATCCTTATTTCGAACGTATATAATTGCTATGGGTTTGGGTATGTTTTTATTGTGGCCCATCTATTTTACCCGTTTTGGGTTTTAGTGTTTATTTTATTTGTCCGTTTGTTTGTGTCGGTTGTTTTAAAACCCTAGGTATTATTTTTATCGTTTGTTATAAATACGATAGAGACTACACATTACGGTTGGGCAAAAATCCGCTAAATCCGATTCGATTCGCTATTCGCTTTGATCCGAACCGAAAAATCCGAATATCCGAACAGTTTCGGAGCAAAGCAAATACTTAAATGTGGTATCCGCAAAAAACAAAGCAAATCGCAAATATTATTAAAGAAAATACCGATACCCGCTCCGATCCGCATTGACGTATTATATATATATATATATATATATTATTTATATAAAGTAACATATATTCTAATGTATATAATTTGCTTTTTTTTTTTGTTATTATAGATCTACAACCGAAAAGAATTGTACTGGAATCACTTATCCTCACTAAATATTTTTTTTGTTATTATAGATCTATATATATATATATATATATGTACCTATTTTTTTTAGAATTTGAGTTTTCAAGGTATTTTTAACGGATCGGATCAAATATCCGCGGATATCTAAAAAAATTTCGGATATTCGACTTTTAACGGATCGAATCGGATATCCGCGGATACCTAAAAAAAGTTCGGATATCCGAAAATTAACGGATCGGAGCGGATCATAAAATCAACTATCCGATCAGAACGAAGCGGATCGCGGATACCAGATTTTTTTAGGATATCCAATCCGTGCCCAGGCCTACTACACATATTGTTTGTTCTGTAATACCTTTTTTTTTTGCCCTAATGATATTGTTTTATTTGTTCTATTTTTTTGTAGGTTATGTCGCCGTCTTCGAGGTATTATTTTGTTCGTTTTTGTGTTTATAGAATATATATTGCGCATGTTAGTTTTGTTGTTTATTCGTTTATTTTTTTTTCTACTAATTATCGTTCTATTCGTTTTAGTGGTTATAACCTCTTTTTAGAGGTATAATTCGTTCTTATATTTGTTGTTTATGTATATGTGTTTTGTTATCCATTATACTGTTCATGTTGTTTATTATATCGTGAAATCGTTATTTATTTTTTACTCATGATTATCGTTTTATTTTTTTTTATAGGTTTTAAACTCCTCTGTAAGGTATAATTTGTTCTTATTTATTCTTAAATTTATGTGTTTGTTCTCTATTATACAGCTAGTGTTCTTTTTATCTTATATTCGTCTTTTTATTGTCTTAATTATTATCATTGTATTCGTTTTACAGGTTGTAACGTTTTTGTTAATTTCAAAGTAAGTATAGTCTGTATTTTATATATTGTATTATTTCTAACAATAATCAGTTATTTATTTCTAACAAAAAATTGTTTATTATAAAATCTTATTTATTATTATTAAATTTGGTATGTACTTTTGTTCTAATATTTATTTTAAACTTTTAAATTAATATTAATTTGTTTACATGTCTTGAATCTATGATGACATACATTTTTAGTAATTGTGTTTTTGTGTTAGTTATTTGATCTATTCATTTTCTTTTTCTTGCTATTGTAATGATTCTTATTTATTTATTTTTTTCCAGACTTTGACCTTTTCTATAAGGTAATTTTCTAATAATATTATCTCTACATATTTTTGTTTTTCGTTGAAAGGAGTTTGTTATCTAATCCTACTTCTTCTTTTAGGTTTTGCCTCTTCAACAAGTATCTCCTTTTAATATTTTTATCCTTTATGTTTGAAAAGAATTTGTTACATGAACCTATACTTCTTTTTTTCATGTTTAACAAGGCTTCCTCTGTTTTTGAGTCTTTTATTCGATGAAGAGGTTTGTTCGGATTATGTCTGTTTTGAGGAATAATTCATAGTTCCGATAAAATAAACACTAAAACCCAAAGAAATGGAACTATGAATTATTCCTCGAAAGAAAAGACAAAACATATTATTTAAAACAAAAAAAATATTGTTTAAATTCGAACAGTAAGCTCATGTGTTTCAAATATTTTATGTAGAAACAAAAACAAAAAAAAATAAAATTAAAACCCATCGATCAAATTGTTCTATGAAATGATATAATGTGGATATTTTATTACTAATAGTGGGTCACGATGAATCGAGGACTTGAATCATCAAATGAGTTTAGGTATAATTTTCAATGATTGTGTGCATGGTTAGAGTTTAGACGTTCATGGTAGGGTTTAACATCTCTAATCAAAAATTTTGATGGCATACGATTACTAAAAAAATCAATGTATACGTGTTTGTATTTGAATTTAAGATTTGATGCTAGAGTTTAGGATTTAGGATCTATGTATTATTTTTAATATTTACGTGCATTTGTAAGGATTTAGGCTCCCGAATTAGGGTTTGGCACCTCTTATTTTTTTTTAAGACAAATTGATGGTATAATGTTAATGAATAATTTTCTAATGTTCTCTTAAGAAAATATATATAAAAAATATAAATAAATACAAACATTTGCGGTGATTAAAGATAATAAATATGTGCACTGAAAAAAGATAACAATGATAAAAGAAAAAAATTTAAAATATCAAAATAATGAAATTGGTTATCTTCAAAATGAATTTTTTATATTATATATATAATAACAATTACTTATAAAATTAGAGTGCTGATTTGTTAAATTAGATCTAAAAATTAAAAAAATGAATAATAAATTCAAAATGGTATCATTTTGTGTGTATGGTTATTTTTAATAAATTGTTAATAAATTGTTTTTGAACTCTATAAGTTGGTGTGAATTATTTTGGGACAACACATAATATTCATCAATGCGAACATAAAATATTCATTTAATTGTGAATTTTTTTACAACAAAAGATATATATTTTAAAATAATAAACTTTATATTTTTTTTTTAATAAACATCCCAACGATTCTTTAAATCCGTCCATATCAAATTTAACATCTTAAAATGCTACAATTTTATTTTTTAAACGAGTGGTTTTGAATGAAGAAACTGAATGTAGTTTATATGAAAATATTTAAATCTCTAGAATTTTGAGTTTTTAGTTATTTTATGGAATTGAGATTTTCGTTAGTTCTGTTTATAAATTATCCATTTATATTTTGATTTTATTAGTTATATTGTAGTATTTTTATTCTAAAATATGGTGTTATGGTGTTTACGCAAAAGTTATATATCTATATTTTCAATCTTTTTTGTTAGTCAATTAGATCCATATTATATGAAACTACGTATAAATATGAAAAGGTTATATGTTATATATCATTATACAAGATAAGGTGTCCGGTTAAGTTGATTTTTATGATTCTAAATTTTTTTTCCGTAGTACTCGATACACGATAATGTCGTGTTCGATTTGTTTTATTTAAATATGTATTTTTGAAAAATGAATAGATAATCAAAAAATTTATGTTTTAGTTTCATTAACATACTAATGTATTTCATTAACACACTCACCTCTTGAATCAATTTACTCTCCAGTGGTAGCCTGACTTGGGCGTCAGAGAGTTTTTAAGAGGGAAACCCCTTCTCATCATTCCGAAGATCTTCCTGACGATATTACTTATGTATTGTCCAACGCATCTCTAGAGAATCATCGTGAATATCTCACCAGAGACAGCAACTTAGCCGGACGCACCTCTCATTCCCCAAGAGAACGGAAGTCCTACGTACCTGGAGCTCTCTGACTATTCCCATAGGATACTCTAAGGTTGTACGCAAGAAATCTACGACTCCGTACGGAGGACCCAAAATCTGATCCAAACAATTAGCGTTAAAGAGAAACACACCAGACGCTCCACCGAAAGAAAAGACAAAACATATATATATATATATATATATATATATAAATTCTTATTATCTAAATCCGAACAGTAAGCTCATGTGTTTCAAATACTTTATGTAGAAACAAGAACAAAAAAATCAAATTAAAACCCATCGATCAAATTGTTCTATGAAATGATATAATGTGGAGATTTTATTACTAATAGTGGGTCACGATGAATCGAGGACTTGAATCCTAGCCTATGCATTTTCTGTAAACCATCAAATGAGTCTATGTATAATTTCCAATGATTGTGTGCATGGTTAGGGTTTAGATGTTCATGCTAGGGTTTAACATCCCTGATCAAAAAATTTGATGGCATATGATTACTATAAAAAATCAATATATATGTGTTTGTATTTGGATTTAAGATTTGATGCTAGAATTTAGGATTTATGATCTATGAATTATTGGATAATAAATTCAAAATGGTATAAATGGCATCATTTTCCTAGGAATCATTTTGGTGTGAATGATTATTTTTAATAAATTGTTAATAAATTATTTTTAAACTCTATAAATTGGCGTGAATCATTTTGGGACAACACATGACATTCGTCGTGCGAACATAAAACATTAATTTAATTGTGAAATTTTTTTACAATAAAATATATACATTTTAAAATAATACACTTTAGATTTTTTTAATAAACGTCCTAACGATTTTTTAAATCCGTCCATACAAAAATTAACACGATTCGTACTTAAGTGATTACATAGGTTGACTAATCGATTTTAATATATATAAATGTTTAATATTTAAACGTGTATGAAAAAATATATAAATTCTAACATTTATAAACGTACAAAAATGATATGTATTGTGCATAAATGTAATAAAGTTGAATACTTTTGATCAAAGATCTGTTAATGTCATTATTTTTAATATTTTATGTGTAAAATTGATCAAAATATATGCGACTGTTATTTATTTCAATATCTTTCAAGTGTAAAATTGATCTTCATTATTCTTGTAAATTATAGAGCATACGATAAATGAGATAAATTTTAGATTTATATGAATTTGTGGGACATAACAAATGAAAAAATATATTTTTCCAATGATGAATTGTATAAATATATGCAAGTGTGATCAAATATATATAATAGACTACATCATAATAAAAATATTTGTATAGTATATTAATCTAAATACATATATACACAATATATAATATTGTTATAAATATAAGAATAAAAAGTTTGTTAATATATCAGAAAAAATTAAAAATAGATGATATGGTAAGTCTAAAATATTACATTTAGTTAGGTTTAAATTTTTAAAACATGTATTAATGGGCTTATGTTATAAAATTAATGAGAATATGTAGAGATTTCCACCATGGCATATAGTTTTAATTGAAATATTCTGATTGGTTAAATTAAATGACATGTCCCCTAAAATTCTCTTTGAACGACAGTGTGAATGTCTCCTTAATTAATATATATATGATTGTATTGTTTAAACGAGTGGTTTTGAATGGAAGAAAATGAATGTGGTTTATAAGAAAATATCTTAAAGTCTCTAAGATTTTGAGTTTTTAGTTATTTTATGGAATTGAAAATTTCGCTAGTTCTATTTATAAATTATCCATTTCTATTTTATTTTTTAGTTATATTTTAATATTTTTATTCTAAAATATGGTGTTTACGCAAAAGTTATATATCTATATTTCCAATCTCTTTTTTTTTTAGTCAATTAGATCCATATTATTTACGACTACATATAAATATGGAAGAAGTTATATATTATATATCATTATACGAGATAAGGTCGGTTAAGTTGATTTTTATGATTCTCAAATCTTTCTCCGTAGTATTCGATACACGAAAATGTCGTGTTTGATTTGTTTTATTTAAATATGTATTTTTGAAAAATAAATAGATGATCAAAAAAATTATGTTTTAATTTTATTAACATACTAATCCTTTTTCTATTAGGATTTTATCTCCTTTTTTCTAAATTAATCGAAGATTTCATCCTTTTTCAAATATATTTTTTTCCTCTTAGCTGCCTACAAAAAGACAGTTATAACAAAACAAAAATAAAATAATACAATTTCCTTTTTCACTGATTTTCTAGTTACGGTTTACAACAAGGGTGAATTTAATAAATGTACATGGAAGATCATTTTATTAGGTATATGACAATGTAAATATTTCATCTGCTTAATCTCTAGGCTGATTCTAACTATTAGACTTTTGAGATGCTGGGTAGATTAGGTTGTAATCAATTTTGTTGATATAAAGCTTATAAGATTCATCATTTATAATATTCATTCCGTACAAACATAAATAAGACATTCCAACAATGAATACATGCCTCTTTATTGAATCACATGCTTGAAAATTGTCAGGACTAATTTTGATGCAATGAACAATCTGAACATATAACCCTTTTTTTTTTAAAACCACCGGAAGAACTTATAGATTAGAAGGATTGAAGAAGAACCAGAAGAAGTTGATACATACTATATATATTCTCCACCACTTTTATTCATTTACATTATATCATTTATTGCTATTTTAGCTCACATATAAGACTTATAACAAGACTTATAAAAAGGCAAGAAGCTAAGCTTAACAATAATTAGCCACAGAAATAACTTCAAACTCAACTCCCACATAAAGCTTATCGTTCACCAAATAAGGTTCAACAAGTTTCTCCAGAGGCATGAAATTCGCAAAGCCACTGTGGTCACCAGGTCGGGCATGCAATATCGAACCTACAAAAATAAAAAGATTAATCTTTTGCCATCACAAGACTTTAAGTAGCTAAGTTAATTTCAGAAGGTTTTCTCAAGAAAGATCATACTTGTTTTCTCAACATGATTCCGGTTAACTTGATCCAATACCCGCAGCTTGAATTTCACGAAAGTCGTTGCCTTTGGCGCATTGTTGATCAACCCTTCTTCCAATAGATACACAGAAAATGATTTGTTTTTTTCTTCGTTAAACCCTCTTGGATGAACTTGAATTCTCCTGATCAAACACTCAAACACAAATATGCAACTTCTTCAATATGATGCATTTGTTTTTGAATTGGAAAAATAAGTTAGAAGTAATCACCATTTATGGTTTCCAACAACAAATTCATTAGAATGATGAACCTTTTCAGGTTCGAAAGACGAGAACTTGGTCATCATCCAAGTGACTTTGTGATTGATAGGCTTCTCAATTAAGCTAAAACATTCCGCTGTTCCGGATTCAGCAGGTTTAATCCCATGAAACTTGACACCAAACATACAACAATCTCCAATAATGTAACCTTATGTCTCAAGTTCATCAAGAGATGACAGAAATGTAGTCCCCATGCTTTTTGATGTTGTTGATGTGCTAAAAAGCTAATAAAATCATTTACAAAGATCTATACATTGAATGAAATATAAAAATTCAATATATATTTCAATTGATTTGAGATCTATACAAATAAAACATAATTTGTTTATAAATATAAACGTTATATACTATTAATGAATGAAAATGTATAAGTAGAAAATGAATTTTTTTATGTTGTTAATACTAAGTTAAAGCAACTACAAAAGATAAACGATAAGTTGTTTATAGTTTTTGAAACAAAATAACAGTGAAAATCATAAAATGCAATGAAAATTCTATTAAAACTTCAAGATATTCAGTTTATATATATATATTTCTTTTGATAAAAAATCTTCAGGATATTCAGATTGGAGATTCACGAAGAAACTCCAAAACGTATAATTTGTTTGATCTGTTTATATAACAGGATCTTGAGACAAAAATATTGGAAGAACTAAACTGAATTTTTGAAAAAATAAATTTCTCTGAACCAAATCTAATGAGTTTGTAAATAGAACAAGCTAAAGAAGTTTTAGTCTAAACCGAAACAAAGGAAAAACAGAAACTCTCAAACCAAATAGAAGAAGAATGCTTAGTGATGATGATGATGTCTGAAAGTGCGTAACCACCTCTTGAAGCGGTCCATAAGTGTTAAATCCATCTTCTTGTGAACATTGGGGGACGTAACGAGTTTGGGTAATGGTCCGACCACGACACATAGCTTAAGCCCAGCCTCGCAGTGACCGGTCTCTGAGCTTATGAAATAGTGGACTCCTGGTTTGGTGAGCCTGACGAGATCGTGTCCTGTCTTGTGCACGGCTACAGGTGAAGTCGGGTCGCATGATTCGAACTCAAGATCACCGTTGATTTCTAACACGTCGTTGACTTGGTCGCCGTATTCGAAAAACAGAGAGTCTCCAACATGAAACGTTTTCTCCTCGCTCCACTTGTTATAGAAGTCACTGTCGTAAACCCTCCATCCTTTGGAGTCACCGACCTTGTAAATCTTTCCAAAAGGAAGGATCTTGCTCTTGCTCGGTGGTGGTGGAGGAACTGGACGTGACGGGTCATGGACGACAAGAACGTCGAGCTTCTGTCCGAATGCGCATTGAGCATGATTTGAGCTGATGAAGTAGTAGAAACCTGGTTCCGTGAGAGTCACGACATCATGTCCTGTGTTGTATACAGCTTTAGGAGAAGAAGAGTCGCAAAACTCGTATTCCAAAGCGCCCGAGACTTGAGTCACGTCGTGGATGTTGCGATCGTATTCGAAAACGAGCGAATCACCGACGTGGAACTCCTTACGCTCGGCCCAATTGTAGTAGACGTCGTCCTTCGTGGTCCATCCGTCGGAGTCTCCGACTTTGTAAACCGTCGCCGAGCAGCAACCCAAGAGAGCCGTGAAGATCACGAGAACGAAGCCAAAGATCATCTTCTTCGTTGTTGCCATGATTCGATGGTATACACGAAGAAGAAGAAAGATGAACAAGTTGAGAATCGAAAAAGAAAGATGATGAGATTTCGAAGTCGTTGAATCAGAGATTGTTGATGAATGTGTGAGTGAGAAAGAAGAGGTTACAATACTTCTCCTTATATAAGCTTTTACGATACCTAATCCTTTCCTTCTTAGGATCTTTCTTATTTACTAATTTATATAATGATACTTTTACGATCCCTAATCCTTTTTCTATTAGGATTTTATCTCCTTTTTTCTAAATTAATCGAAGATTTCATCCTTTTTCAAATATATTTTTTTCCTCTTAGCTGCCTACAAAAAGACAGTTATAACAAAACAAAAATAAAATAATACAATTTCCTTTTTCACTGATTTTCTAGTTACGGTTTACAACAAGGGTGAATTTAATAAATGTACATGGAAGATCATTTTATTAGGTATATGACAATGTAAATATTTCATCTGCTTAATCTCTAGGCTGATTCTAACTATTAGACTTTTGAGATGCTGGGTAGATTAGGTTGTAATCAATTTTGTTGATATAAAGCTTATAAGATTCATCATTTATAATATTCATTCCGTACAAACATAAATAAGACATTCCAACAATGAATACATGCCTCTTTATTGAATCACATGCTTGAAAATTGTCAGGACTAATTTTGATGCAATGAACAATCTGAACATATAACCCTTTTTTTTTTAAAACCACCGGAAGAACTTATAGATTAGAAGGATTGAAGAAGAACCAGAAGAAGTTGATACATACTATATATATTCTCCACCACTTTTATTCATTTACATTATATCATTTATTGCTATTTTAGCTCACATATAAGACTTATAACAAGACTTATAAAAAGGCAAGAAGCTAAGCTTAACAATAATTAGCCACAGAAATAACTTCAAACTCAACTCCCACATAAAGCTTATCGTTCACCAAATAAGGTTCAACAAGTTTCTCCAGAGGCATGAAATTCGCAAAGCCACTGTGGTCACCAGGTCGGGCATGCAATATCGAACCTACAAAAATAAAAAGATTAATCTTTTGCCATCACAAGACTTTAAGTAGCTAAGTTAATTTCAGAAGGTTTTCTCAAGAAAGATCATACTTGTTTTCTCAACATGATTCCGGTTAACTTGATCCAATACCCGCAGCTTGAATTTCACGAAAGTCGTTGCCTTTGGCGCATTGTTGATCAACCCTTCTTCCAATAGATACACAGAAAATGATTTGTTTTTTTCTTCGTTAAACCCTCTTGGATGAACTTGAATTCTCCTGATCAAACACTCAAACACAAATATGCAACTTCTTCAATATGATGCATTTGTTTTTGAATTGGAAAAATAAGTTAGAAGTAATCACCATTTATGGTTTCCAACAACAAATTCATTAGAATGATGAACCTTTTCAGGTTCGAAAGACGAGAACTTGGTCATCATCCAAGTGACTTTGTGATTGATAGGCTTCTCAATTAAGCTAAAACATTCCGCTGTTCCGGATTCAGCAGGTTTAATCCCATGAAACTTGACACCAAACATACAACAATCTCCAATAATGTAACCTTATGTCTCAAGTTCATCAAGAGATGACAGAAATGTAGTCCCCATGCTTTTTGATGTTGTTGATGTGCTAAAAAGCTAATAAAATCATTTACAAAGATCTATACATTGAATGAAATATAAAAATTCAATATATATTTCAATTGATTTGAGATCTATACAAATAAAACATAATTTGTTTATAAATATAAACGTTATATACTATTAATGAATGAAAATGTATAAGTAGAAAATGAATTTTTTTATGTTGTTAATACTAAGTTAAAGCAACTACAAAAGATAAACGATAAGTTGTTTATAGTTTTTGAAACAAAATAACAGTGAAAATCATAAAATGCAATGAAAATTCTATTAAAACTTCAAGATATTCAGTTTATATATATATATTTCTTTTGATAAAAAATCTTCAGGATATTCAGATTGGAGATTCACGAAGAAACTCCAAAACGTATAATTGTTTGATCTGTTTATATAACAGGATCTTGAGACAAAAATATTGGAAGAACTAAACTGAATTTTTGAAAAAATAAATTTCTCTGAACCAAATCTAATGAGTTTGTAAATAGAACAAGCTAAAGAAGTTTTAGTCTAAACCGAAACAAAGGAAAAACAGAAACTCTCAAACCAAATAGAAGAAGAATGCTTAGTGATGATGATGATGTCTGAAAGTGCGTAACCACCTCTTGAAGCGGTCCATAAGTGTTAAATCCATCTTCTTGTGAACATTGGGGACGTAACGAGTTTGGGTAATGGTCCGACCACGACACATAGCTTAAGCCCAGCCTCGCAGTGACCGGTCTCTGAGCTTATGAAATAGTGGACTCCTGGTTTGGTGAGCCTGACGAGATCGTGTCCTGTCTTGTGCACGGCTACAGGTGAAGTCGGGTCGCATGATTCGAACTCAAGATCACCGTTGATTTCTAACACGTCGTTGACTTGGTCGCCGTATTCGAAAAACAGAGAGTCTCCAACATGAAACGTTTTCTCCTCGCTCCACTTGTTATAGAAGTCACTGTCGTAAACCCTCCATCCTTTGGAGTCACCGACCTTGTAAATCTTTCCAAAAGGAAGGATCTTGCTCTTGCTCGGTGGTGGTGGAGGAACTGGACGTGACGGGTCATGGACGACAAGAACGTCGAGCTTCTGTCCGAATGCGCATTGAGCATGATTTGAGCTGATGAAGTAGTAGAAACCTGGTTCCGTGAGAGTCACGACATCATGTCCTGTGTTGTATACAGCTTTAGGAGAAGAAGAGTCGCAAAACTCGTATTCCAAAGCGCCCGAGACTTGAGTCACGTCGTGGATGTTGCGATCGTATTCGAAAACGAGCGAATCACCGACGTGGAACTCCTTACGCTCGGCCCAATTGTAGTAGACGTCGTCCTTCGTGGTCCATCCGTCGGAGTCTCCGACTTTGTAAACCGTCGCCGAGCAGCAACCCAAGAGAGCCGTGAAGATCACGAGAACGAAGCCAAAGATCATCTTCTTCGTTGTTGCCATGATTCGATGGTATACACGAAGAAGAAGAAAGATGAACAAGTTGAGAATCGAAAAAGAAAGATGATGAGATTTCGAAGTCGTTGAATCAGAGATTGTTGATGAATGTGTGAGTGAGAAAGAAGAGGTTACAATACTTCTCCTTATATAAGCTTTTACGATACCTAATCCTTTCCTTCTTAGGATCTTTCTTATTTACTAATTTATATAATGATACTTTTACGATCCCTAATCCTTTTCTATTAGGATTTTATCTCCTTTTTTCTAAATTAATCGAAGATTTCATCCTTTTTCAAATATATTTTTTTCCTCTTAGCTGCCTACAAAAAGACAGTTATAACAAAACAAAAATAAAATAATACAATTTCCTTTTTCACTGATTTTCTAGTTACGGTTTACAACAAGGGTGAATTTAATAAATGTACATGGAAGATCATTTTATTAGGTATATGACAATGTAAATATTTCATCTGCTTAATCTCTAGGCTGATTCTAACTATTAGACTTTTGAGATGCTGGGTAGATTAGGTTGTAATCAATTTTGTTGATATAAAGCTTATAAGATTCATCATTTATAATATTCATTCCGTACAAACATAAATAAGACATTCCAACAATGAATACATGCCTCTTTATTGAATCACATGCTTGAAAATTGTCAGGACTAATTTTGATGCAATGAACAATCTGAACATATAACCCTTTTTTTTTAAAACCACCGGAAGAACTTATAGATTAGAAGGATTGAAGAAGAACCAGAAGAAGTTGATACATACTATATATATTCTCCACCACTTTTATTCATTTACATTATATCATTTATTGCTATTTTAGCTCACATATAAGACTTATAACAAGACTTATAAAAAGGCAAGAAGCTAAGCTTAACAATAATTAGCCACAGAAATAACTTCAAACTCAACTCCCACATAAAGCTTATCGTTCACCAAATAAGGTTCAACAAGTTTCTCCAGAGGCATGAAATTCGCAAAGCCACTGTGGTCACCAGGTCGGGCATGCAATATCGAACCTACAAAAATAAAAAGATTAATCTTTTGCCATCACAAGACTTTAAGTAGCTAAGTTAATTTCAGAAGGTTTTCTCAAGAAAGATCATACTTGTTTTCTCAACATGATTCCGGTTAACTTGATCCAATACCCGCAGCTTGAATTTCACGAAAGTCGTTGCCTTTGGCGCATTGTTGATCAACCCTTCTTCCAATAGATACACAGAAAATGATTTGTTTTTTTCTTCGTTAAACCCTCTTGGATGAACTTGAATTCTCCTGATCAAACACTCAAACACAAATATGCAACTTCTTCAATATGATGCATTTGTTTTTGAATTGGAAAAATAAGTTAGAAGTAATCACCATTTATGGTTTCCAACAACAAATTCATTAGAATGATGAACCTTTTCAGGTTCGAAAGACGAGAACTTGGTCATCATCCAAGTGACTTTGTGATTGATAGGCTTCTCAATTAAGCTAAAACATTCCGCTGTTCCGGATTCAGCAGGTTTAATCCCATGAAACTTGACACCAAACATACAACAATCTCCAATAATGTAACCTTATGTCTCAAGTTCATCAAGAGATGACAGAAATGTAGTCCCCATGCTTTTTGATGTTGTTGATGTGCTAAAAAGCTAATAAAATCATTTACAAAGATCTATACATTGAATGAAATATAAAAATTCAATATATATTTCAATTGATTTGAGATCTATACAAATAAAACATAATTTGTTTATAAATATAAACGTTATATACTATTAATGAATGAAAATGTATAAGTAGAAAATGAATTTTTTTATGTTGTTAATACTAAGTTAAAGCAACTACAAAAGATAAACGATAAGTTGTTTATAGTTTTTGAAACAAAATAACAGTGAAAATCATAAAATGCAATGAAAATTCTATTAAAACTTCAAGATATTCAGTTTATATATATATATTTCTTTTGATAAAAAATCTTCAGGATATTCAGATTGGAGATTCACGAAGAAACTCCAAAACGTATAATTTGTTTGATCTGTTTATATAACAGGATCTTGAGACAAAAATATTGGAAGAACTAAACTGAATTTTTGAAAAAATAAATTTCTCTGAACCAAATCTAATGAGTTTGTAAATAGAACAAGCTAAAGAAGTTTTAGTCTAAACCGAAACAAAGGAAAACAGAAACTCTCAAACCAAATAGAAGAAGAATGCTTAGTGATGATGATGATGTCTGAAAGTGCGTAACCACCTCTTGAAGCGGTCCATAAGTGTTAAATCCATCTTCTTGTGAACATTGGGGACGTAACGAGTTTGGGTAATGGTCCGACCACGACACATAGCTTAAGCCCAGCCTCGCAGTGACCGGTCTCTGAGCTTATGAAATAGTGGACTCCTGGTTTGGTGAGCCTGACGAGATCGTGTCCTGTCTTGTGCACGGCTACAGGTGAAGTCGGGTCGCATGATTCGAACTCAAGATCACCGTTGATTTCTAACACGTCGTTGACTTGGTCGCCGTATTCGAAAAACAGAGAGTCTCCAACATGAAACGTTTTCTCCTCGCTCCACTTGTTATAGAAGTCACTGTCGTAAACCCTCCATCCTTTGGAGTCACCGACCTTGTAAATCTTTCCAAAAGGAAGGATCTTGCTCTTGCTCGGTGGTGGTGGAGGAACTGGACGTGACGGGTCATGGACGACAAGAACGTCGAGCTTCTGTCCGAATGCGCATTGAGCATGATTTGAGCTGATGAAGTAGTAGAAACCTGGTTCCGTGAGAGTCACGACATCATGTCCTGTGTTGTATACAGCTTTAGGAGAAGAAGAGTCGCAAAACTCGTATTCCAAAGCGCCCGAGACTTGAGTCACGTCGTGGATGTTGCGATCGTATTCGAAAACGAGCGAATCACCGACGTGGAACTCCTTACGCTCGGCCCAATTGTAGTAGACGTCGTCCTTCGTGGTCCATCCGTCGGAGTCTCCGACTTTGTAAACCGTCGCCGAGCAGCAACCCAAGAGAGCCGTGAAGATCACGAGAACGAAGCCAAAGATCATCTTCTTCGTTGTTGCCATGATTCGATGGTATACACGAAGAAGAAGAAAGATGAACAAGTTGAGAATCGAAAAAGAAAGATGATGAGATTTCGAAGTCGTTGAATCAGAGATTGTTGATGAATGTGTGAGTGAGAAAGAAGAGGTTACAATACTTCTCCTTATATAAGCTTTTACGATACCTAATCCTTTCCTTCTTAGGATCTTTCTTATTTACTAATTTATATAATGATACTTTTACGATCCCTAATCCTTTTTCTATTAGGATTTTATCTCCTTTTTCTAAATTAATCGAAGATTTCATCCTTTTTCAAATATATTTTTTTCCTCTTAGCTGCCTACAAAAAGACAGTTATAACAAAACAAAAATAAAATAATACAATTTCCTTTTTCACTGATTTTCTAGTTACGGTTTACAACAAGGGTGAATTTAATAAATGTACATGGAAGATCATTTTATTAGGTATATGACAATGTAAATATTTCATCTGCTTAATCTCTAGGCTGATTCTAACTATTAGACTTTTGAGATGCTGGGTAGATTAGGTTGTAATCAATTTTGTTGATATAAAGCTTATAAGATTCATCATTTATAATATTCATTCCGTACAAACATAAATAAGACATTCCAACAATGAATACATGCCTCTTTATTGAATCACATGCTTGAAAATTGTCAGGACTAATTTTGATGCAATGAACAATCTGAACATATAACCCTTTTTTTTTTAAAACCACCGGAAGAACTTATAGATTAGAAGGATTGAAGAAGAACCAGAAGAAGTTGATACATACTATATATATTCTCCACCACTTTTATTCATTTACATTATATCATTTATTGCTATTTTAGCTCACATATAAGACTTATAACAAGACTTATAAAAAGGCAAGAAGCTAAGCTTAACAATAATTAGCCACAGAAATAACTTCAAACTCAACTCCCACATAAAGCTTATCGTTCACCAAATAAGGTTCAACAAGTTTCTCCAGAGGCATGAAATTCGCAAAGCCACTGTGGTCACCAGGTCGGGCATGCAATATCGAACCTACAAAAATAAAAAGATTAATCTTTTGCCATCACAAGACTTTAAGTAGCTAAGTTAATTTCAGAAGGTTTTCTCAAGAAAGATCATACTTGTTTTCTCAACATGATTCCGGTTAACTTGATCCAATACCCGCAGCTTGAATTTCACGAAAGTCGTTGCCTTTGGCGCATTGTTGATCAACCCTTCTTCCAATAGATACACAGAAAATGATTTGTTTTTTTCTTCGTTAAACCCTCTTGGATGAACTTGAATTCTCCTGATCAAACACTCAAACACAAATATGCAACTTCTTCAATATGATGCATTTGTTTTTGAATTGGAAAAATAAGTTAGAAGTAATCACCATTTATGGTTTCCAACAACAAATTCATTAGAATGATGAACCTTTTCAGGTTCGAAAGACGAGAACTTGGTCATCATCCAAGTGACTTTGTGATTGATAGGCTTCTCAATTAAGCTAAAACATTCCGCTGTTCCGGATTCAGCAGGTTTAATCCCATGAAACTTGACACCAAACATACAACAATCTCCAATAATGTAACCTTATGTCTCAAGTTCATCAAGAGATGACAGAAATGTAGTCCCCATGCTTTTTGATGTTGTTGATGTGCTAAAAAGCTAATAAAATCATTTACAAAGATCTATACATTGAATGAAATATAAAAATTCAATATATATTTCAATTGATTTGAGATCTATACAAATAAAACATAATTTGTTTATAAATATAAACGTTATATACTATTAATGAATGAAAATGTATAAGTAGAAAATGAATTTTTTTATGTTGTTAATACTAAGTTAAAGCAACTACAAAAGATAAACGATAAGTTGTTTATAGTTTTTGAAACAAAATAACAGTGAAAATCATAAAATGCAATGAAAATTCTATTAAAACTTCAAGATATTCAGTTTATATATATATATTTCTTTTGATAAAAAATCTTCAGGATATTCAGATTGGAGATTCACGAAGAAACTCCAAAACGTATAATTTGTTTGATCTGTTTATATAACAGGATCTTGAGACAAAAATATTGGAAGAACTAAACTGAATTTTTGAAAAAATAAATTTCTCTGAACCAAATCTAATGAGTTTGTAAATAGAACAAGCTAAAGAAGTTTTAGTCTAAACCGAAACAAAGGAAAAACAGAAACTCTCAAACCAAATAGAAGAAGAATGCTTAGTGATGATGATGATGTCTGAAAGTGCGTAACCACCTCTTGAAGCGGTCCATAAGTGTTAAATCCATCTTCTTGTGAACATTGGGGGACGTAACGAGTTTGGGTAATGGTCCGACCACGACACATAGCTTAAGCCCAGCCTCGCAGTGACCGGTCTCTGAGCTTATGAAATAGTGGACTCCTGGTTTGGTGAGCCTGACGAGATCGTGTCCTGTCTTGTGCACGGCTACAGGTGAAGTCGGGTCGCATGATTCGAACTCAAGATCACCGTTGATTTCTAACACGTCGTTGACTTGGTCGCCGTATTCGAAAAACAGAGAGTCTCCAACATGAAACGTTTTCTCCTCGCTCCACTTGTTATAGAAGTCACTGTCGTAAACCCTCCATCCTTTGGAGTCACCGACCTTGTAAATCTTTCCAAAAGGAAGGATCTTGCTCTTGCTCGGTGGTGGTGGAGGAACTGGACGTGACGGGTCATGGACGACAAGAACGTCGAGCTTCTGTCCGAATGCGCATTGAGCATGATTTGAGCTGATGAAGTAGTAGAAACCTGGTTCCGTGAGAGTCACGACATCATGTCCTGTGTTGTATACAGCTTTAGGAGAAGAAGAGTCGCAAAACTCGTATTCCAAAGCGCCCGAGACTTGAGTCACGTCGTGGATGTTGCGATCGTATTCGAAAACGAGCGAATCACCGACGTGGAACTCCTTACGCTCGGCCCAATTGTAGTAGACGTCGTCCTTCGTGGTCCATCCGTCGGAGTCTCCGACTTTGTAAACCGTCGCCGAGCAGCAACCCAAGAGAGCCGTGAAGATCACGAGAACGAAGCCAAAGATCATCTTCTTCGTTGTTGCCATGATTCGATGGTATACACGAAGAAGAAGAAAGATGAACAAGTTGAGAATCGAAAAAGAAAGATGATGAGATTTCGAAGTCGTTGAATCAGAGATTGTTGATGAATGTGTGAGTGAGAAAGAAGAGGTTACAATACTTCTCCTTATATAAGCTTTTACGATACCTAATCCTTTCCTTCTTAGGATCTTTCTTATTTACTAATTTATATAATGATACTTTTACGATCCCTAATCCTTTTTCTATTAGGATTTTATCTCCTTTTTTCTAAATTAATCGAAGATTTCATCCTTTTTCAAATATATTTTTTTCCTCTTAGCTGCCTACAAAAAGACAGTTATAACAAAACAAAAATAAAATAATACAATTTCCTTTTTCACTGATTTTCTAGTTACGGTTTACAACAAGGGTGAATTTAATAAATGTACATGGAAGATCATTTTATTAGGTATATGACAATGTAAATATTTCATCTGCTTAATCTCTAGGCTGATTCTAACTATTAGACTTTTGAGATGCTGGGTAGATTAGGTTGTAATCAATTTTGTTGATATAAAGCTTATAAGATTCATCATTTATAATATTCATTCCGTACAAACATAAATAAGACATTCCAACAATGAATACATGCCTCTTTATTGAATCACATGCTTGAAAATTGTCAGGACTAATTTTGATGCAATGAACAATCTGAACATATAACCCTTTTTTTTTTAAAACCACCGGAAGAACTTATAGATTAGAAGGATTGAAGAAGAACCAGAAGAAGTTGATACATACTATATATATTCTCCACCACTTTTATTCATTTACATTATATCATTTATTGCTATTTTAGCTCACATATAAGACTTATAACAAGACTTATAAAAAGGCAAGAAGCTAAGCTTAACAATAATTAGCCACAGAAATAACTTCAAACTCAACTCCCACATAAAGCTTATCGTTCACCAAATAAGGTTCAACAAGTTTCTCCAGAGGCATGAAATTCGCAAAGCCACTGTGGTCACCAGGTCGGGCATGCAATATCGAACCTACAAAAATAAAAAGATTAATCTTTTGCCATCACAAGACTTTAAGTAGCTAAGTTAATTTCAGAAGGTTTTCTCAAGAAAGATCATACTTGTTTTCTCAACATGATTCCGGTTAACTTGATCCAATACCCGCAGCTTGAATTTCACGAAAGTCGTTGCCTTTGGCGCATTGTTGATCAACCCTTCTTCCAATAGATACACAGAAAATGATTTGTTTTTTTCTTCGTTAAACCCTCTTGGATGAACTTGAATTCTCCTGATCAAACACTCAAACACAAATATGCAACTTCTTCAATATGATGCATTTGTTTTTGAATTGGAAAAATAAGTTAGAAGTAATCACCATTTATGGTTTCCAACAACAAATTCATTAGAATGATGAACCTTTTCAGGTTCGAAAGACGAGAACTTGGTCATCATCCAAGTGACTTTGTGATTGATAGGCTTCTCAATTAAGCTAAAACATTCCGCTGTTCCGGATTCAGCAGGTTTAATCCCATGAAACTTGACACCAAACATACAACAATCTCCAATAATGTAACCTTATGTCTCAAGTTCATCAAGAGATGACAGAAATGTAGTCCCCATGCTTTTTGATGTTGTTGATGTGCTAAAAAGCTAATAAAATCATTTACAAAGATCTATACATTGAATGAAATATAAAAATTCAATATATATTTCAATTGATTTGAGATCTATACAAATAAAACATAATTTGTTTATAAATATAAACGTTATATACTATTAATGAATGAAAATGTATAAGTAGAAAATGAATTTTTTTATGTTGTTAATACTAAGTTAAAGCAACTACAAAAGATAAACGATAAGTTGTTTATAGTTTTTGAAACAAAATAACAGTGAAAATCATAAAATGCAATGAAAATTCTATTAAAACTTCAAGATATTCAGTTTATATATATATATTTCTTTTGATAAAAAATCTTCAGGATATTCAGATTGGAGATTCACGAAGAAACTCCAAAACGTATAATTTGTTTGATCTGTTTATATAACAGGATCTTGAGACAAAAATATTGGAAGAACTAAACTGAATTTTTGAAAAAATAAATTTCTCTGAACCAAATCTAATGAGTTTGTAAATAGAACAAGCTAAAGAAGTTTTAGTCTAAACCGAAACAAAGGAAAAACAGAAACTCTCAAACCAAATAGAAGAAGAATGCTTAGTGATGATGATGATGTCTGAAAGTGCGTAACCACCTCTTGAAGCGGTCCATAAGTGTTAAATCCATCTTCTTGTGAACATTGGGGACGTAACGAGTTTGGGTAATGGTCCGACCACGACACATAGCTTAAGCCCAGCCTCGCAGTGACCGGTCTCTGAGCTTATGAAATAGTGGACTCCTGGTTTGGTGAGCCTGACGAGATCGTGTCCTGTCTTGTGCACGGCTACAGGTGAAGTCGGGTCGCATGATTCGAACTCAAGATCACCGTTGATTTCTAACACGTCGTTGACTTGGTCGCCGTATTCGAAAAACAGAGAGTCTCCAACATGAAACGTTTTCTCCTCGCTCCACTTGTTATAGAAGTCACTGTCGTAAACCCTCCATCCTTTGGAGTCACCGACCTTGTAAATCTTTCCAAAAGGAAGGATCTTGCTCTTGCTCGGTGGTGGTGGAGGAACTGGACGTGACGGGTCATGGACGACAAGAACGTCGAGCTTCTGTCCGAATGCGCATTGAGCATGATTTGAGCTGATGAAGTAGTAGAAACCTGGTTCCGTGAGAGTCACGACATCATGTCCTGTGTTGTATACAGCTTTAGGAGAAGAAGAGTCGCAAAACTCGTATTCCAAAGCGCCCGAGACTTGAGTCACGTCGTGGATGTTGCGATCGTATTCGAAAACGAGCGAATCACCGACGTGGAACTCCTTACGCTCGGCCCAATTGTAGTAGACGTCGTCCTTCGTGGTCCATCCGTCGGAGTCTCCGACTTTGTAAACCGTCGCCGAGCAGCAACCCAAGAGAGCCGTGAAGATCACGAGAACGAAGCCAAAGATCATCTTCTTCGTTGTTGCCATGATTCGATGGTATACACGAAGAAGAAGAAAGATGAACAAGTTGAGAATCGAAAAAGAAAGATGATGAGATTTCGAAGTCGTTGAATCAGAGATTGTTGATGAATGTGTGAGTGAGAAAGAAGAGGTTACAATACTTCTCCTTATATAAGCTTTTACGATACCTAATCCTTTCCTTCTTAGGATCTTTCTTATTTACTAATTTATATAATGATACTTTTACGATCCCTAATCCTTTTTCTATTAGGATTTTATCTCCTTTTTTCTAAATTAATCGAAGATTTCATCCTTTTTCAAATATATTTTTTTCCTCTTAGCTGCCTACAAAAAGACAGTTATAACAAAACAAAAATAAAATAATACAATTTCCTTTTTCACTGATTTTCTAGTTACGGTTTACAACAAGGGTGAATTTAATAAATGTACATGGAAGATCATTTTATTAGGTATATGACAATGTAAATATTTCATCTGCTTAATCTCTAGGCTGATTCTAACTATTAGACTTTTGAGATGCTGGGTAGATTAGGTTGTAATCAATTTTGTTGATATAAAGCTTATAAGATTCATCATTTATAATATTCATTCCGTACAAACATAAATAAGACATTCCAACAATGAATACATGCCTCTTTATTGAATCACATGCTTGAAAATTGTCAGGACTAATTTTGATGCAATGAACAATCTGAACATATAACCCTTTTTTTTTTAAAACCACCGGAAGAACTTATAGATTAGAAGGATTGAAGAAGAACCAGAAGAAGTTGATACATACTATATATATTCTCCACCACTTTTATTCATTTACATTATATCATTTATTGCTATTTTAGCTCACATATAAGACTTATAACAAGACTTATAAAAAGGCAAGAAGCTAAGCTTAACAATAATTAGCCACAGAAATAACTTCAAACTCAACTCCCACATAAAGCTTATCGTTCACCAAATAAGGTTCAACAAGTTTCTCCAGAGGCATGAAATTCGCAAAGCCACTGTGGTCACCAGGTCGGGCATGCAATATCGAACCTACAAAAATAAAAAGATTAATCTTTTGCCATCACAAGACTTTAAGTAGCTAAGTTAATTTCAGAAGGTTTTCTCAAGAAAGATCATACTTGTTTTCTCAACATGATTCCGGTTAACTTGATCCAATACCCGCAGCTTGAATTTCACGAAAGTCGTTGCCTTTGGCGCATTGTTGATCAACCCTTCTTCCAATAGATACACAGAAAATGATTTGTTTTTTTCTTCGTTAAACCCTCTTGGATGAACTTGAATTCTCCTGATCAAACACTCAAACACAAATATGCAACTTCTTCAATATGATGCATTTGTTTTTGAATTGGAAAAATAAGTTAGAAGTAATCACCATTTATGGTTTCCAACAACAAATTCATTAGAATGATGAACCTTTTCAGGTTCGAAAGACGAGAACTTGGTCATCATCCAAGTGACTTTGTGATTGATAGGCTTCTCAATTAAGCTAAAACATTCCGCTGTTCCGGATTCAGCAGGTTTAATCCCATGAAACTTGACACCAAACATACAACAATCTCCAATAATGTAACCTTATGTCTCAAGTTCATCAAGAGATGACAGAAATGTAGTCCCCATGCTTTTTGATGTTGTTGATGTGCTAAAAAGCTAATAAAATCATTTACAAAGATCTATACATTGAATGAAATATAAAAATTCAATATATATTTCAATTGATTTGAGATCTATACAAATAAAACATAATTTGTTTATAAATATAAACGTTATATACTATTAATGAATGAAAATGTATAAGTAGAAAATGAATTTTTTTATGTTGTTAATACTAAGTTAAAGCAACTACAAAAGATAAACGATAAGTTGTTTATAGTTTTTGAAACAAAATAACAGTGAAAATCATAAAATGCAATGAAAATTCTATTAAAACTTCAAGATATTCAGTTTATATATATATATTTCTTTTGATAAAAAATCTTCAGGATATTCAGATTGGAGATTCACGAAGAAACTCCAAAACGTATAATTTGTTTGATCTGTTTATATAACAGGATCTTGAGACAAAAATATTGGAAGAACTAAACTGAATTTTTGAAAAAATAAATTTCTCTGAACCAAATCTAATGAGTTTGTAAATAGAACAAGCTAAAGAAGTTTTAGTCTAAACCGAAACAAAGGAAAAACAGAAACTCTCAAACCAAATAGAAGAAGAATGCTTAGTGATGATGATGATGTCTGAAAGTGCGTAACCACCTCTTGAAGCGGTCCATAAGTGTTAAATCCATCTTCTTGTGAACATTGGGGGACGTAACGAGTTTGGGTAATGGTCCGACCACGACACATAGCTTAAGCCCAGCCTCGCAGTGACCGGTCTCTGAGCTTATGAAATAGTGGACTCCTGGTTTGGTGAGCCTGACGAGATCGTGTCCTGTCTTGTGCACGGCTACAGGTGAAGTCGGGTCGCATGATTCGAACTCAAGATCACCGTTGATTTCTAACACGTCGTTGACTTGGTCGCCGTATTCGAAAAACAGAGAGTCTCCAACATGAAACGTTTTCTCCTCGCTCCACTTGTTATAGAAGTCACTGTCGTAAACCCTCCATCCTTTGGAGTCACCGACCTTGTAAATCTTTCCAAAAGGAAGGATCTTGCTCTTGCTCGGTGGTGGTGGAGGAACTGGACGTGACGGGTCATGGACGACAAGAACGTCGAGCTTCTGTCCGAATGCGCATTGAGCATGATTTGAGCTGATGAAGTAGTAGAAACCTGGTTCCGTGAGAGTCACGACATCATGTCCTGTGTTGTATACAGCTTTAGGAGAAGAAGAGTCGCAAAACTCGTATTCCAAAGCGCCCGAGACTTGAGTCACGTCGTGGATGTTGCGATCGTATTCGAAAACGAGCGAATCACCGACGTGGAACTCCTTACGCTCGGCCCAATTGTAGTAGACGTCGTCCTTCGTGGTCCATCCGTCGGAGTCTCCGACTTTGTAAACCGTCGCCGAGCAGCAACCCAAGAGAGCCGTGAAGATCACGAGAACGAAGCCAAAGATCATCTTCTTCGTTGTTGCCATGATTCGATGGTATACACGAAGAAGAAGAAAGATGAACAAGTTGAGAATCGAAAAAGAAAGATGATGAGATTTCGAAGTCGTTGAATCAGAGATTGTTGATGAATGTGTGAGTGAGAAAGAAGAGGTTACAATACTTCTCCTTATATAAGCTTTTACGATACCTAATCCTTTCCTTCTTAGGATCTTTCTTATTTACTAATTTATATAATGATACTTTTACGATCCCTAATCCTTTTTCTATTAGGATTTTATCTCCTTTTTTCTAAATTAATCGAAGATTTCATCCTTTTTCAAATATATTTTTTTCCTCTTAGCTGCCTACAAAAAGACAGTTATAACAAAACAAAAATAAAATAATACAATTTCCTTTTTCACTGATTTTCTAGTTACGGTTTACAACAAGGGTGAATTTAATAAATGTACATGGAAGATCATTTTATTAGGTATATGACAATGTAAATATTTCATCTGCTTAATCTCTAGGCTGATTCTAACTATTAGACTTTTGAGATGCTGGGTAGATTAGGTTGTAATCAATTTTGTTGATATAAAGCTTATAAGATTCATCATTTATAATATTCATTCCGTACAAACATAAATAAGACATTCCAACAATGAATACATGCCTCTTTATTGAATCACATGCTTGAAAATTGTCAGGACTAATTTTGATGCAATGAACAATCTGAACATATAACCCTTTTTTTTTTAAAACCACCGGAAGAACTTATAGATTAGAAGGATTGAAGAAGAACCAGAAGAAGTTGATACATACTATATATATTCTCCACCACTTTTATTCATTTACATTATATCATTTATTGCTATTTTAGCTCACATATAAGACTTATAACAAGACTTATAAAAAGGCAAGAAGCTAAGCTTAACAATAATTAGCCACAGAAATAACTTCAAACTCAACTCCCACATAAAGCTTATCGTTCACCAAATAAGGTTCAACAAGTTTCTCCAGAGGCATGAAATTCGCAAAGCCACTGTGGTCACCAGGTCGGGCATGCAATATCGAACCTACAAAAATAAAAAGATTAATCTTTTGCCATCACAAGACTTTAAGTAGCTAAGTTAATTTCAGAAGGTTTTCTCAAGAAAGATCATACTTGTTTTCTCAACATGATTCCGGTTAACTTGATCCAATACCCGCAGCTTGAATTTCACGAAAGTCGTTGCCTTTGGCGCATTGTTGATCAACCCTTCTTCCAATAGATACACAGAAAATGATTTGTTTTTTTCTTCGTTAAACCCTCTTGGATGAACTTGAATTCTCCTGATCAAACACTCAAACACAAATATGCAACTTCTTCAATATGATGCATTTGTTTTTGAATTGGAAAAATAAGTTAGAAGTAATCACCATTTATGGTTTCCAACAACAAATTCATTAGAATGATGAACCTTTTCAGGTTCGAAAGACGAGAACTTGGTCATCATCCAAGTGACTTTGTGATTGATAGGCTTCTCAATTAAGCTAAAACATTCCGCTGTTCCGGATTCAGCAGGTTTAATCCCATGAAACTTGACACCAAACATACAACAATCTCCAATAATGTAACCTTATGTCTCAAGTTCATCAAGAGATGACAGAAATGTAGTCCCCATGCTTTTTGATGTTGTTGATGTGCTAAAAAGCTAATAAAATCATTTACAAAGATCTATACATTGAATGAAATATAAAAATTCAATATATATTTCAATTGATTTGAGATCTATACAAATAAAACATAATTTGTTTATAAATATAAACGTTATATACTATTAATGAATGAAAATGTATAAGTAGAAAATGAATTTTTTTATGTTGTTAATACTAAGTTAAAGCAACTACAAAAGATAAACGATAAGTTGTTTATAGTTTTTGAAACAAAATAACAGTGAAAATCATAAAATGCAATGAAAATTCTATTAAAACTTCAAGATATTCAGTTTATATATATATATTTCTTTTGATAAAAAATCTTCAGGATATTCAGATTGGAGATTCACGAAGAAACTCCAAAACGTATAATTTGTTTGATCTGTTTATATAACAGGATCTTGAGACAAAAATATTGGAAGAACTAAACTGAATTTTTGAAAAAATAAATTTCTCTGAACCAAATCTAATGAGTTTGTAAATAGAACAAGCTAAAGAAGTTTTAGTCTAAACCGAAACAAAGGAAAAACAGAAACTCTCAAACCAAATAGAAGAAGAATGCTTAGTGATGATGATGATGTCTGAAAGTGCGTAACCACCTCTTGAAGCGGTCCATAAGTGTTAAATCCATCTTCTTGTGAACATTGGGGACGTAACGAGTTTGGGTAATGGTCCGACCACGACACATAGCTTAAGCCCAGCCTCGCAGTGACCGGTCTCTGAGCTTATGAAATAGTGGACTCCTGGTTTGGTGAGCCTGACGAGATCGTGTCCTGTCTTGTGCACGGCTACAGGTGAAGTCGGGTCGCATGATTCGAACTCAAGATCACCGTTGATTTCTAACACGTCGTTGACTTGGTCGCCGTATTCGAAAAACAGAGAGTCTCCAACATGAAACGTTTTCTCCTCGCTCCACTTGTTATAGAAGTCACTGTCGTAAACCCTCCATCCTTTGGAGTCACCGACCTTGTAAATCTTTCCAAAAGGAAGGATCTTGCTCTTGCTCGGTGGTGGTGGAGGAACTGGACGTGACGGGTCATGGACGACAAGAACGTCGAGCTTCTGTCCGAATGCGCATTGAGCATGATTTGAGCTGATGAAGTAGTAGAAACCTGGTTCCGTGAGAGTCACGACATCATGTCCTGTGTTGTATACAGCTTTAGGAGAAGAAGAGTCGCAAAACTCGTATTCCAAAGCGCCCGAGACTTGAGTCACGTCGTGGATGTTGCGATCGTATTCGAAAACGAGCGAATCACCGACGTGGAACTCCTTACGCTCGGCCCAATTGTAGTAGACGTCGTCCTTCGTGGTCCATCCGTCGGAGTCTCCGACTTTGTAAACCGTCGCCGAGCAGCAACCCAAGAGAGCCGTGAAGATCACGAGAACGAAGCCAAAGATCATCTTCTTCGTTGTTGCCATGATTCGATGGTATACACGAAGAAGAAGAAAGATGAACAAGTTGAGAATCGAAAAAGAAAGATGATGAGATTTCGAAGTCGTTGAATCAGAGATTGTTGATGAATGTGTGAGTGAGAAAGAAGAGGTTACAATACTTCTCCTTATATAAGCTTTTACGATACCTAATCCTTTCCTTCTTAGGATCTTTCTTATTTACTAATTTATATAATGATACTTTTACGATCCCTAATCCTTTTTCTATTAGGATTTTATCTCCTTTTTTCTAAATTAATCGAAGATTTCATCCTTTTTCAAATATATTTTTTTCCTCTTAGCTGCCTACAAAAAGACAGTTATAACAAAACAAAAATAAAATAATACAATTTCCTTTTTCACTGATTTTCTAGTTACGGTTTACAACAAGGGTGAATTTAATAAATGTACATGGAAGATCATTTTATTAGGTATATGACAATGTAAATATTTCATCTGCTTAATCTCTAGGCTGATTCTAACTATTAGACTTTTGAGATGCTGGGTAGATTAGGTTGTAATCAATTTTGTTGATATAAAGCTTATAAGATTCATCATTTATAATATTCATTCCGTACAAACATAAATAAGACATTCCAACAATGAATACATGCCTCTTTATTGAATCACATGCTTGAAAATTGTCAGGACTAATTTTGATGCAATGAACAATCTGAACATATAACCCTTTTTTTTTTAAAACCACCGGAAGAACTTATAGATTAGAAGGATTGAAGAAGAACCAGAAGAAGTTGATACATACTATATATATTCTCCACCACTTTTATTCATTTACATTATATCATTTATTGCTATTTTAGCTCACATATAAGACTTATAACAAGACTTATAAAAAGGCAAGAAGCTAAGCTTAACAATAATTAGCCACAGAAATAACTTCAAACTCAACTCCCACATAAAGCTTATCGTTCACCAAATAAGGTTCAACAAGTTTCTCCAGAGGCATGAAATTCGCAAAGCCACTGTGGTCACCAGGTCGGGCATGCAATATCGAACCTACAAAAATAAAAAGATTAATCTTTTGCCATCACAAGACTTTAAGTAGCTAAGTTAATTTCAGAAGGTTTTCTCAAGAAAGATCATACTTGTTTTCTCAACATGATTCCGGTTAACTTGATCCAATACCCGCAGCTTGAATTTCACGAAAGTCGTTGCCTTTGGCGCATTGTTGATCAACCCTTCTTCCAATAGATACACAGAAAATGATTTGTTTTTTTCTTCGTTAAACCCTCTTGGATGAACTTCAATTCTCCTGATCAAACACTCAAACACAAATATGCAACTTCTTCAATATGATGCATTTGTTTTTGAATTGGAAAAATAAGTTAGAAGTAATCACCATTTATGGTTTCCAACAACAAATTCATTAGAATGATGAACCTTTTCAGGTTCGAAAGACGAGAACTTGGTCATCATCCAAGTGACTTTGTGATTGATAGGCTTCTCAATTAAGCTAAAACATTCCGCTGTTCCGGATTCAGCAGGTTTAATCCCATGAAACTTGACACCAAACATACAACAATCTCCAATAATGTAACCTTCTGTCTCAAGTTCATCAAGAGATGACAGATATGTAGTCCCCATGCTTTTTGATGTACTAAAAAGCATCGACCACATATATATATGGAGAGAGAGAGAGAGAGAGAGAGAGAGAGAGAGAGAGAGAGAGAGAGAGAGAGAGAGAGAGAGAGAGAGAGAGAAGAGGAGAGAGAGAGAGAGAGAGAGAAGAGAGAGAGAGAGAGAGAGATAACATAAATGGATTAATTGCAAGTTACCTCGATAACAATGTCATTGCTGAGCTCAGCCATTGGAAACTTAAGAGCGTCTCTCCTCTAACAGGAGATGATGTTGTCACAGCCTAATGTTGCAGAAACCATATATATATAATTAACCACCAAAATATGTAATATAACAAACTCATCTTATATATATATATATGAGCAAAAGAATTAACCACAAAAATATGTTATCATCACAAGTATAATAACCAAGCAACCAAAGTCATTCAAGTAACAAGTAAAACAATGAAGAAATCAACGCAAGTACCGATCCATATGTTGTTTGTTTTTTGTTTTTAAACTGGGTCACACTGCTCATGAAACCATATTGTTATAATTGCCCATAAAATCGTATGTTGCAATTATTCGTACAACTATATATATAAGCAATTGTTTAGATGTAACAACACCCTCCATGTACGTAAAACGGTTGGAAGATCTGTATATATCTCCGTTGACCAAATCGACTCAAACCTAGCTATGTCTACACGAGTTCTTTAACAAAGCCTAATATAACAATCTCATCAATTTTATAAAAACACAGTAGCATTCAATCAATCAATCAATCACCTTGTGATATGTGCACAGCTATAGCATGAAAGAAAGATAAATCCCCACTGTTTTTGCTGGCTCGCAGGCCGGAGAATTCAGCCGCTTGTAACACAAATAAAACATCCACTGTATGCTTAAATTGACTCATCCTTCCCCATCATCATGGTTTCGAATTTGGATGTTAGCATGTCAATTCTCATTCTCCTTACAAACGTCCACTATAAGGATCTATACATATCTAGTTCTTAAACTGTTTTCTATCCACGAATCAATAGCCTATACTATCCAATAATCTCACGTTCTTAGTGAATCAAAGAGTTGAATACTTCGGCTTCCGCTTTCGCCTTGGCTGCGGCTCTATCTCTGAAGGTTGGTGTTCCCATGGTTTTGTCTGAGTTGGAAGAAGATGATGGACCAACAGATTGACCTTCAAAAAGTGCTCGGGCTCTCTCTACTCGTTGAAGATGAAAATCTTTCCTCCAATTACACTTTCCGGATGAAAGTTCTTCGTGAACCGCAGAAAGATCAGGAGGCAATGAAAGTTGGAAGTGGCATGCTGCAAAAAGAAAACGATATAAGTAAACCTAAAACGAAATCATTATAAAAGGAAACCGAGCCGTAGCTTGAAAAAAAAAGGAAAGCCACGGGTCGGCTACCAAGTTCTCCCCAGCTCGTCTTGATTAAACTGAGACATCCTGATCCCACTAACGCCTCGGTAATGGGAACGGAGAAGAAGTAATCCTCCCAGTTGTCATCCTTGGACAGAAATCCTTTTATGATCTTTCTCTTGGCTTTACCCGATACGTAGTATTTCAACTCTCTTTTATTGCGACGCCTGAACTCGAGGAAACTTCTCAAATGCTCGAACCCAACCTCAACGTCGCACTCGTAACTTCTGACGAGGATACCAACCAGATGTCTAAGCCCCCTGCAGTTGACTTGGGCAATAGCCAGATTATGTTTCCATAAAAATCGCAGGATCACTTCGGGGATCGGGAACCATAGTAGGCAGCGGTAGAAGAAGCTCTCATAGAGAGTAAAGTGATCGGGAGGAGGCTTATCAGCTCGGTCTGTCGAAGAAGGAAGAACAAATTCAACCTCCTCCGAGATATTGAATCTCTGCCTAAGATCTGCCAATGAATATAAGGAAGAGAGAGTTGAGCCAGGTGGATCGGGTCGTTTCTTAATCTTCTTCTTCCTTGGCGCTCGATGGGTAGGTCCAACCAGACGTTCTAACTCTTGTCTAGCCATAGCCGGGTCATAGAACCAATCCTCTGGTTCATTTTTGACAGCTCGGGATCCACTGCGTCAGTAAAGGGATTCATCGCCTCGTCGAATGGAGAATCATGGAGTTGGGGGATTTCAGACACCAGAGGGATCCCAGCATTACTATCAGCTCCTGAGGATTCGGAGAGCACCATTTTTCTACCAAGGATCGAAGGCCCTACCCCGAACCAATTGAATCATCCAAATCTTTCAGAGCGTTCGCACCAGACAAGTCTGCTCGACTACAGCTTTGAGCAGGGATCAGATCGGGGGAAAAAGAAGGTTCGGGAAATGAAGATTGAGTTGGACTGACAAACAATCTAGCACACGGATCGGGGGACACTAGCGCAGATAGCTGAGACATCCGTTGTGTTTGAAAACAGATCGGGATCCCTAATCACACGAGGAAGGATCTGGGGTTTTGAAAAGTGGGATAAACAGATCGTGGTTTTCGGCGTCTTATCGGAGCAGATCGAAACCTCCAAAAAAATCAAAGAACAGATCAAGATTTTCTAAGAACTGATAGCCAGATCCAAATCCTCAAACGAATCACCAGAAACTCGAAGAACTGCGGTAGAACTGTTGAAGATGGATCGAAAAACTCAAACGGTTCGGTGGCAAAGGGGGTGGCACGGAGGCTCTAACTAAAAAAAAAGAAACTTAAAGCAAAAAAAAATATAGAGAGAGAAAGAAGAGAGAGGTTACCTGTTTTGGAGAATTTTCGAAGAAATGAAGATATGAGGAATCAAGGGGTAAGACGGTTTATATAAGCAAAAGGTGACGTCACATATCTCGGGAATCAGCGAAAACGTTTGCACTCCCCGATAAAGGTGATAGATTCCAAAAATCCCTCGAACAGAATCCAAACCCTGGTTTAGACGATGGCTCGGGGAAACAGTCAGTAAATAGTTCGGGATCACAGTGAAAGACGGTTCGGGACAAGTTAACTTCAAATTGCTATTAACCTCGACACTTTCAACATTAAAACTGACGAGCTGGGGGACTAGCTGTTGGGGTCAAAATCTCCCCTTTTGAAGTTAACAGCAAGCGGATCGGGTGTCCCCCTAACTGTGCATAGGACAAAACGGATCGGGGATCACGACTGTTGGGGTCAGATTCCACCTCTTGTGAATCAACGATTGAAAAAATGGCTAAGTATGAAAAAGTACTAGCAGCTGGATCCCTAACTGTGAAGGGGGAGTTGGATAGGGATCCCTATCCGTGAGGAGTTGGATTGGGATCCCTAACCGTGAAGGAGTTGGATTAGGATCCCTAACCATGAGGAGTTGGATCGGGATCCCTAACTGTGAAGGAGTTGGATCAGGATTCCTAACCGTGACAAGGGGGGTTCGATCGGATACCCCGAACCGTGAATGAAGGAGTTGGGTCGGGTACCCCGAACCGTGAATAAAGGAGTTGGATCGGTACCCCGAACCGTGAATGAAGGAGTTGGATTGGGTACCCCGAACCGTGAATGAAGTAGTTAGATCGTGTACCGCGATCCATGACACGACAGACGGATCGGGGGTCACGACCCATGGTAAAGAAGCTGGGTCGTGTACTCCGATCCATGGTACGACAGACGGATTGGGGGTCATGACCCATGGTGAAGAAGCTGGGTCGTGTACCCATTCCATGGTACGACAGACGGATCGGGAGTCACGGCCCATAGTACGGCACCGTGAACCATCGTGTCACCCGAACCGTGAACCATGGTGTCACCCGAGCCGTGAACCATGGTGTCACCCGAGCCGTGAACCATGGTGTCATCCGAACCAAGGTTCAATGGTAAGAGATTGGGCTGAGACAACGAGCCCACAGATTCAAGCCCACAAAAGAGATGACAAAGACAGCCCATGAATCGAAGCCCATGACGATGACAGGCTTTGCTAAAAGGAAATCCCGAAGAATTAGGAAATCTTCCTTATCTCTTTAGACATTAACTTAGCCGACTAAAAACTTGTATATATACTCATGTAAACCCTCAGAAAAGGGGATCCGCAATTTACCTAGCAAAACTCTGTACTTTTGCTCTCATTTAAAAAGCTTTCTAAGCAGCTTAATAAAAGACCAACTTTGGATCTCTGTGTGTGTTTTTTGTGGTTTTTACTCAGAAGTTTCGGATATCTCTAAAAGACGCAGCTTCTGTTTTTAGGTCGAAACTTCAAGTTACAATCTCTCTATTTTACGGCTCTAAGTGTTACCTCTCCTAAGCACGACCTTAGACCTTATATAGGAATATCGCAAACCCTAACCCTAAGATTCTCTAAATATTCTCTAAGATATGCGAAACGGTATATACTTGTTCTTCAAGTTTATCCTTTCCATATTTGGTGCACGCCAAGATCTTTAAATCTTCAGCGTGAATATCCACTGTCCAGCTCAGCAAAACTTGACCGAAAGCTTTCCTGCCATTCCAAGTTCATTGCCGCCTGAACAACTCTCTATTTGATGTATCATTTGTGTTGACAACTTCTAGCTCACAGACGCCTGCATCTTCACTTGGCAAGATCCTCCAATTCAACAACTCTTTTTTATAAAACACATTTTTTATGATACACAAGTTTTCCTTTTTTCTTTGTAATATTTTTAAATTTAAATATATTTTTTTGTGTAACATATTTCTTTATGTAAAATTCTTCCATTAACTCTGAAAGTGAGGCCAGGGTAAACATGTAGAGACGTTAGTTTAAAAGATGGATCATGGGATATTTAAAAGATTTTAAAATTTTAAAAGTTTAAATGTTTAATTTTTATTTTCTTTGTTTAATAAATTGTTAATATTATAAATAAATAAATTTTGAAAGTTTTTACTAATTTTAGCGGTAAATAATAAAAAATACTTGTAAATTTTGTTAAACAAAAATAAAAAAAAACGAAAAAAATTGATGAAATAAGTTAGGTTTAGGAGATAATTCAATAAATGATGATTATTTTTTGTAAAATTTAATACATTTATAAACATAAATATTTTATTTCGACAAAAATATTGTTTAATTAATATTTTCATAACTTTAATTAATTAATTTATTTTCAAAAATTTCCCCACATTCCGCCAGATTCATCTGTTACCATTTAAATTCAAAGTTATTCCACCAGATTCCGCAAAATATCATCAAAAATTCAGCCATTACCATTTAGACCCATTATAATTATAGTAAATATTAGGAAAAACCTATTTTCAAAATTTTATTATATAAAAAAGACTACCGTGAAGGCAAAATATTAATATAATTAACAATTTTTATCAAAAATATAGAAATAAACAGGAGGTATATAATTACCTCTTTCTGAAAAGTTTATCATATTTTCTTGAAAAATAAATATTAGTTAAACAAAAGAGGAATTCCTTAAAATACCACTAAAATATGTTTTTGTTCCAAACATACTATCACTTAGTTTTTTCCAAAAATACCACTAAAAATTTTATTTTTCCAAGAATACCGCAAACACTAAAAATAAGTTTTAAAGGTTTATAATTTAAAAATAAGTTTTAAAATTTTTAGGGTTTATGATTTAATTTTGAAGGTTTAAAGTTTAGTTTTAATTTTGTGGTATCTTGGAAAAGAACATTTTTAGTGGTATTTTTGGGAAAAAAAACTAAGTGATGGTATATCTGGAACAAAACTTATTTTTATGGTGTTTTTTTAAATTGTCTTAAACAAAATTTAAATACATTAAGTTTTAGGTTAGTACAACACTGAACGTCCAAAATTTGAGCCAAAGCAGCAAATGACCCTACGATCTCTAATACTCCATCCGTTTTACAAAGAGAGTGACTTTAAGACATTATTTTTGTTTCATAAAGAGTGTCGTTTTGTATTTTCAAAATAGAATTTTAAATAAAATTCCAGTTTTAACCCTACTTTTTAATGTATTAATTAAAGAGAGAAAATTATTTAGTGTATTAATTAGAGGTCTAATAAAAATTTTAATAGTTTTTTTAATATGTGTGAAAAATTGTAAAATGATATTTTTTGTGAAATATAATATAGCAAGAGCAAAGCAGCAAATGAATATATATTAGTTATTTGAGCCAACACAAAGTTATGTCCAAAATTTTAGAGTCAGTATAATAAGTTTAGAAGTTAAGATTAAACCATAACACTAATATATTTGCCTAACTTAAAAGACGATATATAACCTAAAAATTGACACCGCTATTTCCTTTATTTGCGTTGCAGCACGTGAGGCGAAATATTTTTTCCTTTTATGTCTTTCGATTGTTTGAAGAATTCAAACAATTATCACGAACTTGCATTAAAAATAAATCATCGAAAGCATCGTATATCGGGTAATACTATGATTGTACTATGTAATATAATAGTTAGAGTTGGAGTAGTTCACACTTGAGAATGTCTAAGACGAAGATCATCTACAAAGAGTTGGGCTCCGACGGTTTGGTATAAAGAAAGTTGGCCTAAACAAGTTTTTTTAGTCTGGATTGCGCAGCTTGATAGACTTCCAACACGTTTACGCCTTTCTCGTTGGGGATCTCAAACTGAATGTACGTTGTTGCCTCTGTTCCACTCATGAAGAATCAAGAGATCACCTCTTACTTAGGTGCGAAACAAACAACTTAATATGGGGCAAAGCTTTGTTCGTGTTGAGTCAAGAACCATTGGTTTTCATACTTGGCTAGCTCTCATCCAATGGCTACTCGTGGGTTTTGCTTCAGTACTATTTTACTTTGCAGGTTGGTTGCGCACTCGGTAATTTATTATATTTGGCAAGAGCGAAACAACATGTTGCACACAGGTTTATCCACCTCACCGGATTCAATTTTTGCCAGAATAGACCGTTCAATCCGAAACACGATTTTGGCAAAATGAAAAAGAAGATCATTCACTAATCTGATGCAGTTATGGCTAGCTAACTCTTAGTTTCTTCATCCATTTCTAAAAAGCCTAATCTTGTTTTTTTCTTGTTTTTTTGGCAAGATTATTCCTATAGGCTTTTAAGCAAATTTTTGTAATAAACTACAGATCCCTTCATTCCACAATTAAATTTACATGCTTATCAAAAAAAAATATATATATATAATAGTTAGAGTCAAAGCAGCAAATGGTCTCACATGTTCGAATATTTGAGCCAATATAAAGTTAATTCAAATATCTTCGAAAGTAATCTAATAAGTTTAGAAGTTAAGCTTAAGCAATAATGCTAATATATCGCCTAATCTAAAAAACGATATTTAACCTAAAATTTGACACTGCTATTGTCTTAGTTTTGTTGCCGAAGGCGACTGACATAAAAATTATTGATTGTTTGAAGCACTATATGGAGTAAAACAAGAGATTGATATCTTCAGGCAAAACAAGAAACTTCTAGATATTTCTTTGCAAATAACTATAATGTAGTTTATCTATACTATAAAAGATGGGCAACTCTCTCCGGCCAAATGACACTTGGATCATATATCTAATTGACACCTGTCTTATCCAGAAAGTAAATTCTGGAGAAAAATCAATAATTAAAATTAGAAAAAAATTACTGCAACCCACGGTCGTTTCTTCTTCCTCTTCTCCGTTATCTCACAAAACAGCCATGCCACATTTTTTTCTTAGGGAATCTCACCAGTTATTTATGTTGTTGCGTTGAGTGTAGTTGACCGATGAATAGGGTTATTCATGCATATTTTGGGTAATCTATTTGAATTGGTATCTAAGAAGTTTAAATGTCAAAAAAATATGCATAGAATGTTGATCTTTTTTACCTATAAATACAAAGACTCTATTATGTATGAAAACCGTCACAAACGAATAAGTAAAAAAGTACGTGGAAGGAAGAAAAAGCGATTAGCTTTCAAAAATACTAAAAAGTTTTCGCCAGATCATATAAAGGAAGGTATTTTGCTACGTATTTGATTTTATGATGTTATTCTATGATCAATGAGGATTCCTTATTGTCATAGATTTCATAAAATCTAAATTTTATTTTCTTTCATCTACTGTACAAGTGATTTAGCATATACTCCTTCCATTTCATAAAAAGTGTCATTCTACAATTTTTTACATATATTAAAAAAATTATTAAAAACTCTATTATACCCCTAATTAATACACTAAATAAATTTCTCTCTCTAATTAATACATTAAAGTAGTAGGGTTAAAACTGAAATTTTATTCAAAATTCTACATTGAAAATACAAAATAACACTTTTTATGAAACAAAAATAATACTTTGGAATGACACTCTTTGTAAAAAAAAAACAGTATTTATTAGGAAGGAAAAGTTAAAATACGCAAACTCGAATAAAGAGGTACATGTTTTTTTGTTTTTCAAAATTCATATATCTTTTCACTACAAGAAAAACAGTTTATAGCCACAACTTAGCTACAACATATCCGTAGCTATAGATAAATAGCCACAAATCAGATACATCTAAAAATATCTAAATTTCGTAGCTAAAACGTGGCTATTTCGTGGCTATATATCTACGATTTCATTTTGTGCCAATTTGTAGCGTCTTTGCCACAATTAGCGACGAAAATATTTTGTGGACATGTAGCCACGAAATAGCCACAATATTATCGTGGAAACTTGAGACACAACAACTATTTGTAGCTATTTGTATCACTTGCCACGCAATTACTTGTGGCTATTCGTGACTCATGATCTTGTCACAAATAATTTGTGGCTATTTGTCGATGTTTGCCCACAAATGCATTACGACAAATACGATCTTTTCATATTACCGGAGCAATATGATCAAGTCTGTTACATTCTTTATCCGCGAGTGCATCCAATCAGAGAAGAATGGTGAACAACGACAAAAGTTATGTCAAGGGGATTTCGTGAAACCCAAGAAATTACTCAAATTGCATTTTAAAACGACATCTATGACCATGTGGTTGCATCTACTAATATGATCCGAATTGAAACACATGCACTCGAAGATGCATACCGATGGATAATCCTAATGACAAGCATGATTTCGAAGATGATTTAAAAGATGAATGTCATGAATATTTAGATTCTAGTTCAAATTCATATTGAAAATATTGTATAATCGATTTCATAATGTAATTTGCATAAATTCTTAACTGCTTATCAAAATTATATATGAGATTATTACTAAATTTTCATTTGTATTTATATATGAGATTAAATATAAATAATTATATATATATATATATATATATATATATATGAGAGTACCTAACTAAGTGTTATAAAGTTATGTTTCTCTACAACTAAGTGTTACTAATCGTTTCCAATCAGAATTTTAGAGTATAGGGTTTCGCATAGCTATGAATAGCCACAATATAAGTCGTGGCTATGTAAAATCAAAAAGTTTGGCCACGAAATATTAATTACCCGGTAAATTTTGGGCCAAAATTGTTAATTCGCGCGTAAATATTGAGCCAAAATCATTTTCATTTTTAATAACATATTTTGGGGAAATATTTCCCGGTTGAATGATAAACCTGACAGTTTTTTTGGGGAAATATTTGGCCAAAATATTTTGCGATTAATAAGTCTTTTTTTCTTTCTAGGGTTTCTTCTGCGATATCTCTAGAAGTAGATCTGACTCTCCCTCTTCGATCTGTTCTTCAATCTCTCTCTCTCTCACTCTCGATTCTTCTTCTTCTTCAATCTCTCTCTTCGATCTGTTCTTCAATCTCTCTCTCACTCTCTTCGGATTCTTCTTCTTCAATCTCTCTCTTCGATCTGTTCTTCAATCTCTCTCACTCTCTTCGGATTCTTCTTCTTCCTGCTCTTTCCCCTTTTCAATCTCGTTTTCTTCTCTCCGGGAACGCACTCTCTCTCTTTCACGGTAAGCTTCACTGCTCCTTAGAAATCGAAAACCCTTGTCCTCTGTTAAACGATTTATAAAAGTAGAAATCGAAAACCCTTTTCCTCAATCATGGTTTTTAGCCATCTGATAGAGCCAAAGTTTTTGATTTTGTGCAACTTTTTTTTGTTAGTTTCTAGCATTCTAGTTGGTTTTGTTTCTGAAATCGTCAAGTAGTGAGTCATTTTCGATCTGTTTTAGTCAAAAGGCATGTCTTTGTTTTTTTAGCTCTCTTTTGACGTGATTTGCTTTCGTAGTTCTCTTTTCAAAAGGCATGTCTTTGTTGCAGTGCTCTACTATTAATTATATTGATACTTGTTTTTTTCCCTCTTCAGATCCTTTTCACGAGGTAAAGAGCAAAAAAAGAAAAGAAGAAAGAGGTGAGTCAATGCCAAATTGTTCTTTTAACAATGATAAGAAAAAATACATTATCATATATTATCATCTAAAGTTTAGCCGGATGACATTATGAAGGACAGATTAGTGAGAGTCATATCGATAAATTAGTGTTGTAAATTAGTGTTTCTTGGGCTTTGACTTTCTCCCTGTTAGGCTTTTTTTCCTGCCAGAAAACGAATTCAAGAGTAAACATGCCTCATCTTCATCCGCTAAGGCTCAATGGCAGTTTATGGTGAGTATCTGAAATTTAAGTTAACTTTTCTCGTCTTTATCTCAGATTCCAAAGACAACCTAGATTTGGTGAAGGTCATAGTTGTTATGTATCACGTTTTGGTTAGATTTGGTAAAGGTTATGCACCGTATCTCACATGTGCCTCATTATAATCTGAGTTTTAATCATAGTTGTTATTTTGTGTACTTTCTAATCAAAGGTATAATTAGTGGCTGGCTTAGAAGTTATCACTTCACAGATTCTGTTTGTTCTTGATTGTAAAAACAACTAGTTTTCCTTGTTATAACCATTGATTTGATTTGATTGTATAAACAGATTTGCTTTTCAAGTTTGACAGACTGGAGTCTTATGCAAGACTCTTGGAATGAGGAGTCAAACAAGAAGAGAAGCAAAACCTACCCACAAAACTCCACAATCCATTGGAAAAACTCTTTAGCTAAGTTTTCTTCATGTATTAGAATCCTTATCTTAATTAAATGTCTATGTTTTGTAATTTAGAATCATGAATCTCGTTACTTTTGTGTTTTCACTGTTTTGTAATCTAGAATCAAGAATCTCGTGACTTTTGTGTTTTGTATTTAGTATTTTTAAAACTCTTGAATGTTCAATATTTAATGTTTATAACTTTTTAATTGCAATTTTCATTTATGAAATCATTTGGTTTCATTTTTTTTTTTAATTCAAAATTTCTTATTAGTCACGACATTTTCATAGTTTTTTGTGGCTAAGATACAAAAATTAATTGTAGCTATTTGTTGCTTATATCCACAATTGAAGATGTGGCTATCTGTTGCAATGAGACACAATTGGAGTTGTGGATATTTATATCCTATAGACACGAGTTTAGTTGAGGCAATTTGTGTCTATTAGCAATGACATTGGTTGTGGATAGTTGTGGATAATAGCTACGACTTTGTGTGTTATAAATCGTGGCTAATGTAAATACAAATATAGTTGTGTCTATTTCGTGGATATTAGCCACAAACTTTGTTGTGACAATGTCGTGGAAATTGATCCACAAATTGCCACGGGTTGGTAATAGCTACAAACCTATAGCTACGAATCTGAATTGTGTCTGTCGTGGTTAAGTGCAAAATAGCCACAAAATTATGACTATAACTACAATTAATTTTGTGGCTATAAATTGTTTTTCTTGTAGTGTTTGGTTATTTATATATAAATAAGCATTAAATTTGTGTTGTCTGTCCTAATTTTGTATTTGAATTCAAAAATATTTTCTGAAGAACAGATATGACTAAAAACCCTATTCTATTTTTTAGTGTATAGAGAAAATTTTCCAAATTAAAATAAAAGTATTTAAAAAAATAAATGTTTTCATAATCTCATTTGATTGGTTCAAGATAACAAATATATATATGGAGTCTTTAGTAGTTCCATTTAACAAATAAAAATTACTGTTTTTCTTAATGAACGGAAAATAAAAACTTTATTGTTATCACAACAAAAGTAAACAATTGTATTAAAAAAATTAGGGCTGACGATCTATTTCCCCACCAGAAGTATGATATCATCATATATGCTGCCCAAACTATACCCTCTGTCTATTTATCCCTCAATATAAAGTTTCAAACATATCTGTCCACCAGTTTAAAGTTCGAAATCTATATACCCATAGATCTGATTTATATCGGTTTCAGCGTAAACCCGAGACCAAACCGAGAAAACCGAATTTTGAACCGAATCAGAAACCGATCCGTTTAAATGCGAAACCCGAATCTTTGTAACCCGACCCGACTCAACCCTCAACGGTAATAAAGCCCCAAATTGAAAACCCTAGAACCCTAAATCGAAAATTTCTAAATTTCGTGAAATCGATTCACAATTCCGACTGAGTAACTCTGGATCTTCGTCTTCATCGTCATGTGGCCGTCTGAGAGGAAGATGAAGAAGTTGAGGAGAAAGGGTACGATGAGAATCAGAAGACGCCATGGTCGTAGACGCCCGTCAATGACTTGACTGCCGTCGGTGAGGGAAGAGGTACTGTGTTGTCTTTAAAGCTTGATAGGTTATCGGATTCTGTTTCAGGGCAAACTATTGTGGATCCTAAAGGCTACTTAACTGACCTGAAGAGTATGAAAAGAACCACTGATGAAGAGATTTATGATCGAAACAGAGCTAGTTTGTTATACAAGAGTCTAACTCAGTCGAATCCGAAGAATCCCAATGGCTGGATTGCTGCCGCTAGAGTGGAGGAAATGGATGGGAAGATAAAAGCAGCTAGGCTTCAGATTCAGAAAGGCTGCGAAGAGTGCCCGGAAAATGAGGATGTTTGGCTTGAAGCTGTAAGAGATGAGTAACTCTTGATTGTCTGTTCTTGTATTTGAGTAAACTAGTAAGTGTGTGTTCTTGTATTTGAGTAAACTAGTAGGTGTGTGTTCTTGTATTTTAGTAAACTAGTAGATGTGTCTGTTGTGTTTTAGTAAACAATATGTATGTTCTTTTGTTGTTATGTCATAACCATTGTCATAACATACATGAAACAAAGACTGATTGATCCACAAAAGAAAGACAAACTGATCATAAGGTTACCAAATTGATCCACAAAAGAGAGGTAAATTGATCCACAAAAGAGAGGTTACTACATGTCTGACCAAAATGAGATTATCCTTAACTACTAAACTGACCCATCTTCAAATACTTCCTAAACTGAAACAGAGCCAATTAGTTCCTAAACTAAACCGACCCATCTTAAGAAGCTTGAGTGACTATCCCTTGAGAAGATTCACCAGTCCCTTGAGAAGCTTGATTACCAATGCTTTGAGAAGCCTACAAGGTAAACAAAACCAGACAAGAAGCAAGACATGATACAAGACACATACAAGAGGAAAACCACAAAGATACAAACCTGTTTTGGCTTATGAAACCTCGAGTTGTGATCAGCCACGCCACATATGCCACAATGCATAATCCTTTTCTTCTGTTTTGGCTGCTTTTTGGTTGGAGATTCATGCTTACCTTTCTTCCTTTTTTTGTCAGCCTTAGTCATCTTGTTTCTACCTGGTTGAGGTGGTTCAGGAGGTACATGGACATTAGGTTCCATACTGTCTGGCCAGAATGGTGCACCTCTAGTTGGAACAATCCCTTCTGTGTAGTTCATCCTCCACATAGCAGTCCTAAACCAGTGACATACATAGTCCTCAGGGACAAGTTTCTTCATGAGAATCACTCCATATGCATGCTCACATGGAATCCCAGTAATTTCCCACCTCATGCATGTACAAGTCCTTCTCTCCAAGTTAACACGGTAAGCACACCCACTGACCTTTGCTTCGTACATTCCGTTTGTGCTTCGAGTCACCTTGCACGCATAAGCTTTTTCATATTCTCCGGCAAGGTATTTTGCTACATACGGTGTACATATACCTGATATAGGATAACTAGACAATTAAAAGCTACACATAAACACACAATTACAAAAGGTTTCAGAAGCTTTCTTACCATTGTGACTATGAGATATAGCAGATCTTCTAGCAATCCGAGCCATAGCAAGTCTGCTTATCGTATTTAGCATAGGAACAAAAGGCATCTCTCTGGCCTTGTTGATAGTGCTGTTGAATGACTCAGTTGAGTTGTTTTCAATATCTTCTCAGTAATTCCCAAGCTTATAGTAGGCTCTGCACCAAGACTTTGGATTTGCCTTCAGAACATCATCATACACTCCAACATCGTAACACCTAATCCTGTCTAGGTTTGTAAGATACTCTACTTCATTATAGCTCCATGCCAAGCTCCATATCAGTGGTTTCATCTGTTTTTTTCCAGCATGATTCTTCTTGAGAGTCTCATATATGTGTTTAACACACATCCTATGCTCAATCTTAGGTAACTCTAGCTCCACAGCTTTGATCAGTCCCTGAAAACACAATAAAGTTAGAGTAAAGTAGTGTTAATAAGGTTAAAATAGCATGATATAGTCCTTACCTTTTGACGATCAGATACCATGATATAGCCATCACCATCATGTAGTCCCAAGTCAAACTTCAGCTTCTGCACAAACCATAACCAATTGTCTTTGTTCTCCACTTGTACAGCAGCCCATGCTATTGGGTAGATAGCATTATCTGCATCTCTACCTAAAGCTACCAATAGTTTTCCCTTGATTTTATGTTTCAAGAAGGTACCATCCACTCCTATTAGTGGCCTACATGTCTGCTTCCATGTTCTTCTTAGTGCATCAATACAGACATAGAATCTGTTGAACAAATTTTCACCTGCATCATTCTTAATAGTATCTATCTCAACAGTTGAACCCTCATTTGACACTAGAATCTCAGCAGCATAGTCTTTAAGTCGTCCAAACTGGTGATCGTACTCATTTTCGATCCACTTCAAAGCCTTACGCCTAGCAGCTTGACATTGAGGCCTAGACACAGTTATTCCCCACTTTTCGTGTATCATTTCTTCGATCTTCATAGGCCTATAGTAGTCTGGTTCTTCCCTAATCTTATCTATGAATAACCTACTTATAACAGGAACTCTTAACAATTCACATTCACCATTAGGCACACAACTATGGTTATCTACAAACACACTAACTTTCCACTTTGTGTTTTTCGGCAGTAGCGATGCATAGACTTGCCATTCACACCCTTTATCCTCCGAATCAGTCTTACCAGCACATTTAAACCCAATCTTCAACTTATCATACCTGTATTGCCATATGTTTCGGCCTGATCTTAGTGCGTAGTCCACGACAGTCTCTTTGAAGGCTACTCCATTGATGAAAGTCTGACCCATATACAAACTCCCATCACCACGTCTGATATTTGTACGATGTACCTCTCGAACCTCTTCTTTTTCATCGCTGTCACTCTCCGGCACAACATCGTGTCGGATCGGCGGTTCATCCTCAAATTCTTCTAACAGTTGCTCGATTTGAAACTCGTCTCGTTCCACTGCTTCTTCATCGAATCCTCTGTCCTCGTCTTGCTCATCTAGAGGGACTAAAGCCGTCGAAGTCGAAGCCATGAACAACTTCGATTTCAAAGAGAGATGTCGATTTGGGGATTTTTTTTTCTAGGGTTCTTAGTTTGGGAATTTTCGATTTTGAGATTATTAGAGTTAGGTTTTGGTTTAGATGTTTTAATTGGGTATTTCAGATCCTATTCGGATCCTAATCCGGTTTAGTATCAACTCAATCCGGTTTAGTGTCAACTCAAGTGGTTAAGATTTAATTTCAAAACAGTAAACCATCATTAACCGATATCTATGGGTTCTGAGGTTTCGAACTTCCAATTGATGGGTATATAGATTTCGAACTTTAAACTGGTGGACAGATATGTTTGAAACTTTATATTGAGGGATAAATAGACAGAGGGTATAGTTTGGGCAGCATATATGATGATATCATACTTCTGGTGGGGAAATAGATCGTCAGCCCAAAAAATTATAATAGATATAAGTTTGATTAAGGTTATTTTATTAAAATAATATTTTTAAAAAGTGTTGGTTTAAAAAAATAAAAATAAAAATAGTGTATTTCTAAAAAAACAACAACAACTTAGAGTATATATACTAAACCTGTTTGTTGATAATGTTAGTTCTAGAAAATGATCATTAGTTACAATAGTAGAACAAACTTGTTTGTTGCTATTTTATGTTTTATTTCGGGTGGAGAACGGTACATTGTGGGTTAATCACAAATTACTTTGATTCTGGATACAACTATAAGAGGAAATTCATGTTTATTTTAAAATTTAATTGCAATTTTTTTTTCAATTGATTTTCTAATTTTGTAATTCTCTAGGAAATCAATATCCCTATTGCTAACGACAATCAACAGAGGCCAATAGTTCATTCTTTCACCAAGGTTTTAACGGTTTGTTATTAAAGCATACATTGTGGATTATATGTTCTCACAATACATGTCACGAAATGTCTTCAACCGATGGTAGTTAAGCTTAGTTTCTCTACCTAATGATTCACATTTGACTCAAATTGCAAACTTGTATATGACTTTTATGTATTGAATTTTGTTTTAGGATATTACTCTGCCAACACTGATTCAGAAACTAATCACGAAAGATCTCCATGGTTATGAATGGGGATTCAAACATATCGTAAGAGGTGATGAATCCTTCTCCTCATCAATCTATAAGAAAACAAGACGGATCCGACGGGCAAAACCGTCGGATATCCGTCGGAAAGAGCCAATTCCGACGGAAAATCAACGCGAAAATCCGTCGGATCCGTGTGGTCGGAAAAAAAAAATCCGTCGGTTTTCCGTCGGAATTTCCGACGGATTACCGAGGCTTTAGTTCCGTCGGAAAAATCGACGGATAACCGAGGCTTTAAATCCGTCGGAAAATCCGACGGAATACCACAACTATTTGCGTCGGAAATTCCGACGGAAAACCGACAACAATTTTGGTCGAATTTTTCGACGGTTATCCGACGACCTTATCGGTCGGAAAATAAATCCGACGGATCAAAAACCGACGGATTACCGACGGTTTCGAAAAAATATATATTAATTAAATTGAAAAATAATAATTTAAATATAATTTTTAAATCAAAAATAAAAATAAAATTTAATTGAAATTTAATTATAATAATACCATTAAAATTAAAATTAAATTTGTCTTAAAAAAGTAATAAAATTTAGTTTTGAAATTATAAAAACATAAAGCGAATTTAAAATAATATCATGTCTAAAACTTGTGTCCCGGGAAAGTTGACTCGAGAAACGCCTTCATCCTCTCGAAACATGCTCGGGTTTCTTCATTTTCCTTATCCTTCCTTTCTCGCTCTGCCCGCTCCTCGTTGAGTCGCTCGGTCAACCTTTCGATTTCATCCACAAGATGCATAGAGCCGTAACTGCTAGAAGAAGACGTCGCTTGGTCTCGATCCGGAAGTCGACCAACCTCAAACTTACGCCCTTTTTTTGTTGGAACATGCTACAAAAGAGAAAAAGAATTAGTTTTGCAAAACTTAGAAATTTAAGAGAAAAAAACTAAATAAATTGAATACTTACACTCATTACGATACGGTTCATCTCGTCGCGGGGTAAGTCTTCCGCGTTTGACCCAGCTTGAGAGAGCTGACTCAGCTGGGTCTGGCGCTCTTCCTCAATCGTGTCGAGGGTCTCTGCAGCCAACTGATCTTGAACAACCATGGTCTTTCGATTAGTGTGCGTGTCTCTCAGCAAGACTCCATAATGCGGTGGCACACCATCATTAGTGATTGTCTGCAAAAGACAAAACATATGTTAGTGGTATTTAAGTGATAAATATTAGAAATAACACTTATATGAAATTAATAAATCTTACCATAGCTCGCTCTCGGCTTTCGATTGTCTTCGGGCCACCGTTCTGAGTAGCGATCCCTTTTCCACCTCGATTGCTCTTCCGGTTCCTTGAGTTTGTCTCTGATAGCGCCTTTGTCTCGGGCTTCATCCAGTATTGTATGAGGCCCTCCCAAACGTGCAGTGGCAAGTCTGTTGGCTTGTCTGCCGGGTTCTTAGCCACTTCTGCTTCTACTCAAACTTATGGTTCTTGTATGACTCTCGAACCTGCTCTCCGAAACCCTTTCGAACCTGGGAGGTCAACGCTGGGTCCCACGTGAACTGTTGCTGAAAATATGTAAAACGAAAAAAAAGAATTATTAATATTCAATAATATGAAAAACACATATAAATACAGATGCTTGAAATAATATAACTTACCGAGAAAGTACGCAACCATTTTTCTATCTCGGTCTCGGGGATCTTAGAGGCCTTCTCGTACGGGTGGGAGAGCTGTGTCTTGAAAATAGAAAGAATTGCCTTACTGATTTTCCCCTGCGGATCACATCTAAACCTGAAAAAATAAAAAAATATCAAATTACAATATTTGGTAAACAAAGTAATAAAATATGAATTTGTTATACTTACCAAATGTGCCCTCCATCTAGCCGGGTAGGATGCAGCGGAAAGCAATGCTCACGTCCGGGTAGTAGGACAATTTCCTCGAGTGACAATGGACGTCGAGTACCGGACGTCTGTGACTCCGGCCCCTCGAATCGGGAACCGCCTCTAATGGATCTACTAGAATGAGACCTACAAAAAAATATTGACATTAGTAATATAAAAATTAACAAAACTTAAAATAAAATTAAGAAAAACATTTTATATTTATCAAGCTCAAAGTAATTAAAAAAAATTTGCAAAGGCATCTAAAACGATTTAAAAAAAATCGTTATATAAAAAATTTTCACGAGTTAATATTATTTTAAAAACAGTGACGAAAAATTTTATATGATAAAATTTTATATCAAAAATTGCATGCATATAAATTATATACAAAAACGTTTTTATATACCAAAATCCAATAAACTATAAATTGTTAAAATCAACAACAATAAAAACTAAAAATATAGATATTAGTAACAAAAACTAAAAATCAACAACAATAAAAACGCTTTTTTTGTCCAAAATTCCATATGAATAAAATACAAATTATTAAAATCAACAACAATAAAATCTAAAAAGCATAATAATTCATAAAATTTTGTTATCCAAAGATTTCAATTAAAATTTTGAGTTTTCTTAACAAATCAACACTATATAACAATCTAAAATTTTATATAGTAAAATTTTAGTTTGATAAAATTTTATATCAAAAATTGCATACATATAAATTATATACAAAAAACATTTTTATATACCAAAATCCAATAAACTACAAATTGTTAAAATCAACAACAATAAAAACTAAAAATATAGACATTAGTTACAAAAACTAAAAATCAACAATAATAAAAACGTTTTTATTGTCCAAAATTCCATATGAAAAAATACAAATTATTAAAATCAACAAAAATAAAATCTAAAAAGCATAATAATTCCTAAAAATTTGTTATCCAAAGATTTCAATTAAAATTTTGAGTTGTCTTAATATATCAACACTATATAACAATCTAAAATTCCTCAACAAATCCAACTAATCCTCCTACTCATCACTAACCAATAAATTTGAAGAAGTTATCCTAAATCTACCAAACTAAAACTAAATCTACCAAACTAAAACTAAATCTATCAAACTAACAATGAAATCATAGAGATAAAGAAGACTTACATGAGTTTTTTCGCCGGATTGAAGAGAGAGTAGAGAGAGAAATCGAGTTAGAGTGAGAGAGAAAGTTTCGGTTGTGGGGAAGAAGAAGATTGTGTGGATTATATTTTTTTACAAAACCGACGGCCATAACCGTCGGTTCCAAAAAAAATTCACCAAAAATTTACCGCCAAAATGAAAAATAAGGCGGCAATTGTTAACCGACGGCAAACCGACGGAAAACCGATGGATTTAATTATTCTATGCATGCAATGCGATTGGTCGGTCAACATAAAAGAGTATCTAGTATCCGTCGGAAATCCGTCGGTTTTTAGAAAAAAACCGACGGATTTCCGACGGCCACCACTCAATTTGGTGTTTACGGATTGCGATTCTCGCATCGAACATGTTTAAACCACTTACAACATTTCTTTTGTGTAATAGATTCAACCTATAATCAATTTTATAACAATTAATTATTTGATTTCATCACACTTTCTAATCCTAGTAAACATACATGTACACTTTATGATTTATATTCAAATATGTACATATGTTATGAAAATTACAAACATGCTTTAAAAAGTGTTTGAATAACTTTGTCAACAACCTAATTTGTTTATATTTGGGAGACGTAGGCCGTAAACTACCAAATTTGTGACAAAAACAAAAAAAAACCATAAATCCGTTGGAAATCCGTCGAAATTTCAAGAAAAAAACCGACGGATTTCCGACGGCATCAAAAAAAAAAAAAAACCATAAATCCGTAGGAAATCCGTCGGAATTTCAAGAAAAAAACCGACGGATTTATGACGGAATCAATAAAAAAAAAATCATAAATCCGTTGGAAATCCGACGGAATTTCATGAAAAAAACCGACGGATTTCCGACGGAATCGACAAAAACAAAAAAAAACCATTAAATTCGTCGGAAATCCGTCGGTTTTTTTCTTGAAATTCCGACGGATTTCCAACGGAATCAATAAAATCTATATTTATATGAAACCCTAAACCCTAAATCCGATAACTTATATTTTTTTCTAAACCCTAATTCGTCGGAAATCCGTAGGAAATCCATTGGAATTTCCTACGGATTTCTGACGGATTTATAAAAACCCAATAAAAATTACTGAATTATAAGAGTTTGGACGATTTTTAAAAAATCCGAAAACTTGCTTATTTACATTAAAAAAATTACAGTTTTAATAATAATATTACAAAAGCTTGAAAAGACTTCTAAAATATTACACATTATAATTAAATAAACCGAAACATTCGAAGAGATTATGGTAAACTATAATCTGAATCTGATGAGTAGTCTGAAGCCGCGGAATCAGAATCTTCATCAAATTCTCCTAACTCTTCCTCAGATTCGGGAAACACCTCCTCCTCTAGTCCGATTGTAAAATCGACAACCAGCTCCACGTTGAGAGAAAGATCAATAGTACCTAATCCACCCTCTGCGTCTTGTTGCAAAGGATCGTGCTCAGGTACCCCAACAAGCGTTCCTCTGGGATGAATTTGTGTGACTGTGATCCATGGGTCGGGAACAGACGTTGACACTGTAGGGGGGCGAATGTAGCAAACCTGATCTGCCTGTGATGCTAGGACAAACGGATCATACTTCTCGAGATTCCTTCCAGAATGGACCCATGTAACACCAAATTCGTCATGTCGTACTCCATAGCCGTCTTCTGGGTTATACCAATCGCAATTAAATGCAATGAACCTTAAGTCTAATATGCCTGGGAAATGGACTTCCAATATCTCACGAAGTATGCCGTAGTAAACCATGTCACTTGATTGCGATGAAACACCCGAATTAATTGTTGATCTGGTACTTCCTTCTTGAAACACCTTAAACTTATCATTGTGATTACCAATTCCTGATCTTTTTTTTTTGCAACCAATTAAATAGGCACACTGCAGAGACATCTTTTCACATCTGGTTGGAGCGCGTTTGCGACATCAATAAGATTGGTTGCTGGAGATTGTTTCATATTCCATGGGTATATTTCGCGGCGTCACATCTCTCATGTTTTTATTTATTTTGGACTTTAAACTAATTTTTCCTTATCTTGTGCCAGAGGAGAGAATAGGGATTACGTGTTGGTTTAAGAAAGGCAGTGCATCAACAAGGTAAAAAACTTTCATCAGTAATATCACCGCAAAGCATGCACCATGGAATAGTTGCTTATGTAGTGCATGTTTTTAATATCCAATGTATGTTCATTATGAACTACAAACCAAGGTAATTAAAAACACTTTTTTACTCTATTTCAACATATTGGGATTAGTTTCTCTAATAAATCTGCTTATATTTTGGTTCTTCATATGATATTAGGACAAGGCAATTCGTCATTAGCTTCGACAAATATGTAGATGCAATTATGAACAATAAGTCCAATGTATGTTCGAGATTTAAGATACAGTTTGAGGATAAATCTGCTTATATTTTGCTATGTTTATCTACCAATTCAATTCATGTTTGACTTGAGACTTGAATTTGAAGTAAAATAATTTCATATTGAAAATCAAAAGAAAACCTTACCTCAAAGTTAATTTAGATATTCGAGACTTATCGCATTTCCACGTACCTACAAACTCATTATGTAAATTATAAATATAAATATATATTTACTTAGGATAAAAATCCGTTGAATGAAAATTATTTATAAAATCATTTATGAAATTAATCTAATTATGCATGTTTGTTTAGGGATGCAGTATCATCCCGCACTGACAAAGTGATACCATGGTATTAGGTCGTAATACATATTATATAGAATAATCAGTGGTCTACTCAAAATAGCTATATGGATTAATTTCAAGTTACCATGAGAACAATGTCAATGCCGAGCTCAGGATATCTCTAGTCTGAATTAAATCATATAGAGCAAACAGTTCTCAAAAATAAAATGGTAAAGCTGAATCGACTGTGAACATCTATTGATCAATTACAAGTTACCTCGCGGAATAACAATGTCAATGCGGAGCTTAGCGTATGGAAGCTTAAGAGGGTCTCTGTTGGAGACAACTTTGATAGTTTCATTGTCGACAATTTCATAAATGTTTGAGAGGAGAGATAAAAAGACCGACATTTTGGGTTATTAGGAACTCACATTCTTGACATCGCAGCTATCATTAACTCCCGAGCATCCGTCCAAACCAATTGATAGCGACTTTCTGTTTGGCCAGTGTCTCTCCTCTAACATGAGTGGATGTTGTCAAAGCCTGATATTGTAGAACGAATATATTAGCAAAAGAATTAACCACCAAAATATTTAATATAACAAACTCATCTCATACATAATATATATTTTATCAAAAGAATTAAGCACCAAATATATGTAACTAACGATGGTTTGTAGATGACAATTAATAACAAAGAAACCAAAGTAATTCAAGCAACCAATTAAACAATTAAGAAATCAACGCAAGTACCGATATCAATATGTTGTTTAAAAAAAAAAAAAATCATGTCCTCGGATAGATTGCTCATGAAACCGTTGTTATAATTGCCCATAAAACCGTATGTTGCAATTGATCATACAACTATATGCAATTTTGTAGATGACCTGAATGTGACAACACCCTTCGACCATGTACGTAAAACCGTTGGAAGATCTGCCTATATATGCGTTGACCAAATCGACTCAAACATGTCTACACAAACTCATCTCATATATGTCTACACAAAATCGTATGTTGCGTTGGAAGATCTGTCTATATCTCCATTGACAAAATCGACTCAAACATATGTCTACGCTAGTTCTTTAACAATGGCTAAGAATATAACAAACTCATCTCATAGATATTTATCTGCGCATTAAAACACAGCAGGATTCAAGCAATCAATCACCTTGGGGGTGATATGTGTGCAGCAATGGCATCGAAGAAATATGCATACCGGAGAATTCAGCAGCCTGAAGCCTTGGGGTGATATGTGCAGTTAATTAGTAACAATGGGGAAAAGATTATGTGGTTATCACGTAGTTAAGATAAAATGGGGATAAGATACAATTTGGGATAAGATGTGTGACTCAACAAATAGTCATGGGGCGGCGTATCATTAAACCCTAATTGATACTGTATGTGGTCATTACGTAGGTGAGATACATAAATCAATATACCCTAATTAAGCCACGTGGTCTAGCACATATGTGATCCTAATATTAAAAACAGCTACTGTGAATGTCAAATATTAATATTAATTAACAATTTATATAAAAAAATATAGAAAATAAAAAGAGATCATAACTTATTTTTCAAAATTGTATTATACTTTCTTTAAAAATAAATCTTAGAAAAACAAAATTTAAATACATTAAATTTTAGGTCATTATAACTTTTTATACCGTGTCGTATAACCCTACGGTTCAATATAATAATAAGAGCCAAAGCAGCATGTGGTTTCATATGTTCAAGTTATTTGAGGCACCTCAAAGTTATTCCAAAAACTTCAAAATTAATCTAATAATTTTAAAAGTTAAACCTAAACAATAACGCTAACATATTTGCCAAACCTAGACGACGATATGTTACACCGTTATTTTCTATCTGTGTCTTGCAGCATGCGTGGCAAAAGAACTTTTGATTGTTTAAAACACTATCACGGAGAGGCATTAAACGAGGGAGTTGAAAATATCACAATCTTATTATATAAAACACATGCCTTTAATGTTAGTACCGCACGTAAAAAAATTATAACTCACCAGATCACGATACGAATTATTGTTAATTTAGATTATGACACGTGTCAATAGAAATAATATAAAAATGTAAATTTTTCTTCTCTATATTATTTATTTCTTAGATCAAATTATAGTATAACTAAAAGAAAAATAAAATAAAATAAAATGAAAACAAGATACATTATTAGACAATTAAACAAAATAGTAAATAAAAAGACTAAAAAAGGAAAATATGACATATTATTTCAAATTTCTAAAAGTATTAATGTAATGTAATACAAACTTGCTATTCATGAGATTACGATATATGTTAAAAAATTTATATAACTTTCTATATAATTTTGTTACTATACTTTTATTTATTTACTAATTATAATTTTTAATTTTTTAATTTTTTGTTTAATACTAATGATATATATATAGACATAAATTTGATAAAATGTATTATGCATTTATTTTTTTGATATGAAACGTTTGGCTTTTTTAATTGACATATATTGCATGGGTAGAAATTTCGTTTTAATATGATGGAAAAAATAGATGGGTTGTATTGGAAGATGAAGAGCGTGAAGTTGAAATCCAGTTTTAAAAAGAGTTACTAATTAGAATCCAAAATAAATGTGTGAGTAACCAATCAAGATCTAAAATAAGTATGCGAGTAACCAATCATAATCTAAATATTTACATCAATAAAATTTAACATATAGTTATTACATTTTATAAGATTTCTCTTTATTAAATCTAATCGATTACCGATAACAGGTATTTTATTTTGCTTCTTATCATATATAAATAAATTATTATTAAAAACTCGTGTATCACGCGGGTCCTAATCTAGTAAATAAAAAGGGCAATTCTCAAAAATATCACAAAAATAAATTTTTGTTCTAAATATACTATCACTTAGTTTTTTTTCCAAAAATACCACTAAAAGTTTTCTTTTTCCAAAAATATCAATAAAAGTTTTCTTTTTCCAAAAATACCACAAAATTAAAACTAAAATTTAAACCCTCAAAATTAAACTCTAAACCCTAAAAACTAAACCTTAACCCCTATAAACTAAACTCTAAACTCTAAATACTAAATCCAAATCCAAACAATTAAATTATAAACCCTTAAAACTCATTTTTAGTGTTTATTGTATTTTTAGAAAAATAAAATTTTTAGTGAAATTTTTGGGAAAAAAAAATTAAATGATGGTATATTTGGAACAAAAACATATTTTAGTGGTATTTTAAGGAATTTCTCATAAATAAAACAACGGGAGATAAACCAAAAAAATATTAGCTTTATTTGAACTTTAGATTTGTTAAAAAAATAACAAAAAAGTAAGCTTATATGTCATGGAGAGAAGTGCTCATGTATCACACTTTTATGAGACACAATTCTCTATTTATACAATAGATACGAAATTATGCTATAGAAAAATTAAATACTTTAACCGTTAGCGAGGATGATATTAATATTTTCAGGCAAAACAATAAACTTTTAGAAATTTATTTGCATATAACTATAATGTAGCTAAATATATTATATTATTACATAAAATTAGTGAGACATTGAAGCATTGTCAATTAATTTCTCTATGATAAATGAAGAAAACAAAATATATTTAATTATAATGTCGTATTTTTATATGATGGTACATTAAACTAATATTTGTTTGTAAATATTTGTATTGATTTGTTAAATATTAAGCACATACGCTTTTTATTTATATTGTTTTAGGAAAAATCATTTTTTTGTTATTCAATGATGGATTTTAATGGAGTTTAAATCTAAGCAGAATCCACTGTTATTCAATCAATTATTCTAAATTCTACTTTAAAATCTGGTGTTATTGGATATGATATTTGTAAATCATGTCTTAAAGATTTTAAAATCTGGTGTTATTCAATAAAAGATTTTAAATCCATCATTAAAATCCATTGTTATTCAACATTAAAAGATTTTGGAAATCTTTGTTTTTTAATAGATTTGAAATGACTTGTAGATGGAGTTTAATGAACCAATGATTAGAAACAAAATCCAAGGTATTCTGCAGAGATTTTAGAATCCACACACATAGATTCCATCAAAAATTAAAATTTTGAAGATTTTAAAACATATGGAATTGACTTTAAATCATTGATTCAATAACACCCCCTAAGATCGCTTCCACTAACATTTTAACTTTTTTAAAGGAGGAAGATGAATATCATTTTTTCATATTTTTTTCTTTTGGATTTTTATATTTATTAATTTTAATAAATATTAAAAATAATTAAAAAAAATTTAAAGCCATGTTATTATTTTCAAACGAAAAATGAATAATTATGTTAAATATTTTGACGATGCGTACTCGGGTAAAGCCATTTGAGAAAGGTGTTTCTAGGTGAAAAAAGAATGAAATTCTACATTAATATTTTTTAGACTTTACAATACCATTTTAATTAGGTTACCAAAAACAATATACGGAACCCCCTACAACATTAACAGAAACTAAATTTTTATTTGCGGATCAAACAAATCTTGTATAAATATATTTGCAAGAAACCTAAACTCATTAGATGTAGTGTTAGAGCTGATGGTGACTCAACAACAGTCTCTTGAGCAACACTAGATCAGCCTTTGTGTTTATTCTTTCCACATAAAAATATAAAAAACAAGGGGAAAACTCCCGATTAAACCAAATAAACAATAGTTTTGAGAAATTCTTTACGTTTCCGGATGTTAAAAGCGCGTTCCTGATGAAGCAGTCTATTTTACGATAAGTTGTTTCTGCCATTAATATTGTTGCAATCTAAGTATGAAGGCAGGTGTTACGTTCATTCCAGATTGTGTAGAGGGTCGTGTGAGGTGCCAACTTGCGGAGAGTTATAAGAGCATCACGAGTTGGTGTCGATTCGTGGGAAACCGAGTCTGGTGACAACATATATAGGTCCAAACATCCTCGTTGAAGTCGCATCTGAGCAATAGATGATCCCTTGTCTTTGCATATAGGTCGTAGAGGCAGCATGTTATTGAGGTTTCCATACCCCCATCTTGATAGACGAGTCCTGATTGGAAGTCGATCTGTTAATATAAAATATTAAATTAATATTGTTTTAGTTAATACAATAATATAATTCTTTTAAAAAAATGAGATTTTTAAAATTAAAAATTATATTTTGATATATTTTTGTTCAATATTTTGATATTTTATAAATAAATATAAATAATTAATACAATTGAATATATTTAAAATGTAATTTGATATATTTAAAAATATTAATGAAAATTTAACGTAGTATTTTTAAATTAAATAACATTAAAAATATTAATATTATATGAATATTTCATCAATGGAGATAGTATTTTGTAGTGAGATTTTCAATTTAAAATAAAATAAATATATTAATATTATATTGATGAGACACTCATAAGATATCTCATCAATGGAGTCACGGAGATGCTCTAACTCCTCGTACAAATAGTTTTTGCTTTCTTCAACTACTAAACAAAAAAAAAAACTTTATCACAGAAAAATGTTCTCCGAGAAGAAAAAAACTCTAATCGAATTTCTCAATTATGCCAAAAATTCCAGGCTGCATTCAAAAGTTTAATATTAGCCATCAATCTGTAAGATGAAAGACATGTAAAAAGAATCATATGATTAATAATAAAATTAAATTATTTGCAAAATACCTTTGTTTTAATGAGCTTTAGAGATCTTCTTAATATCGCTGAAAACTATTGTAAACGAGTTCTTTTCTTTTTAAAACTTTGTTAATTTATTTATTTTTGTAATTAATTTGATACATAATAGAATCATGTATTTATATGTAAAACAAGACCAACATTCTATATAATTAGGTTACCAAAAATAATAGAGTTTACTTTCGTAAACTACACAAACTTTAATCATTAAAACTCATAAACCTTTTTCTTCATCTTTAAACTACGCAAACTTACAAATGACATTTTTAAACTACCTGAACTTTTGAACTCATCCTATTTTATAAAATCCAATAAATCCTGACAATTTCCTTTTAAATTAAATAAAATTAAAAATATTAATATTATATGGGTATCTCATCAATAAATTGAGTATTTTGTGGTGAGATTCTCAGTTTAAAATAAACTAAATATATTAATATTATATTGATGAGATATCCATCAATAGAGTTATGGAGATGCTCTAACTCCTCGTACAAATAGTTTTTGCTTTCTTCAACTACTAAACAAAGAAAAAAAACTTTATCACGGAAAAATGTCCTCCGAGAAAGAAAAAAAACTCTAATCGAATTTCTCAATTATGCCAAAAAATTCCAGGCTGTGTATTCTCAACTTTAATATTAGCCATCAATCTGTTAGATGAAAGACATGTAAAAAGAATCATATGATTAGTAATAAAATAAAAACATAAAATTAAATTATTAGCAAAATACCTTTGTTTTAATGAGCTTTAAAGATCTTCTTAATATCGCTGAAAACTATTGTCAACGAGTTCTTTTCTTTTTTAAACTTTGTTAATTTATTTATTTTTGCAATTAATTTGATACATAATAGAATCATGTATTTATATGTAAAAAAAAAACAACATTCTATATAATTAGGTTACCATAAATAATAGAATTTACTTTAGTAAACTACACAGACTTTAATCATTAAAACGCATAAACCTTTTTCTTTTTTTTAAACTACACAAACTTAGAAATGACATTTTTAAACTACTCGAACTTTTGAATTCATCCTATTTTATAAAATCCATTAAATCCTGACAATTTCCGCTTCAAAAAAAAAAAATTAATCGATAATTACCATTTAGTTTGGTAATAAAAACAAAATTAAAAATTAAATAAGTAAAGGAAAATAAAATCTGCTTCATCTTATACTTCCTCCTTCATCTAATCTTCTTTCAATTTGGTAAACTGGTTACGTACCATGAGATGAAAAAAAAAATATTTTATCTATTTCTATTACGTACGGCCCGGGTTGGATTTCATTGGAAGAAACGACGACTTCAAATTGTGGTAAGACGTTTTGACGGATTTCAGAATTGCCAAAGAAGACAATTTTGATGAATGACGACACATATTTCACTGAATCGACTTTCAAGTTGACCAAATTATCCGTAGGAGGAGAAGATCTGGATCAGAATCTGACGATGTGAATCTATGTGTTTCCTTGAGTCAGTACGAATAATCGAATATGAACTCATTCAGATAGCGATCTAGATTGAGAGGGAAAAACAAAATCTTGGATTTCGGTTTCAAATTTGAGTAAGATAATAAAACGTTGACAGAGAAAACGACACCGTTCAAGTCGAATCCAACATGGTTTCCGTTGATATGCTTGAAACCCATATTATCGAATTTGACAATGGACAATTTTGAATTAGACCTGTGTGGACTGGTGATACCCAACCAGACTCATTCGGCCAACGATGACTTTTTTGGGAGAGATAACAAAAGCGAAACTGCTACCGACTGAAGAAGACTTCAGTGGAAATCCATAAAACCCCATAATTAAAATTTATGAATAAAATTGAATTTCATAATTTGGATAATGCAGATCTAGAGATCAAGGAGGAAGAGAAAGTCTAACTTTTTTTTATAAATATTTTGTTTTTATGCGGTTAAATATGATTTTAAAAGAAAATCGTGGAGGTTCAACGGGATTTATAAAATATGATGAGTTCAAAAGTTTGTGTAACACCCCGATTTCTGGAAAATATGTGGTGCATGCGGAGATGCTTATAAGAATTGATTTGGCTACCTATATCACCAAAGTGCACTTATCTTTTCGGTCACTGATCCTGAGAGAACTCTAGAGTTAAGCGTGCTTGAGCTGGAGCAATTTCAGGATGGGTGACCTACTGGGAAGTCATTTCCAGTACCGTGTGAGTGAGGACAAAACACGGGGAAAGATCACGTGGTGATTTGCAGGGTCAGTAAACAAGTCTTTCGAGCCTCCCGGACTAACGCACCGACCGTCGGACGAAGGTGGGGCCCACGGGCCGAGAGAGGGCGTGGGGCCCACGAACGGTGGCGGTCGGGGCGTTACAGTTTGGGTGGTTTAAAAATAAAATTCGTAAGTTTGTGTAGTTTATGGATGAGAAAAAATTCCGGTAGATTTAGTTTTAATAGGTAAAGTTTGTGTAATTTACGGAAGTGAACCCAAAACAATTTACATAAATGACTTACCATATTAATGAAAATATTAATAACCTTCTAAAAATATCTTTGCAATAAACCTAAAGTTTAAATATATCAATATTTTACTAGAAATTTGTTTAACCAAGATAGAAGTAATACTGATTTCATTAGGTTACAAAAAAAAAAAAAAAAAAAACACATAAGAAATAGGGCTATAAGAGAAACAAATAATTTAAACGTTACCGAGAGAAAAAAATATTTATGGAGCAAACAAAAAAGTTTTAGATCATGATGAGATTATGAATTCGATTGGGATCAAGATAAACGGTTATTATAGGTTGGGTTACCCGATCATATGATATCAGCATGGATGAATTTTTTTGGATCAGATCATTTATCGTGTCGGGACGACGAGTCCATATGGGATATAAGGACAGATGGTGTTGTTACAAGGATTATCAGAATAGACAGTTATCATAGATTATATCCCATACAAGGATGATCGGATAGCTCAGCTCTATGAAAACCGTATATTTTGATCCCACATCATCGAATTAATAGACTGGCCTTATAACAACTATCTATTCTGATCCCAACTGACATGTTCTCTCTTGGCACGATAGATGATATGGTCCTCAAAGAATCAGCCATTCTTATCTCATAGGATTGGGTAACCCACTCGATAACAATTGTTTATCATGATTCCAACCGAGCTCATGATTTCAGCATGACTTAAAATTTCTTGTTTCCTCCGTAAATATTTTTCTCTCTCGATAACGATTAAGGTATTCGTTTCATTGTAGCGCAACCTAATCAAATCAGTATTATTTGTCTTGATCAAACTATTGTCTTAGGTTTAGTAAAATATTGATATATTTAGTAACTTTAAGTTTATTGCAATGACATTTTTAGAAGGTTATTATTTGACCCGGAAATATTAATTTCTTTTTTGTTAATATGGTAGTGTCATTTGCGTATATTATTTTTGGTAACCTAGTTATATAGAATGTCAGTCTTGTTTTACCTATATATACATAACTCTATTATGTATCAAACTCATCACAAAAATAAATAAATAAATAAAGTTTAAAGAAGAAAAGACAACTCGTTTAAAGTAGCTTTCAGCAATATTAAGAAGATCTCTAAATCTCATTAAAACAAAGGTATTTTGCTATTCATTTAAATTTTATTTTATTTTAATTTATGATTAATCATAATTCTTTTTACATTTCTTTCATCTACCGGTTTGATGGCGAATATTGAAGTTGTGAATGCACAGCCTGTATTTTTTGACAGAAGTGAGAAATTCGACTTGAGTTTTTATTTTAGTTTTTTCGAACACCATTTTTCCGTGATAATGTTTTTTTTTAGCTGTTGACTCGAACAATAGCTAATTGTACGATGAGCTATAGAAGTCATGTGTTGGACCTTTGGTCGATCGTCCAAAATTTGGATAAAAAGTGTATTACTTTCCTCAATCGCACATTGAACAAGTGATATAACCTCTCTCTCTCTTTTGATTTTCTGTAAAATACTCTCTCTCTCTCTCTCTCATTTGATTTAGGGTTGTGAGAAAGTTTCTCTTAATTAACTTATTTTTGGGAATAATTAGTTATATATAGATTAAAATATATCAAGCATATAGCAGGATTCAATCAATCAATCACCTTGGGGTGATATAGAATTTCCTTCTCTGAACACTAAGCCAAGAGGAGAAAGATTTGTAATAACTAATAAGAAAACACTACGAAACTTACAATTCAATATCCAAACGCAAACTGGATGACTCATATTGTTGAGATTTACATGATTATATATAATTGTTGGCATCATTGGTAGTGATGAGACACGATTGAAGACTAAGTTAATTATTTATTTTATTTAATTAAGATTATGTTTGTGTAAATAATGGCGAGAAACTTCCTAATTCAGAGAACCATATTACCACTTTTTTTATTTCTTTATTATTTGTTTCATGTAATTTATTTATATATAATCAACGAAAAACTTACAAAAAAAAGAGAGACTAAACTACTATAAATGATTCAAAGATCTAACATGAATCATCATCATCATCTTCGAACGAGGAATTTTATTCTAAAACAACAAAATGATTCGCTGAGAGCACAGAACAGAGCTTTGTTTCAGGCCATGGCCACTCCATCAATTTGCAGATATTGCAATGGACACAATTGCATGGCTCATGAAGAGAATGAGCAACGTTTCAAAAACGCTCTTCTCCGGTCACAGCTCGGGACACTCAATTGTTTCACGGCGATATTAAATTCGTGCAAAAACATATCTTCCGCGGCTAATGCATATTCGATTGCGGTTGTACTATCACTCAAAGAAATCGTTTCGCTTGCAAAGAGTGGGACTCCAATGTGGAAAAGCAACGAGAGGCTGAATCTCAATGAATACTACTCTAAATGTTTCCCTTGGTATGCAAAAGACGTCCCTAGGTTTGTGCATGAGGCTTCAAGAGCTTCTGCACTAGTCATCGTTGATGCTTCATCGCTTGTAACAAATCTGATGAATTATGTAAGTGTAACTAATTAGACGAATTATATGAATATATATTTGTCATATTAATTTTTTTATTTATTAATATTTTGATTGTTTAGGCATGTTGGCAAAAATTATTCCCAACGACAATCGCGTATGTGTCTATGGAATAAGGACACTCGAAAATGGTACGGAAACGTTCAACTTTATAAAATATATATGAATTGATGTGTGTATTGTCAATTAATTTTGAATTAAAGTAACAAAATATATAAAAAAGATATAAAATGAAATACATATAAACCATAGGTTGGTTTGGCTTGAGAGCGTTTTTCTGTTTTATTTATTTATTTTGGGTACTGCTAAGAAAAAAGGGAGAATGACTTACGTGTGATTGATTCGTTGAGACTCAGATTGGTCAATCTAACACATCGTCCTTCAAACATTCTGCAACAATCATCTTCAGCTGCATCATCTTTCTTCTCGCAGACTGTTAACAAAAAAGACACCGTTTAATTGAAAATTATGATTTAACATTTAGAATTTGATTCTTAGCTGCAGAACAAGACTTGCCTTGTTGACAGAATCAATTCTTTTTGTCGTATTCTCCAGTTTGTCTCGATGCCTCCTTCAAAATGTGCAATGAGTTTTTGGTGTGATGTTCCTGTCAACGAGAGATAACCTCAAAGTGAGTTTAGTCAAGACTTTGTAACATTAACACTCTCTTGCCAAAAAGAAACTAACTTTGATACTTTGATCTAATAGTGTTCATACACGATCATGTTTCATAGCAGTTCTAGCTAATGTTATAGGATTTGATGTTATAGTAAAAGTAAGAAATAACAAAAGTGAACATACTTTGCTTCTTTATGGTTCCTTTCAACTCTGAATGGTTTGCTTCAAGCCCTTCAATAGTACTCTTGAAATCTTCAAGATGGTGCCCAACATCGTCCTTGAATTTTTCATGGATCTTTCTCTACCCAAAATTAAATCCATGATTTATGATTACTTTAATGCAAAATTATTTGACAATGCACAAATCAATTCATATATATTATATAAAGTTATATAGAATTATATAAAGTTAAACGTTTCCGTACCATTTTCAAGTGTCCTTATTCCATAGACACATCCGCGGTTATTGTTGGGAATATTTTTTGCCAACATACCTAAACAATCAAAAATATTATAAATAAATAAAAAATTAACATGAAAAGTTTCGTCTATTTAGTTACACTTACATGATTCATCAGATTTGTCACAAGCAATGAAGCATCAACGGTGGTGCAGAAGCTATTGAATCCTCATGCACAAACCTAGGGACGTCTTTTGCATACCAAGGGAAACATTTAGAGTAGTATTCATTGAGATTCAGCCTCTCGTTGCTTGTCCACATCGGAGTCCCAATCCTCGCAAGCGAAATGACTTCTTTGAATGAGAGTACAACCGCAATCGAATATGCATTAGCCGCGAGAGATAGGTTTCTGCATGAATTTAATATCGCCGTGAAATAATTGAGTGTCCCGAGCTCTGACCAAAGAAGAGCGTTTTCGAAACGTTGCTCATTCTCTGCACCCATGAGCTTGTGTCTATTGCAATATCTGTAAATTGATGGAGTGGCCATGGCCTGAATCAAAACTCTGTTCTGTGTTCTCAGCGAATTATTTCGTTGTTTTAGAATAAAATTCCTCGTTCGAAGATGATGATATATGATTCATGTTTGATCTTTGAATCATTTATAGTCAAGAGAAGAAAAAAAACTTTGATTTGATTTTCTTCGATTCCGGTGGCTAGAGCGAGACAAGCAATTCTGACGATTAGTAGAATCCTTTGGCTTTTGAATGATCCTTTCTTCAGGAATCGATCGAGGAGACTAACTCCTAGAAACAATGTATCTATCTGAATCTCCATTGTTGTACATTCCTGCAAACAAAATGGTTGGAGCTAGCATCTTATTATAAGATTTCAAAGATTATAAGCATCTATCTGTTTAGGCTATTTTATAGGTTACACAAGAAGAAGATTAGCAATTAACACATTGGATGTTTGTTTGTTAGCAATTACACAAGAAGAAGATTAGCAATTAACCCCAACCTAGGCATGTATTTCTCCATCCTCCTACATTCAGAGCTTCAACATTGCAGAATTTACTGGCCAATTATATGCATTTGAAGAGGTAAGAGAATGCTTACATTCACAATCCATTGAACCAAGATGAAGCGTAGATGAGGAATGAGATCACTCTGGTCTATCCCGGAGTAGTAGGCTTTACCATAGCCCTGCAAATAAGCATGAAATCTCTCTCTTTCCCTCAACCTCTGATAGCTAAAACCAAAGGAGCCTTAAAACAGTACAGAATAGAGCATAACATCTTTCAGCTCAATGTGACTAAGAATCAAGCAAAAATCACTCCACAAGAGAGCTTTGGAGTCTAATCATGTTTCTCTCAAATTCTATACCAACGATTCTATCGCATCGAAGAAATATGCATATATTGGGGGTGATATTTGCAGTTAGTAACAATGGGGATAAGATTATGTGGTTATTAGATGTAGTTAAGATAAAATGGAGATAAGATACAATTGGGATAAGATGTGTGACTCAACAAATAGTCATGGGGGAGCGTATCATTAAACCCTAATTGATACTGTATGTGGTCGTCATTATGTAGGTAAGATACATAAATCAATATACCCTAATTAAGCCACTTGGTCTAGCACTTATGTAATCCTAAAAACTAGATAAGATTGTGTGATGAGTCAACAATAGTCATGGGGCGGCGTATCATCAAAACCCTAATTGATACGGTATAGATACATATAAATCAATCAGATTTTAATATATATAATTTTAATATTTAAATGTGTATGACAGCATATGAATTCTAACATCTATAAACGTACAAAAATAATATGTAGTTTGCATAAATGTAATAAAGTTGAATACTTTTGATCAAGCATATGTTAATGTCATTAGTTTTAATATTTTATATGTAAAATTGATCAAAATATATGCAAATGTTATTTATTTCAATATCTTTTAAGTGTAAAATTGATCTTCATTATTCGTGTAAATTATAGAGCATACGATAAAACAGATAAATTTTAGATTTATATGAATTTGTGGGACATAACAAATGAAAAACAATATATGTTTTCCAATAATGAATTGTATAAATATTTGCAAGTGTGATTAAATATGTATAATAGACTACATTATAATAAAAATATTTGTATAGCATACTAACTTAAATACATATATACACAGTAGATAATATTGTTATAAATATAATAATAAAATTTTTGTTAATATATTAGAAAAAATTAAAAATATATGATATGGTAAGTCTAATATATTACATTTAGTTGAGTTTAAATTTGTAAAACATGTATTAATGGGGTTATGTTATAAAATTAATGAGAATATATAGAGATTTATATCCTGGTATATAGTTTTAATTGAAATATTCTGATTGGTTAAATTAAATAATATGTACCTAAAACGCTTTTTGAATGACACTTAAAATTTTTTTTTTTTTTTTAAATGTTTTTTTTATTAATATATATATAATATTTAAGCCACGTGGTCAAGCACATGTAATCCTAAAAACTAGATAAAAAAGGACGACTACCACTCAATTTTTATCCTTCACAGAGAAGCAAGCAAAGGAATAAAGTTATTATGTAGGTAAGATAAACCCTAATTACGCCACGTGGCCAACGTTATCTAAGATAAAGTTATATTATATAACATATATATTTGAATAAAAACCTATTTTCAAATTTGTATTATATAAAAACAGCTACCGTGAAGGTAAAATATGAAAATTGATTAATTAACAGTAAATATATATATATATTTATATATAGAAAATAAAACAAGAAATAGTTACCTGTTTTCAAAATAAGATTATTTTTTTCTATAAATTTTTTTTAGTAAAACAAAATCGAAGTACATTAAATTTTAGATGCTTACAACGTGAGCGTTCTATATATATATATATCGGGTAATATTATAACGATACTATATAATATAATAATAAGAGCCAAAACAGCAAATGGTCTTACATGTTCGAAAGCAATCTAATAAGTTTAGAAGCTAAGCTTAACCAATAATGCTAACATATCGCCAAATTTAAAATACGATATTTAACCTAAAATTTGACACCTATATTTCCTTTGTTTTCGTTGTTGTAGGCTACTTTTCATTGTTTGAAACACTATCGGAACATATGGGAGGTAAACCGAAAAAAATATTAGCTTTATTTGAGATTAAATTATTTTTTTAATTAACAAAAAAGTAAGTTGATGTGTCATAGAAAGATATGCTCATGTATTAAACACTCATGAGACACAATTAACTCTTCATAAAACAGATACGAAATTACGTTATATAAGAAATGAATGCGCTAAACGTCATTCTCGAGGAAGATATTTAATATCTTTAAGCAAAACAAAAAAAATTGTGAAAACTCTTTCAAAATAATTTATTAATTTTTTGAAGGTTTTAAAAATCATTTTTGAAGTTGGGTTTTGTTTTGAAACAATTTTTAAAAAGGTTTCGGGAATTTTCAAAAATAACTAAAGAAGAGATTTTTTTAGAAGAATCAGTAATACTTTGCTCGAAAGTTTTATGTAGTTCCAGGATTTGTTCTGGAGAATGAAGAGATTTTGGTTGATAAAACCGATGAGATTTTGGAATCTCTAATACTTCTTATTTTTTACACTCTTTTTGTATTGTTATCGAGGGTTTTGTTTTGGGTTCTTCAGATGTGGTTGGGCTATAGGGTTTTTGCTGGATTTACGTCCAAACCTAGGCCTTTGCCTTTATCAATCTTTTTTGGAGGCGTTATATCTGTTTTGGAAAAATTCTCCTGTAAAAAAATGTGAAACATAGTTTGATTATCCTTTTGATATTTCTATATCAAAATTGAAAAAAAAACTTAACTTGTCTGCCAATGCGTAAAAATTTGTTTTAAGGAAAAATTTTAACATATTTTTGTATAACCTATTTTTGCAATTTTGCAATCAATTCATAACCAATATTTTTTATTTAAAAGATCACTTTGAAAATTTGAATATAGACAATTAAATTTAAAATTTCCTTTTTAATAGTCGAATAATTTCTCTGAACGTCGTTCCAATGAAAGAAAGTAAACTTAATAAATTTTTCACGACCATTTATATATTCCTATTTAGGGATGACACCATATCTTACAGATGAAACATCTGTTTATATGGTTGTTATAAGATCTGGATCCGTTATATGCAAACAGGAGATTTCAAAAACTTGTTTCTTTATCTTTTTGGACTAAAGCAGTATGTTCTTTTGTCCATGGAACTAGATTCTTTCTACCATAAAAATTCAGTGGTTTTAGCGGTACAATACTATTTATATGTTTATATATGCTTAACATTGATCTATCCTAGTTCAATATACATGTTGTCAACTTCTAACAGTCATAATTACTGTAATTTACATGTTGTCAACTTCTAACCACTTAATTATGACGGTCTAAGTCGTATTAATTGCCATTCAACCAATGTTTTCAACTTTGGAAACCTAGAAAAATGTGCTGCTAAACTTAATGTGGCAAGTGATAAGAAAATATATATAGTCTAGTGGCTTGTATTAGTGTTGTTGATGTATCACCTCAGCTAGATATAAGCCCGTCTAAAATAGGGTCATCTTTCCTTTTTTTTGTTCGACCCAGTAGGGTTGTACGTAAAGGTTCTTCAGTCAAACAAACACTGCACTCAACTCTTTAGAATAAAATAGCGACAAGCAGATATTATGAACAAAGAAGAAAGCAGAGTAACACGACAAGAAGGGGATTTTTTATTATTATTATTGAACGATGAAGACATACATACACAAACTACAACAACGAAAACTGTCGACTATAAAAGAAAAAAAGAAAAAAGACCAAGAATGTAAACTAATATTCCTTTCGGTAATAAATTCACATTTTATCCCCAAAAAAAAAAAAGATCGAAGAAGTCATTTAAAGCCTCAAAACGCTGGACAAAATCGCCAAACGCCCATAAAGCCAAATCCCAAATGTCCTCCTAATGATTATACACACGGAACAAAACCTTTTCTTATTATGTCACGGAACAAAACAAACCTTTTTCTGAAAAAAATTAATGAGAAAACAAAACTCTATTTCCATCTCTTTTAACTATATAGTCTATATATGTACCGACATTGGCCAATTGTTTGGCAGATGCTTTGGCAAAAGTTGTCTTGTTACCTTATAACCCTTCCTCCCTTAGTGAAGCTGGATCTATCTTAATGCAATCTCGTTTGACCAAAAACAAAAACAAAAAGTAAAAGTTATACACATTTAATGCCTAGCTATTGTTTTCTTATTCAATCACGGCCGGAATTAATAAACTTTTTTGTTTCTTTTTCTCATCTTCCTCTCAAAACCTAATTTATGACTTTTACTACTGTTTTATAGAATCGAGTCATAATAAAATTTATGAAGCCTTTTCCCCCTTTTCTAACTCTCTCTCGACACAACTTTCCCCAAAACAGAACACCAAAAAACAAAGACAAATCTGAGCCGAGGGTGACTAGGAGAAAATAACAAATTAGTTAGAGAAATTATCTGTTTTCACGTTTGATGGTACGTTAGAGCATGTTAAAGTAGATTCACCTACATAGAATTTGTTCCCTGACTTCATTTTCTTGACTTCCTCTTTTGAGTATATGAATATTTTCTTCATTACGTTGCAAAACTCACTGCACACAAACCCAAAATCAAACATTTGGCATTATTATATCCCAAGGTTTAACCAAACTTCCTATAAATAAACAGCTGACTGTATGATTGTATCCACCAAGAACAGTTAAATCCGCAGCTCTGCCTACAGCTAGACCTTACATCTGAACCTATTTAATGAAGACCAGATCATACTCATATGAAATGAGCAAAGCCGTATCAAACTATTTGAAAAATATGCAAATTTCTTACTAAAATTTTAACTCTGTTATGGGGCTTAATTTTGTATTCGAACAATTTCCCAGATTCCAATACATCATTTTTCACAAGCCAATGAATCTTGAAAATTAGAGACAAGTAGACAAATAAAGTAGACGATGATGTCGGTTAAAATACAATGTTAGACCAGACTAAAAAACAATATAGAAAATTCACATAATGTCTTCGATCCAACAAAAACTGTTTACGAAAATATAAACCATTTACGTATATGGTGAACATAGCCACAATTTTTTTGACAACAACGATTTGTAACAAAAATTAGTTACAAATTGATACAATTTTGTTATTAATATATGAAGTTAGTCAATTGTAGCAAATTTGTAACTATTTGTGGGTAATTTGTTGTTACAAACTTGCCACGAAATTAATATTGTAGCTATTTTACTTCAAATTGTAACAATATAGTAGTGGGCAATATTGCTATAAACACATTTGTAGAAATATGTAACAAAAGCTATAATTTGCTTCAAAAGTGGTGTGAAAAAATGGTTACAAATTAAGTGTTGAAACTAGCTTGTTACAATTAATTACAACAAAAGTGTCACATTTTTGTTACGAGCGATATGTAATAAATCACGTAGCCAATTTGTTGACATTGATCAAAATTCATACAAAAAGGCAACTTATTAAATCAAATGGATGGTAAGAACTGAAGGAATCTGAGAGTTCTATGAAATCTAAGTTTGAGTAGTTGGTTTTATTTTGCGTGTCTGTTATATGTATGGTAAGATCCAAAATAATAGTTTGGAAAACTAAAATGATGCCGCAATGTCTTAAATATTTCCTTAATTAAATTTAAAATAATAATCGTACCCTCGAAAACAAATTTTATATTATCATATGAGATATAATAATTGATTGAGTCCTATAATTGGAAAATCATCTGCTATCTTAAAAGCAATCATGAGACAAATTATTGACAAGTTTATAAAATAATAATATTATGTTAAGAAATCAAACATCAAACCCTAAACAAAACGAATATGTAAAGTTGTTGATATCAAACTACATATTTTATAAAACAATGAAAATATGATATAAAATCAAACCCTAAATCGAAAACTTATATAATGAATTTGTAAGCATATTTGGAATCCAAGTAAAAAAATTATAACAAAATTTCAAATTCAATAGATAATCCTAAATCTTAAACTAAATGAATTAGTTAACAATTAACATTAAACGTGGCTAAAATAATCACAACTAAAGCCAATATATGAATTTTCGAAGAAAAAAAAAAACTAAAGTTAGTATTAACATAGCTAAATTAACCATAAGCTTCGTTCTAACTATTATGTGACTAATTTTTGTCGTAGCTATTTAAATACAAAAACAAATCCCACGTAAATTTTGCAATTTTCGGTGAGTTTTTTGTCTCTGTTATTCTCTGGTAGTTGCGAGAGCACGCACCTCCAAAGTCATAAACCCTAATCCTCTTTGCTCAGAAGAGCAGTGAAACCCTAGATGCGATTACGATATGCATCTTCCGGTGATTCCTTTGTCACTGATTCTCCACAAAGCTCAGGTATGTTCGACTCTCACTCTATCTCTTCATTGTGACGACATGAGGTTAATTTTCCTTTGAGATTTTAGGTTTCTGAAATTCTAAAAAATTCAGACTTCTTCATTTTGCAGAACAACTTCTTTGATGAACCAACCATTGTTCTTCCGTTGCTTCAATGATTACAGGTAACCCTCTTCACCTAAAGCATCTCCTCCTTGCTGTCTCTTAAGATTATCAGATACTTTGTGAAATCCTTACTAGAATTCTTCTTCCATTTGCAGCTTCTCCGGTGATCAATCAAAACTTCTTCGCTGCCCAGATGATCTCTGGTAACCCCATGGAACCTGAATCAATTTTATCATGTTCCGATATTCAGAATCTAAAAATGACAATCTGATTTTCATTTACAACTCCTTTGACAATATACATCAGTCTTTTGCAATAATGAAGCTTGGACAAGGTTGGTCAATGTTGTTGTTCAATACTTTCACAAAGCTCATCTGCTAAATCTCATTGAAGCATGTCAAATCTTATTATAGGTATGTCGTCAAGTGTGTGGGCTGATTAACGATAGCATCTATTGTACTTGAATTGTCTTTACTTGTTTCCAGAGCCATCGAGAGTAAGTTATAGGCGACATAAATATGCTAGGTGCTCTTATAATCATATATATTTTGGTTTGTTTACTGGATTCAGTGTTGTTTCTGCTAAATACTTGAAGCTGATTAACAGGCCAGTGAAGATCTGGAAACTCCAGCTAGAAGAAAAACGAGCAAGTATTGTGCTAAAGAAAAACAAAAGCTAAAGATGAGAAGGAAGTGGAAGAACTTCCAGCCAAGAGAAAACTTAAGACAGAGTCTGATGACGGTTTAAGAATTAGACTTTTAGAATTAGGTGATTGGAATTTAGAAATTAAGTGAAGAGAAATTTGGATTTGGTGTAATGATTTGGTACGTTTAATGATATGTATATATTTTCATATTTTATATTTCATTTTCGTTTTTATTATTGTATTACAATTTTTTTAAATATAATGGCATTAATTTTATTCTATATTATATAATTTTCATATTAATAATTGTATCATATTTGTAGCTATTAGAAACAAAGAATTAGTGACAAATTATGGCATATTTGCAACGAAACTTTGAAACCATTTGTCATTATTGGTCACGATTAATTTGTGGATATTTGTGGATTTTTTCATCAATGCGATTGTAGGCTTGTGTTAAATTACCACAAATTATTTGTAACAAAATTGAAACAAATTTATTACAAACTAAATGGTAGCTAATTTGATTCAAACTGCTACAATTTCAACATGTCAGTAATTTGTGGTAAAATTGCTACACATAACTATAAAATTGAAATAGCTACCACCGTATAGTTTCGCTGGAAAATTTGTAACAAATCGTGACAAAATGATATTTGTTACAAAAACAGTCTCATAGCTACGAAAATTTTGTAGCAATGATGACAGATTCTTGTAGTGTACCAATTATTCACTCAAATTTTGGCTAGACGTGACTTATCTTATATTTGTTGTTAAGTTATTGAACACAATCATATCAGCAATAAGCTTAACCATTTGCCTCTCATCTCTAACTTTAATCCATATTTTGTCAAATTGAAGATTATTCATCATTTCAACAAGCTTAAAAATTTCGTCATGGAGCTAAAATACATGGTCAAGTTAATGATTATACCTTATAAAAAATCTGATGCATTGAAGAAGATTCATGACATTCTTGCAGCAGACTTAGTGGTATTGACGTGACAAACTTAGTCATGAGCCAATGTGTTTGTTGGTTTTCTTGCAAATCTAGGTTTTTCCAGAGTAAAACATGAATTTAACACAAAGCGTGGTTTTGATGAAAAATATTTTTAGTAATAAGTCTGTCGTTATTAATAATAACTCTCGCCAAAAAAATTCTAACCAACAAATCTGCTAGACAAAATGTTATTCTAATAAGACATAAGTCTGCTGTTAAACAACGACATAACTTTCTACCAGTAGAAATAAATCTACCGTGAAATAAAAATAAGATATCACTTAAATTTAAGAGTAATTGGCAAATATGACAATTTTGACCAAAACAAACAATTTTTTAGCATATGATCTTTTAAAATAAAGTAAATAACATGGTACTTGTGAGGTTATAAAAATTATACCCTTTACGTAAAACAAAATTCATCATTTTCTGTATTTATTTTTGTTAGTGGTCCCCTTTTTCCTTTCTTTCCTCTTTTTGTTTGTGATCCTCTTTTCATCTCATTTTCCATAGGAAATTCCGACGGATTACCGACACTAGTTTTCCGTAGGAAATTCCGACGGATTACCGACGCTTGGTTTTCGTTAGAAAGTCCAACGGACATCCGACGGGACATCTCCGACGGAAATCCGACGGGTTATATCCGACGAATTTCCGACGGCCTCGCAAAAATATATATTAATAAAACTATTATTTAAATATATTTTAAAAATAAATATTAAAAATAAAATTTAATTAAAATAATAAAATTTAATTATAATAATAAAATTAAAATTAAATTTGTCTAAAACATAAATGAAATTTAGTTTTGAAAATATGAAAACATAAAATGCATTTAAAATAATCAAATGTCTAAAATTCTACTCCCGGATGGGCCGCCTCGAGAAACGCCTTCATCCGCGCCAAATTTTTTTGGGCTTCTTCATTTTCCTTTTCCTTTTTCTCTCGGTCCGCCGGCTCCTCGTTGAATCGCTCGATCAACTTCTCGATTTCATCCACAAGATGCGCAGAGCCGTAAGACGAAGAAGAGGACGTCGCTTCGTCTCGATCCGGAAGTCGACCAAACCCGAACTTACGATCCTTTTTTGTTGGAAGCGAAAGAGTTATTAGTTTTGCAAAACTTAGAAATGGTGACATCCGGGTTGTTGGACAATCTCCTCGGGGACAACTGGCGTCGATTAGCGTTTAATGAAACCTACAAAAAAATATAAACATTAGTAAAAATAATTTAATTAAAAAAATGAAATTAAAAAAAAATATATATATATATATATATATAAGTTACTAACGTTTGTAAAACAAAACTTTAAAAAGCTATTATAAAAAACATTTTATATAAACTTTTAATATAAAATATTTTTATTAAAAAAAAATAACATAAAAGGGTTTTTTTTTAAAAAAGCCTTTTATATAAATTTTGTATTTTCATTAAAAAATTATTTATATAAAAAAATTTGAAAATATATTTTTAAAACATATGTTTAAAATATCTTTGTATTTAAAATAATACAAAATATTGTTTTGTACAAACCGTTTAAAAAAAAAATTATAACAACTTTATATAAAAACAATTAAATAAAACGTTTTAAATTTATAAAACATTTCAAAAAATGTTTTATATACATAAACAAAAGTTTTATATCAAAAAAATAATTACAAAACTTAATCCTAAAAACTATAAAAATCATACAAACTAATTCACAAGCTAATCCAATGGATTCTAATATCTTAAAACCGAAAATTTCATTCACAAATCCATAAAACTAACCACCTAATTCCATAAATAATCCCTAAAACTAACAAAATCCATACATAAAAGATGTGAGAATCATTAGGAAAGATGAAGAAAGACTTAAATGGTGAGATGAAAGAACGAGAAAAACGCCACCGGAATTGGAGAGAAGGAAGAAGAAATCGCAGAGAGAATTGGAGAGGAAGAAGAAGAAGAAGAGTTTGGGCAATGAGGAGCTAAGAAATACGTGGTTATATTTTTTTATCGAAAACCGACGGCCGAATCCGTCGATTTTCCGTCGATTTTTTAGAAAAATTTCACCCGAAATTTTTTGGCTCGTGTCCAAAAAAGTGGCGGCAAAAAGGGGAAATCCAATTCCGTCGAAAATCCGTCGGTTTTTTCGACGAATTTCGGATGGAATATTCTCATTTTAGGGTTTCGGGTTTTGTTAATTGGCTAAAAATGTGTTTCAGATCCTGACAACTATATAGAGCATGTCATACTTTGAATTCATACACAAATTTACAAAATCATACAACTTCCGCAAATTAAACATATTACTGTACTAAACATATATGATATTTATAGAAAACTATCCGATTAAACGTCTAGAGTACAAACTATTTTGTAAACATGAAAAAGTGCATTAATGACTTTTAAAATATTTTTTGATATCACTTATCTTTGTTAACACTTTTTATACGGATCTATAACGTAAATTATCAAATTTATTATCCTAAACCCCATACCCGTCGGAAAATCGTAGGAAAATGTACCGACGGAATCCGGAAAGTGTTTTTAAAAAAAAAACTGATACCGTCGGAAATCCATAGGAATTTTCAGACGGATTACCGATCGCATGAATTCCGTAGGAAACTATGAAGTCTAACCGATATCCTACGAATTTTCGACCGTTTTTGATTTGTCGAAAACCCATCAGAAACCCGTCAAAAATTTTCCGACGGCACAAATCCGTCGGATTTTGTCTTGTTTTTTTGTAGTGCCTATTCCGAATATAAAATCTTAGATGTTTTAATAGCTAACTATTTATGAAATAGTTAATTATTTAGTCATATATAATATTATATTTTTAATAGCAAATTATTTGTAATATATATTATAAATAGTTAACTATTTTATTACATAATTATCTATTTCAAATATAAAATATTATATTTTTAATAGCTAACTATTCATAATATAATTAATTATTTTATAATATAAAATATTATATTTTTTATAGTCAACTATTTATAATATATTATAAATAGTTAACTATTTTATCTCATAGTTATCTATTTCGAATATAAAATATCAAAACTTTTTAATAGCTAACTATTTATAATATATTATAAATAGTTAACTACTTTATCATATAGTTATCTAATTCGAATATAAAATATTTGATTTTTTAATAGCTAATTTTTATGATATAATTGACTATTTTGTAATATCTATTATAGTATATTAAATTAAATACTATGTTATAAATTTATTTATATATTTTTAATAATAATAATAATAATAATAATAATAATAATAATAATAATAATAATAATAATAATAATAATAATAATAATAATAATAATAATAATAATAACAACAATAATAACAATAATAATAATAATAATAACAACAATAATAACAATAATAACAATAATAACAATAATAATAATAATAATAATAATAATAATAATAATAAGAAGAAGAGTGAGATAAAAAAGACAAAAGACTTTTATGAAAAGAATTATTTTTAACATTTTACTTTCTTATATCGAATATTATAATATAAAATTATATATATGTGATATATATTTTAATCAAAATCAAATAAATATGTAATTGTAAAAAAAATTATTGTATATACAAAAATATTTTAAATCTCTTTATAAAAAAATAATTATTCTATGATTTATTTAAAATATATAATTTTAATTTTTATAATAATATATTTTTTGATGTTTTTATAAATTATATATTTTGTTAGTTTTATGTAAACCCGTTATTATATCCGCTATAAATGTTTCGCAAACGCACTCGTTTCAACTGTTTTACCAATGTATAAATGGTTCAATAACTCTGTAACGAGAGTGGGGAGGAGGAAAAAAATCATATTTTCTGGTTTTTGTTTTTTGGATTGTTATATTTATTAGTTGTGATAAATAATAAATAATGATTAAAAATCGTCTTTATTAAAAAATAATAAAGATAAAGACGTGTAACCCAAAATTCCAAAATAATTTTCAAAATATTACAAAAATAAAATTAAATAACTAAAATTAATTAAAATTTTCATAATACAAAAGTCTAAAAAATTTTAATTTCAAAATCATTAAAAAAACTGATATTATAGAGCAAAAACTACCGTGTCTCTCTCTAAATCCTCGAACTATGATAGATGATCACTCGCTCACTTGATTCATGAAATTTACTTGCACTGAAAACAGAATTTATGTGAGCGAAAAATCGCTCAGTGAGACTATAAACCCGACAGCCATGTACCAACACGATTTGATACCGTACAGAAAATGTTCACGTGTTGGTAGAAACAAGCACTAATCTAAATTTATATAAACATAATTAACTGAGCAGTATATAATAACATCAACAGAACATAAATAAATCAGAATAATATAATAACGTTTAGTTAAGCAGAATAATCAACATAACAGAATAATCATCAGAGCAGAACTATCGCGTATCTAGCAATGCAACAGCATAGTCGAAATGTTACGACCCAGCATTAGTCGAACCAAACCGAGTACTAATCGAATATATAAATAATATACTCGATAATGATGTTGGCCACTAGCGAGGCGAGGTGATAAGCGATAAAGATATACAAATATTTTGCGTTCAAATAATTTAATCATTCATTAATTCCATATGTCCAAATTAAGTTAATTAGTTTAAAATCAACATAATTTAACCATCAACTTATTCTAAAATTCTCCTATAATATTATACCAACGTATAATAATTCTAAGGGAGTTAGAACTCCAATGTGATTTGGTTTTCAGATCAAAAGGAACTTGAACTGATAATCCTACAACTCCCACAAATACCAATTCGAACACTTAGGTCATGAATCTCTTTGTTCTGAAACTTCAGCAACCACTTTTCTTCATGATTGCAACATAACTTTTTCTACTGTTCTCCAATTTATATGATTCGACTAGAATCAGAAACTAGATTCATATACCTTCTTATGAATGCTCAAAACGGAGTATTATAGATAAAAATTTTGAACTTTTTTTGTGGACACTGAAATTGTTGAGCGATGATAACAGATCCAGAATTTTCAGTCGACATACTCACCTTGCATCTGCTATAACTTTCCACTCCCACCTCCAAATTGATGTATTGCGTTTTTACGCACTCTAACATATGTTTTTAACGGTTTTTCGAGTCGTTTCTATGGTTTTAGTGTCATTTCAGGGCCAGAACATGTTTGGATGAGAAAAGAGGCATAAGGAGTAAGGATTTGAGCAAAGCAGCGGAAAAAGACTCAGATCGATCGATCCACATATGGATCGATCGATCCAACTCTCCAGCCAAAACATCTTATACATTTAGGATCGATCTGATGAGACCAGATCGATCGATCTTGACTGGATCGATCGATCCAAGTCTAGATCGATCGATCCAAGATGCCCGGACCTTTTGGATCGACATGAGAAGCTCATATCGATCGTGCCAACATCAGATCGGTCGATCCAAGCTATTTTTCGACGAGAAAAAGGAAATTTTTAATTTCTTATTTTCAGAGGGTTTTGCCGTTTTTTCTCTCCAACGTTTTGACTTAGATATATATTCGAGTCTAAGCCATTGTTTAGGCTAAGCTTTTTCATACTCTTCCATACTTTTGAGATTTTAGTTTCTGCAATTCTGTAAGCCGTGGGAGACGAATCTCTGACTCTTCAATCGTTGAGAAGATTTCTGAACCCTATTTTAATTTATCATGAGTTTTTCTTCATCTTCGATTGCTTTGATTCTTTCCATGTCTGAGTAGATCCTTAGTTGAGTTTAGGGTTTTCAAAAGAGTTTATGAATCGTTGAATCAGACATAGATAGGGATTATTATCGTCTTCGCCTATTGTTACTCTTATTGCTTAGATTAAATTGATTACTTAATCTCTTATTTAGGGTTTAATCTATTCATCAAAAGTGTTATAGATTGCTTGATAAAACTTAGGTGAGCAAATTGTCCTTAACCAACAAAAGCTGATGTTAAGGCAATTTGTGAATATATCAAACCTGTTCGTTAATGCTTGTTAGAATTTTAAGATCAAACGATAGTTTAGATTCTTAGGTTGCTAGATAAAGTAGTTGAGACCACGAAAGTGGATTGATTATACATTCTTGTTTGAGTTGAGACTGCGTTCTATCATTTCCTGAATAATTGTCTGGTTCATGATCTCTGAATTCCTGCGAAACGCCTTAGACTTAACGCTTGTTTTAATAGATTTCACATCATTTAAATTGCTATTTACATTTGTCATTGCAATCAACATCATTTTTACCATCTTAGCTTAATTTCATTCAAAAGAATTCGTAGTATTTCACTTGGTTCTCGTGGATTCGATCCCTAATTACTACTCCATTTGCTGTGCACTTGCAGTGATATTTAGGGTTAAAACTCATTGTATCAAGTTTTTGGCGCCATTGCCGGGGACCAATTGCGTTACCTTCGAATTTAAGTTTGAAGTTTAGACTAAGATTTACTAACTTTCTTTCTTGCACGTTTCAGGTGTATGCAGAGAAGAAGCAAAGGAGCTGACAACCTTTTCAACTTCGATAACCAGGAACTTACAAGGTTAGAAAGAGAAAACAGGAAGCAAAGGTCGAATCAAGTCACAATGGACGATCAAATCGACAACAATGCACTAGCTACTGCAGCCGAACTAAAGAGGCTACAACAGCAGGTGCAACAGTTGCTACAGCAGCAACGCCAGCCTGCAATTGGGGATGCGGACACTCCCCACACTTTCTACCAGAACAGGGCTGTTATCTGTCCACCAGCCATCGCTAGGAATGACTACGAGATCAAACCTCAGATGATAGGGTTGGTGAAGCAGCACGTGTTCCATGGTTTACCCGCTGAAAATCCTATGGACCACATAGAGAACTTTGAGGAGATTTGCAGCACTACCAAGTCAAATGGGGTACCCGCCGACTACATTATGTGCAAACTTTTCCCTTTCTCTCTGGCAGACAAGGCATCGAGATGGCTCAAGTCTCTGCCTCCTAGGTCTATCACCACTTGGGGTGAATGCAGAGCTGCTTTCCTGGATCACTTCTACACTAAGTCCAAGACGGCTTCGTTGAGGAACAAGATCACTGCTTTTCAACAGCATTCGGGAGAGTCTTTTTGTGAAGCTTGGGAAAGGTTTAAGGAGTATCGCAGAGAGTGCCCTCACCATGGATACTCAGATGTGCAGATTCTAAGCATCTTTTATGATGGAGTAGAGTGGGACTACAAGAACGCTCTCAACGCTGCTACTAATGGGGACTTCATGACTCAGAGCAAGGAAGGAGCCTACCAATTGATTGAGAACTTGGCTGCAAGTTCCAACAATCGCTGTGCAGAGTATGACAGGACCAAGCGAGTCAACAGCGTCGAGTCTCAGAAAATCGACGAGTTAAATGAGAAAGTGAATCTGTTTTTGAAAGCGAGTCAGAATCAGAGAAGCGTGCAGTTTTGTGAGAATGGAGCAGATCCAGTTTTCTGTCAAGAGTTTGATCAAGAGTTTGCTGAAGAAGGGGCTGATGAGTTGCAAGAGGTGAACTATGTGAACGGATAGGGTTTCGTGCAAAACAGGAGTTTTAACCAAAATTACAGAAATCACCCGAATCTGTCGTATCGGAGCACGAACGTCGAAAATCCACAAGATCAAGTCTACCCACAGCAAGCCAACGTCCAGGGTCAACAATTTTAGGGAAAACCCACCGTGCAAAACGCAGGCGCTTCTGCTTTTCAGAGATTTTCAGGACAGACTGGCGTGCAAAATCCGGGTTTCCAGAAGAACTTCTCTCAGGGATTTCAGGGAAATCAGTTCGTGCAAAATCTGGGCCATAACAGATTTCAGGGGGGATCTACACAGAAACAGCCGTTCAACAACTTCCAACCGACTACACAAGCCCCATTCCAAGCCTCTACGAGCTCTGCGAACAACTCTGGTGATGATCTCAAGGTTCTCATGCAGCAACTCTTGCTCAACCAACAGAAATCTGCCAACGAGATCAATGTTAAGGTGGATAACATGTACAGTGATCTCAATGGCAAGTTTGAATCACTATCTGCTCATGTGAAGAACCTGGATACTCAGGTAGCTCAGACAGCCGAAGCAATCAAGAGACCACAGGGGGTCCTTCCAGGAAAGGCAGAGCAGAATCCTAGGAACGAGTTTGTCAATGCTATTACACTCAGAGGTGGAAAGGTGATAGAGTCTGCTGTGCGAAAGGAGAAAAATACCGATGAAGCCATTGACTTGGAAGAAAAGGACGATTCAGACGCTGATCTGGTGAGAGAACCTGCAAGTGACACGACTGCAAAGGAACCACTTCCTACGCGTGTCTATGCTCCAAAGGTTTCATACCCTACTCGCCCCAAGAAGTCGCGAAAGGACTTAGAAGAGGCGAAGTGCAAGGAGATGCTAGATGATCTAACGGTGAAACTCCCTCTTGCCGATGCAATCCAGATGATACCAGTAATGAAGAGATATGTGAAAGGTTTGGTGACAAGCAAGGTTTCTGGAGAAGATGACTTTGTCAAGGTTTCAAAAGACTGCAGCGCCGTCCTTCAAAACAGGATGCCCAAGAAGCTTGGAGATCCAGGGAGGTTTGTTTTATCCGTGCAGATTGGAGCAATGACGTTTGCCTGTTCTTTGTGTGATTTAGGTTCAAGTGTCAACTTGATGCCATATTCTGTGGCTAAGTGACTTAGATTCACAAAGTTCAAGCCAACCAAAATCTCCTTGGTGTTTGCCGATCGTTCTGTGAAGTTGCCGGTTGGGATACTAGAGGACTTACATGTGAGGATTGGAAATGCTTTTGTTCCTGCAGATTTCGTGGTTCTAGAATTAGAAGAAGAGCCAAAGGATCCTCTTATCTTAGGACGACCCTTCTTATGCACTGTTGGAGCCATCATAGACGTGAAAAATGGGCGAATAGATCTCCATCTGGGAGACATTATCATGAAGTTTGAGATGGACAACCTGCTGAAAAAGCCTATGATAGATGGGCAGACATTCTCGGTCGATGACTCACTAGAGATCTCTAACGAGGCTGCAGAAGAGATTCTAGTTGATGACCCATTGGAGATTACTTTGACAAGGGCTGCAAACGAGCATGGATTTTTGAGTGATGACGCGGCTGGTTATGCAGAGATGTTAAACTCGAGCCAGATTTTGGGGAAGACGGTTGCCTACATGAGCTTGGACGAGGCTGTCGAGACAACTCCAGCAACAACCTTTCCTTCGTCTTCTAACCCATGGAGCGAGCTGAAAGCTCCTAAGGTAGAACTCAAAACTCTTCCAGCCGGGCTAAGGTACGCGTTTCTAGGTCCTAACTCTTCTTACCCTGTGATCATTAATGCTGATTTGAATAATGCGGAGACTGCTTTACTTTTATGTGAACTTAGAAAGTATTGCAGGGCTTTAGGCTATTCGCTAGATGATATCACAGGCATTTCACCCGATCTTTGCATGCACAGGATCCATCTAGAGGATGAGTCAATGACTTCTATAGAACATCAGAGACGGTTAAACCCAAATCTAAAAGATATTGTAAAGAAAGAGATAATGAAACTTCTAGAAGCGGGCATCATATACGCTATCTCTGACAGTAGATGGGTGAGCCCGGTCCATGTTGTCCCAAAGAAATGTGGAGTGACCGTGGTTAAGAATGATAAGGACGAGTTGATCCCAACTAGGACGGTCACAGGCCATCGTATGTGCATTGACTACAGGAAATTGAACTCTGCTACTCGTAAAGATCACTTTCCTTTGCCCTTCATTGATCAAATGTTTGAAAGATTGGCTAACCACGCTTACTACTGTTTTCTAGATGGTTATTCTGGTTTCTTTCATATTCCTATCCATCCAGACGATCAGGAGAAGACCACATTCACATGCCCTTATGGCACTTATGCTTATCGCAGAATGCCATTCGGCTTGTGTAATGCACCAGCCACGTTCCAAAGATGCATGATGTCAATTTTCACTGACATGATTGAGGACATAATGGAAGTTTTTATGGATGATTTTTCCGTCTATGGATCTTCTTTTTCTGGTTGTCTTTCTAATTTGTGCAGGGTAGTACGACGCTGCGAGGAAAAGTATCTTGTGTTGAATTGGGAGAAGTGTCACTTCATGGTCAGAAATGGGATCGTTTTGGGACACCGAATTTTAGAAAGTGGCATCGAGGTAGACAAAGCAAAAATCAAGGTGATGACAAGTCTGCAACCACCTGATTCTGTCAAAGGGATTAGGAGCTTTCTGGGACATGATGGGTTCTATAGGAGGTTCATCAAGGATTTTTCCAAGATTGCTAGACCTTTGACTCAACTTTTGTGCAAGGATGTGAAGTTTCACTTCGATACCGCTTATCTTGAGGCCTTTCTCACAATCAAGGGAGCACTTGTTAGCGCACCAACCGTCCAACCACCAGATTGGGAGCTACCTTTCGAGGTAATGACTTATGCTAGTGACTACGCGGTAGGGGCTGTTTTGGGGCAAAAGAAAGAGAAGAAGCTTCATGTCATCTACTATGCTAGTAGGACTCTTGATGATGCTCAGTGCAAGTACGCTACAACAGAGAAAGAACTTCTTGCCATAGGATTTGCTTTCGAGAAGTTCCGGTCATATCTTGTTGGATCTAAGGTGGTTGTACACACGGATCATGCTGCTTTGAGGTATCTTTTCACCAAGAAGGATGCCAAACCTAGGCTGCTACGATGGATTCTCTTGCTGCAGGAGTTTGACTTAGAGATCAAAGACAAGAAAGGCATTGAGAACGGTGTTGCGGACCATTTGTCTCGCCTACGGGTAGAGGAGGACGTTCCGATGAACGATTGCCTTCCTGAGGAACACGTGTATGCCATCAGCCTTGGAAACATGGACCATTGTACACCTTCTCATGACGCCACGCTCCCTGAGATCCCTTGGTTTGGTGAGATTGCGAACTACTTGGCTGCAGAAAAGGAACCCGAGAACTTTGTTGGGTATAAGAAGAAGAAGTTCTTGAGAGACATCAGACGCTACTTCTGGGATGAGCCGTACTTGTACAAGCAGTGCTCAGACGGAGTTTTCAGACGATGCATTTCGGAGGAAGAAGTCCTGGGTATTCTCTTTCATTGCCATGGTTCTAATTATGCAGGATATTTTGCTACTTTCAAGACGGTGTCCAAAGTTCTACAAGCTGGTTTCTGGTGGCTAACTATGTTTAGAGATGCTCATGCTTTCGTCTCCAAGTGTGATTCATGTCAAAGGCAGGGGAACATAAGCAAGAGGAATGAGATGCCTCAGAATTTTATCTTGGAAGTTGAGGTGTTCGACGTTTGGGGTATTGATTTCATGGGTCCATTCCCATCTTCTTTTGGAAATCAATACATCCTTGTCGCAGTGGACTTCTAAATGGGTTGAAGCGCTGGCTAGTCCAACCAATGATGCCAAGGTAGTTTTGAAGATGTTCAAATCTGTGATCTTTCCACGTTTTGGGGTGCCTCGAGTTGTAATCAGCGATGGTGGATCTCACTTCATCAACAAGGTCTTCGAGGGTCTTTTGAAGAAGCATGGAGTTAAGCATAAGGTAGCCACCCCTTACCATCCGCAGACGAGTGGGCAAGTCGAGATTTCCAACAGGGAGATTAAGAGCATTCTGCAGAAAACTGTGAGAACCACAAGAAAGGATTGGGCCGTGAAGCTTGATGACGCTCTTTGGGCGTATAGGACTGCTTACAAGACACCTTTGGGAACGACACCATTCCATCTCGTCTATGGAAAGTCTTGTCATCTTCCAGTGGAACTCGAATACAAAGCAGCTTGGGCTGTTAAGTTGTTAAATTTCGACATCAAGCCTGCTTCTGAGAGACGTTTGATGCAACTTAACGAGCTTGATGAGATTCGTCATATAGCCTACGAGAACTCCAGGATCTACAAGGAAAGGACTAAGGCCTACCATGACAAGAGGATCATTCCAAGGAATTTTGCTGCAAACGATCAGGTGTTGCTCTTTAATTCTCACCTGAAACTTTTCCCTGGAAAGCTGCGATCGCGATGGTCTGGTCCTTTCACCATCAAGGAGGTACGACCGTATGGAGCTGTTGTGTTGCTGGACACTGCAGGAGGAGAATTTGTGGTTAATGGTCAACTCCTAAAGCCATATCTTGCTGATACCAAAATCACTGAAGGAGACACCGTTCCCCTAAGTGATCCGCCCCAAACCTAGACGGCATCCAAGTCAAGCTCGTGACTTAAAACGAGCGTTTGGTGGGAGGCAACCCATCGGTAAGTGTACATACTTAGATATTCATTTGTTTTCTAATTTTTAGTTTTGTTTTTCACCGTTTCAGGTCCTTCAAAAAAAAAAAAAAAAAAAAAAAAAAAATATTGGGTCGGATCGATCGATCCAGGTCCAGATCGATCGATCCACCCACAGATCGATCGATCCAATCCCAGGTAAGTGTCGGGTTTGATTTTTTTTTGGTTAAAACCGGTTTATTTCACTAAAACTAAACCGGGAAACACGATTTAAGACCCACACCCACGATTTTAACAATCAAAAACCCGACATTGCTTTTCTCTTCTTCCCTCTTGCGATTTTTTTGAGTGTTCCTACTTTCTCAATTCTTGACGGATTTGGACGATTTTTGGCTCTAAACCACTCGGATTTTCCCCCTCTTTATGTTTATATAACCCATTCACTCGATCTGCAAAGGTACGTCGTTCTATCTTCGATTTTCAGTTCGAAAATTTTTTTTAGAAAAGTTGAAATTTCGGTTTCTCCTTCTCCTTAGATGATTTTCGTGGCTTACTATTGATTCCTAGACTGATATCGCACTGCCCCATGCTTTGTTTCGTTGAATGGTGTGATTGGAATGGAAATTTGGAAATCTATGGAAAATATGCACACTTTTTGGAAAATTTTGATTAAAATCCGACGAATTTCCGACGGAATATTCTCATTTTAGGGTTTCGGGTTTTGTTAATTGGCTAAAAATGTGTTTCAGATCCTGACAACTATATAGAGCATGTCATACTTTGAATTCATACACAAATTTACAAAATCATACAACTTCCGCAAATTAAACATATTACTGTACTAAACATATATGAAATTTATAGAAAACTATCCGATTAAACGTCTAGAGTACAAACTATTTTGTAAACATGAAAAAGTGCATTAATGACTTTTAAAACATTTTTTGATATCACTTATCTTTGTTAACACTTTTTATACGGATCTATAACGTAAATTATCAAATTTATTATCCTAAACCCCATACCCGTCGGAAAATCGTAGGAAAATGTACCGACGGAATCCGGAAAGTGTTTTAAAAAAAAAAAACTGAAACCGTCGGAAATCCGTAGGAATTTTCCGACGGATTACCGATCGCATGAATTCCGTAGGAAACTATGAAGTCTGACCGATATCCTATGAATTTTTGACCGTTTTTGATTTGTCGAAAACCCGTCGGAAACCCGTCAAAAAATTTCCAACGGCACAAATTCGTCGGATTTTGTCTTGTTTTCTTGTAGTGCCTATTCCGAATATAAAATCTTAGATGTTTTAATAGCTAACTATTTATGAAATAGTTAATTATTTAGTCATAAATAATATTATATTTTTAATAGCAAATTATTTGTAATATATATTATAAATAGTTAACTATTTTATTACATAATTATCTATTTCAAATATAAAATATTATATTTTTAATAGCTAACTATTCATAATATAATTAATTATTTTATAATATAAAATATTATATTTTTTATAGTCAACTATTTATAATATATTATAAATAGTTAACTATTTTAGCTCATAGTTATCTATTTCGAATATAAAATATCAAAACTTTTTAATAGCTAACTATTTATAATATATTATAAATAGTTAACTACTTTATCATATAGTTATCTAATTCGAATATAAAATATCTGACTTTTTAATAGCTAATTTTTATGATATAATTGACTATTTTGTAATATCTATTATAGTATATTATATTAAATACTATGTTATAAATTTATTTATATAATAATAATAATAATAATAATAATAATAATAATAATAATAATAATAATAATAATAATAATAATAATAATAATAATAATAATAATAATAATAATAATAATAATAATAATAATAATAATAATAATAATAATAATAATAATAATAATAATAAGAAGAAGAGTGAGATAAGAAAGACAAAAGACTTTTATGAAAAGAATTATTTTTAATATTTTACTTTTTTATATCGAATATTATAATATAAAATTATATATATATGATATATATTTTAATCAAAATCAAATAAATCTGTAATTGTAAAAACAATTATTGTATATACAAAAATATTTTAAATCTCTTTAAAAAAAAAAAATTATTCTATGATTTATTTAAAATATATAATTTTAATTTTTATAATAATATATTTTTTGATTTTTTTATAAATTATATATTTTGTATATTTTGTTAGTTTTATGTAAACCCGTTATCATATCCGCTATAAATATTTCGCAAACGCACTCGTTTCAACTGTTTTACCAATGTATAAATGGTTCAATAACTCTGTAACGAGAGTGGGGAGGAGGAAAAAAATCATATTTTCTGGTTTTTGTTTTTTGTATTGTTATATTTATTAGTTGTGATAAATAATAAATAATGATTAAAAAACTTCTTTATTAAAAAATAATAAAGCTAAAGACGTGTAACCCAAAATTCCAAAAGAATTTTCAAAATATTACAAAAATAAAATTAAATAACTAAAATTAATTAAAATTTTCATAATACAAAAGTCTAAAAATTTTTAAATTCAAAATCATTAAAAAAACTGATATTATAGAGCAAAAACTACCTTGTCTCTCTCTAAATCCTCGAACTATGATAGATGATCACTCGCTCACTTGATTCATGAAACTTACTTGAACTGAAAACAGAATTTATGTGAGCGAAAAATCGCTCAGTGAGACTATAAACCCGACGGCCATGTACCAACACGATTTGATACCGTACAGAAAATGTTTACGTGTTGGTACAAACAAACACTAATCTAAATTTATATAAACATAATTAACTGAGCAGTATATAATAACATCAACAGAACATAAATAAATCAGAATAATATATAACGTTTAGTTAAGCAGAATAATCAACATAACAGAATAATCATCAGAGCAGAACTATCGCGTATCTAGCAATGCAACAGCATAGTCGAAATGTTACGACCCAGCATTAGTCGAACCAAACCGAGTACTAATCGAATATATAAATAATATACTCGATAATGATGTTGGCCACTAGCGAGGTGATAAGCGAATACGGTCTATTGCACTAACCGATCTCAATACAATTACCTAAATACCATAATACATAATACCTAATATCCAGTGGACGTGTCGGCCGCCACAGGTGGTATGGGAGTACGGTCCATGATACTAACCAACCCCAAAACCACTAAAATAATACTAGAGTATAGAACACATTCGTGTGGGTGTAGGCCGCCACAGATTTTCCAATAGAGCTACTAAATTCAGAATAGCATGTTGATATTGGTCTTAACATAATAAAACATATATTTTACCAAAATCATGATCTAGAATTACTCAAAACAAGATAAACATATACTTTTCAAATATCTTGCGTTCAAATAATTTAATCATTCATTAATTCCATATGTCCAAATTAAGTTAATTAGTTTAAAATCAACATAATTTAACCATCAACTTATTCTAAAATTCTCCTATAATATTATACCAACGTATAATAATTCTAAGGGAGTTAGAACTCCAATGTGATTTGGTTTTCAGATCAAAAGGAACTTGAACTGATAATCCTACAACTCCCACAAATACCAATTCGAACACTTAGGTCATGAATCTCTTTGTTTTGAAACTTCAGCAACCACTTTTCTTCATGATTGCAACATAACTTTTTCTACTGTTCTCCAATTTATATGATTCGACTAGAATCAGAAACTAGATTCATATACCTTCTTATGAATGCTCAAAACGAAGTATTATAGATAAAAATTTTGAACTTTTTTGTGGACACTGAAATTGTTGAGCGATGATAACAGATCCAGAATTTTCAGTCGACATACTCACCTTGCATCTGCTATAACTTTCCACTCCCACCTCCAAATTGATGTATTGCATTTTTACGCACTCTAACATATGTTTTTAACGGTTTTTCGAGTCGTTTCTATGGTTTTAGTGTCATTTCAGGGCCAGAACATGTTTGGATGAGAAAAGAGGCATAAGGAGTAAGGATTTGAGCAAAGCAGCGGAAAAAGACTCAGATCGATCGATCCACATATGGATCGATCGATCCAACTCTCCAGCCAAAACATCGTATACATTTAGGATCGATCTGATGAGACCAGATCGATCGATCTTGACTGGATCGATCGATCCAAGTCTAGATCAATCGATCCAAGATGCCCGGACCTTTTGGATCGACATGAGAAGCTCAGATCGATCGTGCCAACATCAGATCGATCGATCCAAGCTATTTTTCGACGAGAAAAAGGAAATTTTTAATTTCCTATTTTCAGAGGGTTTTGCCATTTTTTCTCTCCAACGTTTTGACTTAGATATATATTCGAGTCTAAGCCATTGTTTAGGCTAAGCTTTTTCATACTCTTCCATACTTTTGAGATTTTAGTTTTCTGCAATTCTGTAAGCCGTGGGAGACGAATCTCTGACTCTTCAATCGTTGAGAAGATTTCTGAACCCTATTTTAATTTATCATGAGTTTTTCTTCATCTTCGATTGCTTTGATTCTTTCCATGTCTGAGTAGATCCTTAGTTGAGTTTAGGGTTTTCAAAGGAGTTTATGAATCGTTGAATCAGACATAGATAGGGATTATTATCGTCTTCGCCTATTGTTACTCTTATTGCTTAGGTTAAATTGATTACTTAATCTCTTATTTAGGGTTTAATCTATTCATCAAAAGTGTTATAGATTGCTTGATAAAACATAGGTGAGCAAATTGTCCTTAACCAACAAAAACTGATGTTAAGGCAATTTGTGAACATATCAAACCTGTTCGTTAATGCTTGTTAGAATTTTAAGATCAAACGACAGTTTAGATTCTTAGGTTGCTAGATAAAGTAGTTGAGACCATGAAAGTGGATTGATTATACATTCTTGTTTGAGTTGAGACTGCGTTCTATCGTTCCCTGAATAATTGTCTGGTTCATGATCTCTGAATTCCTGCGAAACGCCCTAGACTTAATGCTTGTTTTAATAGATTTCACATCATTTAAATTGCTATTTACATTTGTCATTGCAATCAACATCATTTTTACCATCTTAGCTTAATTTCATTCAAAAGAATTCGTAGTGTTTCACTTGGTTCTCGTGGATTCGATCCCTAATTACTACTCCGTTTGCTGTGCACTTGCAGTGATATTTAGGGTTAAAACTCATTGTATCACAAATTGATCGATATTTCTTGATAATAAAAATAGACTCGAGTAGCTTCACATCAATTATTTTACCGCCTACAATAGAGCAGTTTATGGGGTGTTTTGTCTCCTGAAACATGACTCATTATTCTGGAAAACATAAACAAGCTCCTAGATGAAGGGTGGCGAACTCTGAAAATCACACCCTAAATCTCATCCAAAAACCTTTAAGTATTATTTGAATATCACCAACAAAATCTTCTAGTCTTTAGACAATCAGATTTTGTCCTTAAACTTTAATATCCATAAAAATGATCCTTAAAATTGGTAGAAATCAGTATTTCCAGTTAAATCCAAAATCTCCATTTTTCTGGATGTCACTACAAGAAAACAGCTAATGAGTGACTACTTTTTGTGACTGTTTTTTCGGTCGCAAAATTTTGCGACTGTTTTGGGACCACTTTGCGACTAATGAATGACTACCGAAGATAGAGAAGTAAATCAGTCGCATATTTACCACCGAATTATTCAGTCGTTTAGTAGTCCTAAATTAGCAACTGAATGGAGACTATTATTCAACTGTTTAAATATAGTCGCAAAAGAGTGGCAAAGTGAGACTCTTTTGCCACTTTACACTTTGCCACTCTATTTTTAGTCAGTAAATGTAGTCGCAAATCAGTCCCAAAATTGTGACGGTTTTGCTACCGTTTACCAACTCATTCGTATGATTTTTGGAAATTCAACAAAGATAGTTGTAAAAAGATTAGTTTTAAGTATGTAGACTGATTTAAACAATTTTTAACACTACATATATTATATAATAGTGAAATCTTTGAATTTTCAATTTGGTGAACTATTGTTGCATTTTACATAACATGTTTTTAGATATATTACATAAGTTTTCAATCTAATGTTTGTTCAAGATGAATTTTTTCAAAATTGTATTTAATTTGTATTAGTTTAGTCTATATACTGAAATATATACTTAAAAAATAGAACAAAGATTGATTGCAAAGGCATATGTATAAGTTTTTTTCTCGAAATGGTTAGGGTTTAGTGTATAGATTTGTGACTCACAAAATAATGTCACAAAACAGTTATATTTTGTGACTACTTTGCTACTGTTATAAGAAAACGTAGTAGCAAAATAGTCCCAAAATTGCGACTCTTGTATTAGTGAGAAAACGTAGTAACAAAATATTCCCAAAATTGTGACTAATTCGCGATGGTATTTTGAAAGTGTGACTGTTTTGCTTCTGATTACCAACTCATCCGTATGATTTTATAAAATTCAACAAAATATAATGGTAAATATATTAGTTTTAAGTATCTACATAGATTTTAACTACTTGTTACACTTTCAATTTGATGAACTAATCTTTGTATCATCCATAACATGTCTTAAGATAAACTACATGTGTTGCAATCTTATGTTTGTTAAAGTTTATTTTTTTATCAAAATTTACTTAATTAGTATTAGTTAACATTATATTCTGAAACATATATTTAAGACTTTGGATTTGATGAAACAGCTTTGCATCTTACAAAATATTTTAACATATATTACATATGTTTTCTATGGTAAAGTTTGTTTAAGTTTTTTTTTTTCAAAATTTAGTTAATTAGTATTAGTTTAGTGTTTAATCTTCGCATATACTTCATGAAATAAGAAAAGGCTGATTGGTTAATCATGTGAACTACTTATATGGTTCTAAATTGTTAGGGTTTATGGTATAGCTTTGTGACTCAAAAATAATGTCACAAAATGTCACTAATTTGTGACTATTTTGCTACTATCGTCCAAATTTGTGACTATTTTGTTACTAATTTGAAAAATTTCGAATTTTTTATATGTTAAAAGTTTAAAATATTTTGGGCTTTTGAGGGCGTATTAAGGGTCTAACTGGTTTAAACGCAGCGGGTGCGGGTGCGGCTGCGGGTGCGGCTGCGGGAGTTTGCGAAAGCGGGCGGTAGCAGTTTCTAGCGTTATTGGACAATTTATACGACCAGTAAAACGGCTGAAAACGGGTGCGTTTGCGGGACGTTTATGACTGGTTTACAGCGGGTGCGATAGGGGATTTACATAAACCTACCCAAAAAATACACATAATATATAATTTATATAGAAATTAAAAATATATTATTATAAAAAATTTAAATTATATATTTTAAATAAATCATAGAATAATTAAATAAAAAATTTAGAGATGTTTGGAACATTTTATATATGTACAATAACATTGTTTATAATTATTAAAATAAAAATTGAAATCAAAAATATATTATTATAAAAAAATAAATTATATATTTTAAATAAATCATAGAATAATTAAATAGTATTTTTACAATAACTTTTTTAATAATTACAAGTTTATTTTAGTTTAAATAAAATATATATCAAGTGTAAATAATTTTATATGATAATATTTTATATAGAAAGTAAATTTTTTTAAATAACTTTTTTTTATAAATTTTAGTTTATTATTTAAGATAATATTTTAAAAATATATATATTTTTTCAACCTCTTGCAACCGCAAACGCTCGCGGAAAAGAGCTTTTGATTTAGAGCGATTCCAAGCGATATAAAGCTGTACGGAACGGTATGGAGCAGTTTCTGTGATTGTTGTCAAACGCTACCAACCGCAACTGCCCGCAAACGCTAGCGGATGAACCAATCAAGCCCTAATTCTCACTCAAATTATTTTGCGCCTAATTAGAGAAGATGAAGTACGTGTTCGGTCTAGTCGGAAATGGATTCGCCATTGTTGCGGCGGATACATCAGCGGATCTCGTTTCTCCGTCGGCAAAGAAGCCGAAGATAGAGACTGATACGGAGGCGAAAGCAGAGGAAGATGCAGACACAAAGGCAGAGGAAGATTCAGACTTAAAGGAAGAGACAAAGCCCCCACCGGATTTGATTCCTTCGTCTACAACGGAAGAGTAATAAGTTTGTATTGATTTTGATTCTGCAATTATGTTTTTTCGAGTCCTTCAATGGGTTTCGGTTGGATTTTTTTATTTGTTCGAATCATCTATCAGGTAAGAAGTTTGGTTCAGATTTAGTGAGACTCATAGTATTAGTTTCAACGCTTAGCTCTCTTGGTCTTTCCATTGATTCAGAGAGATGCCTCCAAAGGAACTGGTACTCACCATCCCTCTCTCTCTCTCTCTCTCTCTCTCTCTCTCTCTCTCTCTCTCTCTCTCTCTGTCTCTCTCTCTCTCTCTCTCTCTCTCTCTAGCTGTTGACATGTTCCTCTGAAGCTTGAAACTCTAATGTCATTCTTTTCTTAAGAGCTTGGTTTACTTCAGATTTGTGGCATACTAACGGTTAGTTTGCCTCTAATGGCTGTGATGATACAAGCGGTTATGAGCTTGCAAGCGAACGCTGGACCTCTCGCGTTGTCCCCGTTTTGTCTCTGTCACCGAGGTAATTTCTGAAGATTTTGCTCCAATCCTTTTCGCCTGTTTGCAAGTTTGTCCTCATGGATAATCTTTTTCGCTTAATCTGAGTTTGTGGTTTTTATGTAATTTGAATATGTCCTCTGTTGTGACAATGTGCCTTTGCTATTCTATGTATCATGGTGTCCTTTCTCCATATCATTTAGACCAAGCTTTGATGTCTTCTCTCTACTCTACTCATTGGTTCCTCACTTTGCGCTTTTGTATTGTGCTTTTATCCTTTTAGATGAGTCATCTTTTGATCTCAATCATGAGTCTTTGCATTCTCTAATCTGGGAATTAAGAGATGAGTGGATGCTTGCGTTTCTGGCATTCAAATGGGGCGAGAAACGAGGTTGTGGTGATCAGAAAGTTTGTGATTTGATGATTTGGGTGTTGGGTAATCACCAAAAGTTTAACATAGCTTGGTGTTTGATATGTGATATGTTTCGTGGTTCAAGGGATACTAGAAAGGCTATGTTTCGTCTTCTTCATTAGAGAAGATGAAAGTTCCTTTTTTGTTGAATTTGTTGTGATATAAAAAGAGATTTTACTAGGTTTTGAATTGGTTTGTCTTGGTATTGTTGATGTAGATATGATGCTGCTAATGATACTAGCCAAGCTATTCGGACATTCGATATCATGGATAAGTTGAAGCACATTCCTGATGAAGAAGCATTTCAAGCGAGAGATGGAGAATTACTGTATCACGCCTAACATGATCTCTTGCTTTGCTAAAGTTGGGAACCTTTATGAAATGATATTTTTATGTTTATAAAAGTTTGAGTTGTGTAATCATATTTTATGTTTTTAGATATGTAAATGTTTCATATTTTATATTTCATTTTCGGTTTTATTATTGTTTTCTATTTTAAAAAAATATATAATTGTATTAATTTTATTATATATTACATAATATTTATATTAATAAAATAATTTTCTTATTATAAACAGTCACAACTTAGTGTCAAAAGTACGACTACCAAACTCTGTGATAGAGTAGTCTTTAATATACGACTACTAAATGTTGTCACAAACTAGTCGCTTATTTATGACTAAGTTTAGTAGTCACAAAATAGTCTGGAATAAGTGACTACTTTGCGACTATTGTATTTTGCGACCAAAAATTTGCGACTACTCATTTTAGTCTCTAAGGAGTCGCAAATTGCGACTTTGCGACCATTTTGTGACCTTTTTGGGAGTCACTCATTCCCTGTTTTCTTGTAGTGTGTTACAATTCCATCCCCCATCCCCCACTTAAAAATAATTCATCATCGAATTCAGAGGTATACCTGCAACAGGTGGGAATACTTCTTTTTCATTTCCAACTCCAACTCTCGTGGTGTTTCTTAGGCGACATGGTTCTCCAAAAGACTTTAATGAGAGAAATAGTATTTTTCTTATGAGTTATGTCACCAATTTCCACTATCTGTACCAGTTCTTCTTCATACTTTAAGTCTTCCTAAATCTCCAAAAATTCAAAATCCACCACATGAGAAGGATCACGATGATATTGATATATAGAAAACATTATGTACATGTCTCAACTCTAAATGTAATTCCAACATATAAGCTACACTACTTACATGATCTCTGCAAGTCGGGATAATGAGAATGTTGACTTAACTGGTAGGAAATGGGTTGGTTCGGGTAATCGAGAATCGGGTCATTTACTTTTTGTAACCTTGGGATTCCAGTGACATAAACCATAACAACCTTATCTCACTTCCACTCTAGAATAGGCAATGGTTGAAACTTACTACTTGGCTTATGATTCTCTACTTTCACCTAATGGCACACTAAACACTTAGATACAAACTGTGCAATATCACCCTTTATATTATTCCAATGACAGAAGGGCTTAAGTTCATGTATATCTTAGTGCTACATGGATGAAATGTATAACCAAATTGATGTTTTTTTTTTAAAATCGCATCCAATAACTCATGTACCTTAGATACACAAACTCTAACTTTGAGATAAGACACCATCACCCATAAGCTTGCCTAGTTCATCAAAATCCTCATCAAATGTCTCACAAATAGGACCCAGTTTACCAACTGGCATCTAAGCCTCACGAATGTGTGTTAGCAAATTTGATTGTATACCTAAGGTCGCTAGAAATCACAACTGAATGAAAGGCAACATAATATTGAGACCCAACATGATTTGATTACTTTTTATTTCTGTAGGAGCATCAACATATATTGTTTATTTAGTTTAAACTAATCATAGTAAAAGAAAGGGAAAATGACTTTAAAACCTCTACTTTTAAAAAGTATTCATTTAATATCCAAATTATTTCATAAATCATTTTATTTTTCTAAAAACAGAAAATTCCACAAATAAATACTAAACTTTAAAAAAAAATGTTCATTTTGGACCTCATATTTTATTTTTGTCAAAATACTGTTTTCAATCTGTTAACGGAAGATGACGTAGCATATGCAATTGACGGAATTGAATAAAACTGATTTGTTTCACTTAACTGAATCTACCATAAACCATGATGGCTTATAATTAAGCATTTGAGTAATAAATCAGAAGAGATATATATCGTTCTTTTCTTGTCTCATTTTAATATTATGAATATAAAGAAAACCTAGGTATCAGTAATAAAGGCATGTAATGGAGAAAATGTTCACTACGAAGATGATCGAATGCTCCATATGACCAATACTAATTAACTTCTCAAACTTATGAGAATTGGAATGACAATACGCATTCCAGTGAAAAAGAATAACAAATTGCGATAAATAAAGTGCTTAAATTTACATTTTCAAAGTCGTTTTTTCAATGATTCATACTCAAATATATTCAAACGCAGATTACGCATCTATTCATTATCCTTCTCCAACTATCTATTTCTAACATATCCTCTGTAGCTCGTCTCGTGTTTCATCATTGTTTTTTTTTTGTCATTCATAAATAAAACTAATATCTTTTTACCTAAAAATATGTATGATATTCCTCAAAAGTATATTTGAGGGAGCTGATAAAGAGACATTTTGCCTTAAGAATAACTTATCATATGTCGCTTCTATTTGGTTTAAGATTAATTAAGTTTTCATGGTTTGATTCGTTTAAGTGAAATGATAAGGTCTTTAATAACTTAGATTGGAAACCACCAGATATCATAAAATATGTAATATGAGGAGATGGGGAGAGGGAGGAGTGCAATTAGTGGAAGCCGTGCTCAGGGGTCACATCCCATTTGGCTCCACCATTTGCTCCGACTTCCCCTGGATTGATATGCCAGATAGACGGATCGTGGAAACGTGAATTTTTGTTCCCATAACTAGGATGGTGTTTGGTTAATGTGAATGGGGTGATCACCTTAATAGGCGTTAAGGGACAACGACGAAGTTTAACTCATCTGCACGCGAAGTTGGAAGCCTTGATATGGGCGATGGATTGCATGGTGATGCATCATGAGTTTGCCATCTCCTTCCAGACAAATTGCTCAGAGTTAATGAAGATGGTGTTAGATGTCGAGATTTGTCCCCTTTTTTCCGCGTCACTCGTAGTGTTTTTAGACTTAAAAGCCCATTTCTGTTTTTTCTCAATCTCTGACATTCCATGCGGTCATAATGGTAAGGCAGACATTTAACGCGCATCGCTATTTCTCGGTCTGGAGATTTGATGTATGTAAACTATGTTTCACTGGTTTGGTTAACCAAACTTTTTGTATAATTGAAATTCATAAGTTGGCAAAAAAAAGTTTGATATTTATTTGTAAAATTTTCTGTTTTTAAAAAAATAAAATGATTTTTGAAAAAATATGGGTATTAAACGAACACTTTTTAAAAAGTTTGGTATTTATTTGTTGAATTTTTTTATTTTTAGATGAATAAAATAATTTATAAAAATATTTGGATATTAAATGAACACTTTTAAAAATAAAGACTTTTCAGTCATTTATTCAAAAAAAAGAAAAATAGTGTAGAGGTTTATGTAATGTAGAGTTTTATGTAAACCGAATTCAATAATTTATTTCGCTGGATGCATTTTTTTGTGGTCACTGAATAACATATATAACGATTATAAGTTTTGGAAACTTGTTTTTACTTTCAACCTAAATTAAATATTCGCTGATAACCAAAAACAAACTATAGGTTTTGGCTGACGAAAAACTATACTTCATTCAATTTTAGTTTTATTTCATGATATTTTCTATGGAATTATAATGCAACAATTTCCAAATAACCTAGGTTTCTTTTTTATAGGACATTGGATTAAGAGTTCTTTTGTAACTATCGAGTATATATTGTCGTTTAGGAATCGATCAGTGTATTGGACCCGAAAACAAACTCAACCCAAGTCCATAGTCAATCACCTAAAAGCTCGTTAAAAACTAAAACTATAATTATTTATGGGCAATTCTCAAAAATACCGTATTTTGAAATTTTATTTTCAAAAATACCACTATTTATTTTATATTCCAAAAATACCACAAAATTTTTATATTTTCCAAAAATACCAAAAAACTAAAATTAAACTTTAAACTTTCAAAACAAAACTCTAAACCCTAAACCTAAACCCTAAATTTCAAAAAAAAAAAAAAAAAAAAACTAAACCCTATCTCCTAAAACTAAACCCTAAACATAAATTAGTTAACCCAAACCCAAAAATTTAAATTTTAAATCTTTGAAAATTATTTTTAGTGGTTGTGGTATTTTTGGAAAACATAAATTTTTGAAAACAAAATTTTAAAATGTGGTATTTTAAAAGAATTTCTCATTATTTACTAACTAAGTGATTCATATAGCAAAATGGGTTCATAGCTCAGTGGTAGAGCATTCGACTGCAGATCGAGAGGTCACCAGTTCGAACCTGGTTGAGCCCTTCTATCTTTTAATTTCGCCTTTGTATTTAAATTACAAACCCTTTTATTCACCTAGCGGCTCTGCTTTTATCCTTCTTTTTTTCCCGTGAATGTGTTTGGCTGCATTAGTTGTTAAAGGTCCACTCACAAAGACATGCCTATGGAAGTTATGATGGGATTTTGGATCACTTAAGACCTTAAACCATAAATAGCAAAGAAGTCTCGATGATCATTAATCTTTTGTCTTCGGTTTTCACGAAAAAAACTTCTTTCTTGAAGAAAAAAAAATCGAAAAAACATTTTTTTTTTTTTGCGACATTTGAGCAAACTTATTTTCTATATTTAAGACTCGACGATAATTGACTCTTTTCTTTTTCTTTTCTTTTTTTAACAGCTAATGATTAATTCAGAAATAATAAAGAAATAAAAGAAAATCAAAAAAAAAAATTTGCTTTTGTAAAAGTTACTTTAATCCAGTGTTTGACTAAGGGTTCATTAATATTTCTACATTATGAGGCAGTGACAGAGCCATGTGAGAGAAGGGGTGGCACTTACCCACGATGAAATTTGAAATTTCTTTATAATCGATTAAGGCTTAATTTATTTATCTTGTCTAAAATAATATTATGTCCTTATTATATAGTGTTTGCTCCCATGAATTTTGTGTCTGCATCCCCCTGCCAGGAGATATGGAGTTCGAGTTCAGAAGATGCGATTTATGCAAATAAATGGAGGCAAAAAATTACAGGAAATTTTTAGCGTGGTGTAAATAGAGTCGTTCATCGTGGTCCAGCATGTTCGTCGTGGTCCCGCATGTCAATGTTAAAATTATCCGTCGTATAATCGTCCATGTAATTATTCTCATAATTAGTTACATTTTAAAAAAAAAAATTGATTACAGAGTTTTTGTTTAATGAATTTTGTGTGTTTAAATTTTTAATAAGGTCACGGGATAATCGGTTTTGATATTCCTTCCCTGCCAACCAAACAATTCTAAAAGCCAACTTGCAAAAACAAAACATTAATAATAATATCCTTAATTTTTAGTAGCTTGTTATTATACGGAATCAAACACATTATTGGTGCAACCCCACGGGTCATATTAAGTATCTGTCCTTATATATTTATTTATATTATAGTATGATGACAACATTTTGTTCGCGTAATAGTTGGTATTTCAGTTATTCAAAATAAATAAACGAAGGATTACAAGTTATGACTCGAAAGTCATACAGTATTTTGCAAAGTTTAAGGGAAGAGATGAGATTTAACATACATTTGAAACAAATATATGATAAAAAAACTTTCAGCGAAAAAGAAAAAAAAACATATGATAAAAGATAGAGAAAGTCGTTTATCAAAAAAAAAAAAAACTCCCAAAACTTCTATGATTATTTATTTTATGTATTCGAAACAAATATAGAAAAGAAAATAACACGAACGTAAGAAAGAAAAAGACAAAGTTGAGAGATAGATGAGGATAGATATTATACAAAACAGCTCGAAGTATCACATGCACTGATTAGAGAGCATTAAGAGACAACGAAGAGACTGTTTGATCAAATTCTTGTCTGAGAATTAACTCTCTATTTATAAACCCATCTTGAACCAAAAGCAGTCAAATCAAACTCAAAACTTTAATTTCAAACTCTCTGATTCTTCATTTTTTGATCATTCTAATTTCAGTGAAGATGGGGAATTGCTCTCAAAGAGCAGTATCCGACGGTGGTGGTTCAGTCACCGTAATTAGGACAGATTCAAGAAACATCATGGAAGAATATTACAGAAGCCGGAGTTATAGCTCGTTGCCACTAGCAAGTGAGAAAACCCTAGGGTACCTTGTTAGACAAGGTACAAGATGCCCTAGAAGAGATGGGCCGAAGATACAAGTGTCGCCGCAAAGAAGAAACGGAGTGTGGAAAGCCAAAATGGTGATCGGAAGTAAACAGCTTGAAGAGATTTTGGCAGTTGAAGGCAATACACACGATTTGATTGATCAGCTCCGGTTTGCTGCAGCAGAAGCTTTAGCTTCAACATCTTCCTCGGAGATGGTTGGAGTTGGAAACTTAGCATCCCGATCTCGGAAACACAATGAGAACTACTTCTGTTAGGCTTGATGATCGCGGTTTTTTGTGTAGGATTTCTCGTTTGTAATCCTTGTAAAGCAAAAAATGTATATTTGTAAAAGAAGAAAAAAGTAAACCCATTGAAATGAAAAATTTACAAAAAGAAGGTACCCAATTCGGTTTTCGAATTTTTCAATTTGTATAGTATAAAAACCAAGTTGAAACGAATTACCAGTTGGTTCTGTTTGATACGGGTTATGGTCCGCATTCCGCTTATCTTTTGTTTTGGTTCTGTTTTGATTATGGCTTCTCTCATATATTAAAGAAGAAGAAAAAAAGTGAAACCGAATCGGATGGATAATTTTCTCTTCGGTTTGGTTTTGTTGAAATCGGTTAAACCGAAAGTGGGTGTACTTCCTAGTCAGGATAACAGCTCGTTTGCTGGGTCCTCGACGAAACACATTACGAACCAGTTCGGGAAAAAAACAGCAGTTAGATCACACAATAACATTCGAACCACTAAGCATGTTTTTTTTAGAGGAGTATCGAATGTTCTTCAGACACGTGATTCCATTTTCTTGACAGCTTTTTCAATGGCTGGAATGTTTTTCTTGAACGTTGACCATTGTTCATCTGTTAAGCTTATTCCTGGAGACATAATTATTAAAAATATATATCAGAGGCTGAAAATGGATCGTGGCACATCAAAAATATTGTCTCACTAAAACTGATTTTGACAACAATGGTTCTTCCTTTTCATAGTAATTAACTATTTTACAGAGAAGAAAAGATGAGGACAAAGTTGAACTATATTCAAACTCAAATTACAACTCATACAAAAGATAAAACAGAATCTATACCCGGATATAATTAGGGGTGGAAACGGATCAGATACAATCTCAGGATATTCAGATTCCTGGCTTCCGGATATTAGTCTAAAAATCAAGGATCCGTAGAGAAAAATACGGAAAAAAAAATCTAATAATAATTATTAAAAAAGAAAAGAATTAAACTTTAGTTATTAGATGTATTTTCTATAAAAAAAAATCACAAATATACGTAAAAAGAAAACATTTTATAATTCCCGAATCTGGATAACTGGACTTTAAGAAGAGGTAAGATCAAGATATCTGGATGGAGATTCGTATTTTGACGGAATCGAGATTTCACTATCCGTATCCAGATCCGGACTGCCCGATATCCGATTTTTGGAGCGGATCAGATATCCGATTCGTATTTTGACGGAATCGAGATTTCACTGTCCGGATCTATCCGAATTTTTGAAGCGGATCAGATCGAATATGAGATCTCGGATCCGGATAATAAAATTCCATTAATACACTCAAAACCAATAGGAAATCTAAAAAACCCCACTGGCTTCAAATTTCAGTAGTGAAACCAATGACTGATGCAACAACTTGAATGCAATATCAAAAGTTGAACTTGTAAGAAAAACGTAAGAAACAACATTTTATCACATAAACACACAAAATATGCTCAATCGAAGAAGACAACTCAAGAGCAATTTCTTGTTTTTCGAAACAAATCAAGAGAGAGAGAGCTTAAAAGTGATGTATAAGTTACCTTTCGAAGTAGGAAGCTCTTTGCCATCTTTCTTATAATACTCTCTAATGGAAACCAAAGTCTTTCCTCGAAATTCCTGAATCGTCACTCTTCTCTTATCCGAAAGCTGAGTGAGGACAAACCACAAATCAGTGAGAATTGAGAATCAAAAAACAACATTCGACGACTTAAGTATGAGATTTAGATTTGACAAGAAGCTCTGGTTGTGAAATTTCGAAACCAGACCCGGCAAATGATGAGATCGCCGTCATCGTCGAACTCTTTGTTTCCCTTACGGCTTTCCTCCATAGCTCCATCTTCTTCTTCTTCTTCCGCAACTTCCTCAGGATTCTCTCTGTGTTCTGCGAGGAACTTGTTTACGACGGATCGTACATGTGTCTTGTGAGATTTCTCTGAGAGATCGATACCGAGTCTCTCCGATGCGAGTTTACGGACCTTAAACTCCGTCATCTCTGTCATGTCCGATTCCTCTAGAATCTCCTTCACGGTTCTCTCGATCTCCTCCTTCATCTCTTGCTCCATTAGGGTTTATTTTGGGGATTTTGTCACCGAGTTTTTGAAAACGGAGATTAACCAAATCGGGAAATCCGAGATTTTCTTTGGGGATTATCTTTGCAAAAGGTGCCGTTTCAGTGATCCTACGTGGCATCCATTAGGTCACACTCTTTTAGCACTTGGTAGTACCAAGTGAAAAGCTTTGCTTACGTTAACCAATATCTAAACCGGAGAAAGCTGCTTCCTTTGGTTTGATGACAATCTGTTCGGTACGGATGTAAATTGCATAATCAAAAAGTTTTGCTCTCTACTTTTTTTCTTTCCATCGGGGAATTTTATTTTAAAAAAACTTTTGAATAAAATCTCCAAAAACAAAACCGGCGTTTTTCTCCGAGGCAAAGCCTTATAAAAAGAAAACTTACAAAAAAAAAAGTCTTACACCAAGATAATCTTACCCCAAATTTCCGAATAAAACCCAAAAATCCAAACCAAACCTGTAAAAATCAAAGTAAACGAACTGCAAAACACAAAATACAGTCGGGATTCTTGATTGAAATGCGGTTCTTCAAGCTCTAATCTACTCACAATTATTGCTCTCTTTTTTCTTTTCTTCTTTTTTGAGGCAAGCTCACAATTATTGCTTACAAGTTTCAAGTTCTTTCAATTTTATAGTGTGTATATAGTTTCAATTTTATGTTTTCATGTTAAAGTTTAGTTGTTATTTAGTTTTAAACCATATTCTTAATTTTAAAATATAAATACTATATTGTTAGTTTTGGATTTAAAATATGACATTTTCTTTAGCATATCGTCTACTCGATTGGACATTACAATTTGTTTGAGTAATTTAACATTTACTAAATTCAATAATAAGAGGCAGCACCAATGTACACTTTCCAAAATAATGTTGAAAGACTTTTGGATCCAATTTCTCACCATTGATCAAATCCCAAAAACCAGATAGAAATTAGGAAGGAAAAAAAAAAAAAAAAAAGATTCAGTACATGTCGTTAAAATTGAATAATAACACTATTTAATCTAATAAGCCAATTTCCAATACGCAGTTTCCATTTTCCTCTTCTTTATTTTTTGTCCCCTTGAGAAGGAAACCAAAATAAAGGAAAAGAAGAGAAGGAAAACAAAAACTAGAGATTATATCATCAATGAACAACTTGTTGATTGACTCCATCGATGAGCATCACTGAGCTGTGATGATGAACCATGTGCCACCTTCCATTGTGGAACTCGAACACATTGGTGATGAGGAACGGACCAGCGTCCACGTTCAGGTATGCTTTCATTGTGACCCAAGCCATGTCGCTTAGTATCCGAGTGCGAACGTTGTGGACCTGAAAGTCAAACCCTTGTTCCCAGTTGAAACAAAGCTGCCAGCTTTGCATCACTTCGCTATACCTGCACAATTGATGGAGAAAAACATGGATAAGATTCATACCGATGATCTCCCTCGCTTTATTCAAACAAATCCGGAAAAAAAATATGTATCTATCCCATTTAAGGATAATAATGTAATGGTGTGGAGTCGGCTCAAACTATGGAATCACATTTCCCATTTTAATGCCTTGCAAAGGGAAAAATGTTGAAAAATTCTACATTCTCTTAGAGCTACTGTGGAATTACAAGTGTTAACCATGTAGGCTAAAGCTGTAATTATCTCTCTTCAGCATTTCTACAATACCAAATAATACTGTTAACATTTTGTATCAACAGGAACTTCATGAGACAACTGTGATATGGAAATGAAAAGCTGAATGTGCGTTCCACTAGTTTACTCAAACTTAGAGAAAATCTAACAGACCTACCTTACAGCTAACACCGTAAAAGCATACCCAAAACCATTACTGAACATGCTAGGTATGCATTAGAGTGACTGAATATAGGCACTGATAGCAAAAAAATAATACTAAGGCATTCCTCATAAGCATAAAGAAAGAGGGGAGAAATGTGGAATTGGTACCCGGAGAAAATTTCGCCCGAGGCATGGATGCACTTCACATAGTCCGAGTTCAGCCATAATCGAGCCATTTCTTGAAGAGACCTCTCTCTGATGATGTTGAAGAATCCGGTATTCACAATAATGATTGCTCTAGTAGTTGCATAGTATGCTTTCCACCCGTTCACTGGGGTTATACCATCTTGTTCCAGAGTAAAATCCTAGAAAAAATGAGAAAAAAAGGATCAGCAAGCGTGTCCAACAACACTCTTACTTAAGGCAAACCTTAACCAAGAGAGCGAATACAAAATACCATTCATTTCGACACTCATGATTCCAGAAATTGCTAAAACGTATATCTTGAAGCACTCGTCTAAACAGAAACTATCTAAGCAGATATATACATGTGACTGAATACTCCTCTACACTGCAGAAACATGGATACTCACTCACTCTTACATAACAATCACATTTCACTAGTCCTATAAGCAATAGAGAACTTTCTCAAAAGTTGTTTTTTCATATTCCCCAATTTTGTAAAGACATTTTGCTAAATTTTCCAATACCTCAAAGCTAAACAGATGATAAAATGAGTCGAATTTACCTTGTGATAAAGAGCCTTCCAAGCATTATCGTCATTAGCAGCTTTCCTCATCAGGGAATTGGTCATAGACAAGCGACAAAGACTGGGATAATCCAAGTAACTAAGCGCGTGGGTTGTAATCTCTGGAACCAACTGCTCCATCATGGACACACCGGGCTTATCATCAGCAACCACCGCCACGACGGCGGGAGCCACAACATCTGCTCTCTCTCCGCCACCACCAAGAGACGCGGAATCTGCGCTTCCGTTCATAGTACCGTTGGCGAGCGGCGTCGACGGCATGGGTTTGTCCAGATTTCTGTTCGGAGGGAAGGATCGAGCGAAGAAAAGGGAGAAAACGATTGAGACTATGAAGAACAAGAGAAGCTGTTGATACGAGGAGAAGGAGAGGAAGTTAGAAGGGGTAAAACATAAACAGGAAAGAAAAAAAAAACCCTAGAGAAGAAGCTGGAAAAGTGACGGACTTAGGGTTTAATGGAGTTTTTGAGGAGCGTTTCCCTTCTTCTGCCGAAACCCTAGAATTGAATCGGAGCGAAGACGAGGAAGCAGATCTTTTTTTGGTCTCCAGCTCCGTAACTGACCATCCAAATGTTTATCAAACTGTGTCACTAAAGGAAAATAGCCTTAAATTTCAAGGGTATTATCGTTAACTTATGCTCATACGCCACCGTTTTCAGACGCTCGGTTCGATTTCTCGGTTTAGTTTGGTTCGAATGTTTTTTAGGTCATCTTATTCTTTCAATCTAAATTTTTTTTTGTTAATATTTGATTAATTCGGTTCAGTTGCACAAAATTCATATATTTAGTTCGGATAATTTGGTATAGAAATTTTTTTAATTTTCTTATAATAAAACTTGGTTTGGTTTGGTTCAGGTATTTTGCCTACCCGTAATTTTCAATGCTTCTCCCCAAACTTCATATTTCTTGTCACCCACCCTATTATTAATTCTTCACACTATCATCTTTTTTCACTTTCCGGTATTTAATTGAACCGGCGATTTTCACTTCCAGGTTCGGTTTAGTCACAGTGAACAAAACTGGGAAGAATCTCTTGATGTAATTTAAATATATCTTCTCAACTTCAATCTTTTTTTTTCAAGACTAAGTAAATCTCTCAGTTTCAGACACATTTGGGTCTCTAACAAGAATTGCTTCCTTATGCCAATGGCCTGAGAGAAAGACAGAATCTCCAAAACTCGTCGAGGAGATGAAGACAAAAAAAGAGAGAGATAACTACTAATAATCTATTTACGTTTTTTTTGTACCGAACTACTTGGTTCCTTCATCAGATCTTATTTACGCATATCTGAGTCACTTACACTTGTCCTTGTGGTGAGCTCCGGAGGAAGAAGAAGCCGCGGTTTCAACGTATTGCTCGGCGAGTTTCTTGATCTTGTCGCCTTCTTTGATCAAGAAATTAGCACTCTTGGCTTTGCTATGATACTTCATCACTTTCTCTGTGGCTTTACTCACTGCCCATCTGTATTGTTCCACGTTTATCACTCCGCTTTTGCATAGTGGTCTGATATGTTCTTTGATGTATGCTTCCACCTTAAAACAATTAAAAAAAACCAATTCAATTCCCGTTGAAGACAAAAAGGAAACCGGAAATCTGACATAAGGACAGTTTTTATTACCTTCCTGGTGATGGAGTTACCAAGCCCATCAGCGTTGTTTTTATCTTCTTTGGGCGGCTTTTCGCTTGGATTACACTTTTGAATCCTTTTAGCAGGTTTTTTCTCTTTAATGGAAGAGTTCTCAAAGTTTGAAGCGATGATCTCTCTGTGTGTGTTGCTCTCACACTCTGAATCAGGTACTTTAGCTCGAGGACCGCTCTCAGCCAATCCTTCAGTGAGAGGTTTCTCAACTAGTTTCTCTGTACCAGGTCCGTACAGTTCTTCACATTCAGCTACAGAAAGGATCTCACCTCCCTCTCCCTCTCCCTCACCCTCTCCCTCTCCCTCTCCCTCTCCCTCTCCCTCTCCCTCTCCCTCACCCTCGGCCTCGGGTACAGGCTCCATAGGAACAAAGCTCTTCTCATCTTCTTCGCCATTTGTGGTCCCCTTTTGATTTGCAGTTGTTTCTTCATTCCCAAAAACTTCAGATTGATTTATAACTTTTTCAGGTTGAACAGTGGAGAAAACTACCTTCACCTTAGTCAAACCTTCTTCCGGCTGCGTTTCTGAAGCTTTTGTAGCCTTGGTAGCAGCGATATGGACTTCATCATCCAAGTCATACTCGAAATCCCCATAGATATCTGTATCAGGAATGGAATCTATGTCAAGAACATTATCTGGACCTACCTCCCTGGCTTTGTCCAGGGAACTGTCTCGAGGAACGTCCGTTGACCGAGTCGGGCTGTTTGGAGGTGAATCAGCAAGACCTGCTGCTCTGAGCGCTTCAAGGACAGCTGGATCATCTGAATCTTTATCACTAATACGTTCGGATCCATTATCACCCAGTGGTGATGAAGAATTTGGTTCTACAGCATTATTTTCCATCGCTTTGCTCTCTGAATGGTGCAGTATTTCTTGTGAGCATAGATTCAAATACACAACTTTGCTACTTGATTTGTCAGCGATCGCCTTCTCGATATTTATAGCATCAGCAACGGCTAGTTCTGTCGCTGCCGTTCTTCGAATAGACAGAAGATTTTCTTTCTTTAAGAGATGTTCTGTCAGGCGATATAATTGTGTCTGCAGCAACAGCAATTTGCTTATGAACAAAAAACAAGCACATGTGGACATAATAAAGCTTGCTATCCCACGAATTGTGATGTTAGTATTGTTTTAGCAGGCAATTCAATAACAAATTAGCCCCAATTCTCTGTATTGCCATCTTAACGTATATAACTGATGAATAAAGACAAGCATGAAATTTTGTATTGTTTTCCTTGAAAATAATTTTGATCCACGAATTGAGACCAAAGAATAAACCTTGTATAATCACAGTCTTACAAACATTAGAGCAGATCTCTCACAGAATTCCCAAACACAAGGTAGACCTCCCTCTTATAGGTGTATATTTCTACTAAATGTGTACTTAATAATAGCTCAGCTTATCCTACCATTAAACCTAGAACTAACAAGATTATCAAAAGAGTGACCTCTCCTCCAATGTCTGGAACCCAAGTAACTTATTATGAGTCTAGCACTAATCAATACCACGAGGAACTGGATATTAAAATAAACAGCTAATCACGTACCTGCCTAACTGCAACAGGAACTTTATTGTGGCGACTGGTCGCAAGGTTTGGTCTCATATCAGCTGGAAGTTGAGCCTGATAGCAATCATAGAAACAAACAAGCAATAATCTCAAAACACCAGATTTGTTAAAAGTGACAAAGTAAGGGCCGAGAATTACGCACCAACAATGGATAATTCCCTTTGAGCTCAGGACAGCCTTCTTTTTCTTGGGTTGAGTTGTTGCCAGCTAAAGCTTTCTTTCTTGCAAGAACCTGCAATGCCCATTTCCTTTTGTCTTTCTTCAGTTCATCTGAGTTCTCAAATATTTCCTTAGAGTTCCTCGATGTAAAATTAGATAGCCCATCCGACTGTTTGTTTCCCGAGTTTATTTTTGATCCAACAGCTTTTGAGCTGCCCCCCTTGGCATCACTGATCTTTGGTAAGGTCTTGTCCGCTATTGTGGGTTTTGCATTGTTTTGAGAGTTCCCCGTTTCTTTCAATGCCAAAAGAGGCTTGATATCATCGTTTCTCGGGAACACAGAGGTATCTGCCAAATACAATCTGGAGAGAATAGGATTTGAAGCCTGTGGGGTTTCAGATGAAACGTTTGTTTTGGCGTCATCTGGCTTCTTCTTCAAAAGGCTAAGAACAGACCTCAGAGTCTCAATTTTTTCAGGCTTTCTAGTTTGTATGCACCGATGCTTCCAAAACTCAACTTCACAGTCTCGGTGCCATGCACTTTTCCGCTTCCCATTTGAATCTGCATAAATTTTCTTCGTGAGATTCTCTCGAACTTTTCCTTTCTGCAGCATCAACTTCTTTGCCTTCACTGCCAGAGCTGGAAGTTTTCTAGGTGCTTCATCAGTTTTAGGTCCTGCCACAGCAGCTCTGAATGCGGCCAAGAGTTTCGGATCGAATTGGTTTTTCCTGATGTCTTCCATCGATTTGTTACGAACAGCTTCTCTTATTTCTTTCCTTAGTTTCTCAACCAGAACCAATGACTCTTTATCATCTGCCAGTGTCCTCTTAATCTTCTTTACCCTCAAACCAGCAACACTCTCTCCTTCTGAAGACTTATCAGTAGGATTTGGACGCATGGGATTCTTTTTACGCCCACTTCCTTTGACAATGCTGAATATATCAACAGTTGTATTGTTTGAAGGCGATCTGCTCTCCTCGTGAATGGTAGCTATTTCTTCCATTTCCTCAAGTTTTGGTTTATTGAGAGATTCTGCAATCTCAGCCTTAGTTTCCACGTTGTCATCATTACCACTGATAAAGAAATGCGACGATGAAATGACACAGACTCAAACATTTGAAACAAAGCAGAGTAAAGAGGGAATGATGGTACCAAGAAAAGAAAAGATTTCATCTGTGAAACTGACCTGCAATCTGAGTGCTTTCTCTTTAAGCTAATAACACTAGCAACATCTGAACTGGAAATGGCTGTACTGGAAAGAGCTGGAAAGCACATTAAGTACATAAGACTATGCAGATGCGGATAATGAACCAATTGCATTTAGCCATGAAATGGAAGACATGAAAGGAACAAAGGACAGTATGTTTCTTACGTTTTTGATCATTTACCAGCAGACAATCCTTCTCTACAAAATTTGTAACGGGGTCTACAGTTGCATGAAAAGGTTAAGTTATTACCCAGCAAAAACAAGAGGCAAAGCATATTGAGATTCTACAAGTGTTAAAAAATTACAACTAAGCCTCAGAGAAAATTGTATTACCACCAAATTAACTCTTGTTCAATCGATATACCTGCTCTATTCTCCATGTGTGCAGCAAACAATGGCTGATTTGAATCAGAAGGTAATCCAGATGATATATCGGATATCCCTGGGACCTGCTCTGTGTTTTCCTTCTTACAACATATTTCCAGATGCGAACTATCAGGGTCTCCGTCCATCTTAGCTTGAACTGATGATGGGGTGTTATCATTTGGTTTCATAAGCCACTCATCTCCTTTGACTATTGATACGACAATAGCTGTCTCGCCTTCATCAGCAACTGTAACTGAAAAATTTCCAGCGTAAACAGCCTCGGCTGAGCATCCGCTATTTGTCCTCTCTGAAATATCTGGGGACTTTCTTGTCTCCATTGGTGAAGCATCCGGTTCAAGTGGTTTTTCACTACAGAGGCATCTGTGGACACAAAGCAAATGAAGGTAAATTATGAGAAGATAGCTGAAAAAACATAGAGAAGGGAAAGGATAATATGGCAGGGTATTAGATTTCACTCAGATTTGGTACGGTGTGTCTTTTTTTGTTAAACATAGGACTGGCACACGGAAAAGATTAAGCAATTCAATGGAAACTCTCCCATAATATATGTTTGCCTTAAAGGCTAATACTAACAGAGACAATAAAATGAAAGCAACGCTGGTGAAATTTATCAAATCATGGATTTAGAATCATTTATAGTCAAGACCCCAATGAAACCTACCTCGGACATACCCATGTATCCTCTGATGCGATTTCCAGATCAAAACCCACACAAACAGCATGATACCTGTTAGCACAAAGAGCAAAGCAACAATTAGAAGATAATCTTTATGTTCAAAAACATAATACCATATAAGAATGCTCTAAACATTAACAATCTAGAACTATACTAAGAATACAAAGGAAAGAACATGCATGCATAGGAATAAAAAGACCAGTATTTTTTTCGTTCGAACGTCATATTATAAACTTCCTTCCTGCGATAGTGATAGCATTTAGAAACCGGTAGGACTACTCGACACTAAATTTACAATGGAGAATGTACACATAAAAAACAACCCACAGATAATAAGTTACCATATGTCACAAGAATCACAAGCAATTGATGTATCAAGGTTGGAATCCCCTCCAATGCTATTGAAGCTGTTACGGATCTTGCAAAGATCTCCATCTAAACATATAACTGCCTACAAAATGATTAGGAAAGCTTAACGTACTTTGTAGTGAACTTGGAAAACCCATGTATGATATACTTACATTTTCGTCAATATAGTGTGACGGAGAAGACACGGCGTCAGTCTCCTCTTCAATGCACCAATCTTCATCTCTGCATGCATTTGATAGTTTAGCTTAACGTCAGCAGATCACAACAGTTTTTTTTAGCACATACCGTAGTCTATGGTACACATGATTTTTTATCACACTTTCAATCATTTGATCATGCTTATGCCATTTATCATGATAGGCCACTCATAAATAAAGACAAAGGCACCACTTAGACTGTTCAAGCAGGTAAAGTTCATGCAATAACTGACAGGGGGGAAAAAACAATGAATATAGTACCCTGATAACGAAACCTCATCAACCTTGCTGCTTTCACCTGAATCATACACCTTCACAATCATACAAAAAAACTCATTACCTGACCCAAGAGCTCCACTTACAAAATGATGAGAAATGTTCAGATAGGAATCAAATGTGAGAGTACTTACAGGGACACATGTAATTAACTGAAACTCTCTCTGACAGAGAGGGCAGAGGTTCATAATCGTAGACCAATTATCGATGCATTCAAAGCAGAACCTGAAAATCTCACCAATTAAAATTAATCAGACATAGAGACACCAATTGTCAGTCTGCTCCTTTTGACAAACAGTCCATCAAACACATAACGGGATAAAGATTGCAACAATTGTTCTTCGGAGAACTGAGATAACTCAAAGAAGTATGCAACTTTTATAAATTTTAAGAAAAGAGAAACAAGCTATTACCAGTGCTGACAGCAATCAAGAACGCCTCTATCAATAATTATATCCATACAAATCCCACATCTTTCCCCTTCAATTCCAGCCATATCCTGTTCAAAAAGAAAAATTGAAAAATCACAACGAGAACTGATGCACTACTAACCCACTTTGTCAAAAACTCACATCAACATAAATCAAATGCTTTTTTATATACAGCGGCTTTTGTTCATCATTGTAACTCTGAAGCTACTACATATACAACCAGTTTGATGATGGACCCGTAACAAGTTCAACGAGAAGCGATGAAAAATAGCTCAGAAAATTCGAATTTTACACTAACATTATGTCCAACTTCAGCAGCTTCATCTTCAACCAAGTTACTAGCACCATAATCGAGCTCCATTTTATCTACATGACAAGAAAGAAATAGTGATCAAGGATGAAACCGATTTCCTCAACGAAAACGAACCGTGAGAAACAAAAAAAAAAATCAGATGAAATTTCTGTAAACCCAACCATACATCCACCTACCTTTGGATCAAAAACTTACGAACACTGATAGAAGAAATCTCAGAAACCCTTGCTTGAAAAAATCTTCGATGAAATTGAAAAAAGGCCAAGCAGCGGAAATAGGAAGATTCTCTCTCACAGAGGGGCAAAACGGGGAAAAGGTGTTGAAATTTCACGGAGGGTGAAGATGACGTCACCTTCTCTAGCCCCAAAAGCCCAAGATTTTTATTAGACAAGGAAAAGAAAGAAATGAAATTAACTTACGTCTGCGAGAAGAAGAAAATTTTCCGTTTATATACGAAAAGAGGGACCACACGTGCTCTATTTAATTTTTGTGGGTCGAATAATATAACTTTCTGTTTCATGTGGGCCACTTACGTAATTTTTTAAAATAAATTGAGCCCAACCTGTGAACTTATCAAAAATTAACTCGAATTTAAGAAAACTTTCTTTTTATCTTTTTGTTTCTTCTCAACCCCGTATTTTCTTTTTAAAGTATAAAAAGACCCCATAGTTTTTATTCTCCTCCTAAATAAAAATAGGCTTTATTTGCCAACTAACCAAAAAAAATTTAATAATTAAGAAAATAACCAAATTAGCATATGTGGCAAAATATCAACCATTAGATTTAGGTTAAATGGTTGGGATTTTAATTATAGTTTTTTTTGGTTATTGAATGCAATTTCCTATTTCTTCTAAATAGCCAAAACTTTTACAAAATATACAGGCGATAAACGAAACAACTTATTTACAGTGAAATTTCCCATGAAATTACTATGGGCCAAAATCAAAATGCCATATACAGAAGATATTTTTATGTAACATGTTTTATCTCAGCTGCTAATTAAGAATGGAGCATTGTTTCTAGGTTAGTAGGGTAACACATGTCCACGTGGCGACCATTCCATACATTGTCAGCTAGGATGGCGTTAACGGCGTCGGTAGGATGAAACTGGTCCCACCAGAGATGTCCGGTGGCGTCTGAGCAAGCCATCTCCGGCGAGATGCAAGGTAGCCATCCTTTGTACCTCCCTAGCCCACAACACGCCTCCGTCGTCACATTAAAACCTGACCACACACAAAACACACACAACTTTAGACTCTGGCAAGTCTCTTTCACAAATACAAGGTTCCAAGATGATCACAGAAAACTCTTGGAAGTCACTGTCTGAGGTAGAGTGTTCCCGAGAGAATGCTATGGGGTTATAATAATGTTATGTTGTTACTAATCAAAGTCATTTTTTTGTGAACTGAGAATTGAAATGGAAGTGGTTTTTATGTTTCTTTTGGTTACCGTAGAGTTGGTTGTTCTTGAGGATGTCCATTGCACTTTGGAACACGTCGCAGTAGATAATGGATGCGCCTCGAAGCTCACGGTTGAGCTGGTCGACAGTGTATCTCATGACGAAGTTTGATTCCATGATCATGCTGTTTATTTCCTCTGCACATTCTCCGTTTTGGCTCCTGTATTTCCAGAGGTAGTACGGTGCACAGCCAATCGGTGGCAACCCCATCACCACCATCCTCCTAACCTTGACATTGTACAAGGTCTGTGAAACAAACAGAACACTTGTGTTATTAGTGAGATCAAAGGCTGAGATGTAAGCCAATAAAGAGGAAAGTGTTCATAACTCAAATGATCTTTAGGTTATCAATATGCAGCTTTAAGATACCATTCAGGGTTCTAAAACTTGTATGAACCAGAGATCGAAAATGGAAAAAAGGATACTGATTTGATCAGTTTAAAGAGCTTTCAGTTTTCTGGGTTTTGAATATTGAATAGGTGTTAAGCCTATAAATTTGTCCTTATAGAGTCTCCAACAAGAGTAGACCATATAAAACCTGAAATGAAGTCTAACCTTGAGCTCCTGTCTCATGTTGGAAGCCAGGAACTGATTAAAATGCCATGGAGTATAGAGATTCTGCACATTGGAGATGTTTCTGATGTAGAAATGTATGTAATCATTCACTCCAATCGATATGTAGAAAACCGAGTTTGAGACCAGACGATCCGAAGCTTCCTCCCCAATTCTAAGTATCATCTGCTGGAATGTATCGACAAACTGCTCAACCTGCATCGCGAATGAAACCCGCTGCCCCTGCAACCAAAGATTTCCCCCAGGATTGAAAAACTGAACTAAAAAGACTCTTAAGAAAACTGAGATTTTGGAGTATTACTAGTTCTGATCCACTAGACAAGATGATTCCAGCACCGGCTGATGCGTAGTTTACGCCTTGAAACATGGCTTCAATAGTCCCACTTTGTCCAAGATAGCTAGGAACGAATGGGAGGCCTAGACGATTAGCTGTTCACAGGATTTGCAGTAAACAAAAAACCAAATGATTCAATCTCTATTTGCTTTCGATAAACATCAATGAATACGATGGTTCCATGAGAAAAGCAGACGAATTACTCTTCGGTTTCTTTCTTTCTAGGCACAAATAACCCAACGATTTGGGGGAATTTCAATTTCCAAGAATCAAGTAAGAAGAGCAGACGATTCTTGATATTAACAATGGAATTTGAATAAAAACCCAGAAAATTTGGGGGGAAGAAGAAATATTAACCTAGAAAATCAACGGGGATCCTCCCATTGCAAAACCTCCCCGTAGGCTGATGCGTATCGAAATCCCTACCGTACGGAAGCCGATCTGCTCTCGCCAAGGTCCCAAGAAAGTTATTGGTTCCACAATCTACAGAGGAATCTCCGAACACGAACAAAGCCGGTACACTGGGAAAAAGCGAATCCACCGCCGGAGATTTGGAGGTGAGTGGCGACGACGGAGGTATAAACGGCGGAATCGGATAAGATTGGGAAGGAAACGGAGAGATCGTCGTAGATAAGTGAGTATCAACGATCAATTTGGGTCTCGTGAAGATTATCAGAGCAGAGAAAACAAGAACGAGAAGCTTGATCGACATTCTCTGACCCAGAGAGAGAGAGAGAGAGAAGGCGGGAAAATGCGAGAGAGAAGCTTTGCGAGCTTTAGAGAGGAGACTGAAACGTCGTCGTTGTTAAATCAGAGCTTAGAAGATCTAAACGACGTCGTGTTTCAAGAGAATCGCCTTTGTGTTAGTTTATAACTTTATTATATAGACTGCGAGACTGCGACTTCGACGTAAACCGGAAAGTAAAAGCCTATATTTTCAGGTTTTTAAGATCAAATTTTGTTTTGACCACGCTCCGGTTAAACTGATTTTAAAACTCACACATTTGTTGTGCAATTGACCCGACCCGAATTATCTAAAAAATAATTGGATGTATCATGATGGGTCAGGATATTTTACCTCAACAGATCGAAATTTATTCATTTGAATAAATTAATTTTTTCTGCGTCATAGCATATCTTCTTTTCTGCGTCAGCTTTGTATGTTTGGTAGACCTTGACTGATCGTTAACTAAACTAATAAGATCTCTTTTTCCCGGCTCCAGAGTTTTATATCCATTGTCCAATTCACTCCGAATCTTGGTTAAGAATCTACAACGCACTAAAGCGCTTTTGTTGACGATCATTTACTCTGACAGCGTTATCTAAAATTCTTCAAAATTACTAAATGCTGTTATCAAAAATTCTTCAAAATTACTAAAAACTATCTAAAATATTTGTAATTATCCAATATACCCATCTGAATTCGATTTTTTATCTTTTTTTTTTGTCATCTGATTGAAATATTAATAACGAGTTTAAATACATAGTACAAACCTAAAACCGACTGTCAAAGAACGACATCGGAACCAAAAGAAGGCTGTTAAAAAACGACACCTTAGCCAAAAGCCAGCTGTCAAAAACGATACTATAGCCTAACGATCCACAATATTGAAACCAAAAACAAAGTCAAAGCTAAAGACAAAAGGGAACTTAGCCCAAAACCGAAACTCAATGACTTAGATTTGAAAACTAAAGACCAAGCCTCAACACCAACGCTTCAAACAACCAAATAAGATCCAAGCAAATTTTTATCTTATCTAGTAAAAATTTAAATAGCGATTTTAATTAACTATTACAGGCCTATTTGTACTTGTATATATTTTGGAACCGAATCAGCTTAGAGGATCGAGACGGCGTGGTTTGTTGATCAAGAGAGGCTTTATTTAAGAGACTGCGACCAAAATGAGTTGACAAGCTTACCGGATACATTAAACCATACCAATCAGTTGTTGTAGTTGTAGATTTTGGTCTCAAACCTCTGATCCTCTCTCCACCACTGGTGAATCCCATGAGCTTCTTTAAAATCCCTTGATGGATTCGAGTTCACCGTTACAACCGAAGAGGGAACCAGATGAACAGGTCCTTCCGTGTTCTTTCCTCCGCTCACAATATCCACCAGCAAACCTCCTAACGAGTGCTGCGTCGCTAACCTCTCTACAAAACCAACCCCGATTTCCTCCATCTTGTTACGGTGCTCGAAGTAACCGATATACTCTGAGCACAAGTGGTCCCCGGGGTTGACATACAGCCGCGGAAACCAGTCTGATAAGGCAGCAAATGGGTCGGGTGGTGCGGGTAACGCACGGTGGTTTTGGCCGTGTTGTTGAGTGGCTTTTTTGGCTAGAGCAAGTCCAGCTGTGATCACACTACCTGCATTTTAGACAGCAGCTCGGGTCAAACTCAAAACAGTCGAAATGCTAAAAGTTTATATGTAAAGGGTAGACTTTCCGGTTATTCGGTTTGATCCACATATAATCTGGTCAGTATCTTATAGAATGACATTGAAGGGGTTGGTTTTTTTGGAAGATTTAAGTTACTTACCTGCGATGCGAATCCCGTGTTTGATCCTCTTATCCTTGATTCTTTCGATAGGAGCTGACAAAAACGGCGGATTGAAGGCGAAACACTCTGGAAAAACCCCGGTTCTAGCGACTGTTTTCCCAGTAAGCAATGCCATGGATGCACCAAGAGAATGACCAGCAAGCCACACGTTTGAACAACCAACCGAAGCCACCATGTTTCTCACGGCTTGGATAGCTATCTCAAACCGTGTTGTCGTGTGAAGCCCGTTTCTGATAACATGGATGTCTAACTCAATGTCACGGGAAATAGAGTCCGCTTTTGTAACCGTTCCTCTGAACGCAATAACAAAACGCGGACTTAGTTCCCGAGATTTGACAATATGAGAAGGCGGTTGAGGCGGTTTGTACTCATAGATTCCTCCGAATATGGAGAAATCCGCATCGTCAACTAGCTTACGAATGAGGCGGAAATGGAGAAACTCAGACCATAATGGAGATAAAGCAGCTTCAGGAGCTTCCCTTTGTAACTGACGGTCACGCTCAGCTACATAGATTCCTTGGACCAAAGAGGCAGCTACAGATCGCCGATGATTTTCATCAGCCCTGAGACAATCAAGAAGACAACAAGTAAACAAAACAATTTTCGGAATTTTCAAACACAAGCGAACAACAGTTAAAGCAGGATTATATTAGTTTCTATAGAAATGGTGCCAAAAGATTAGCCTAACACAACATTTGATCATGAACACAAAACTTCAGTTTCCGAAGATTGAGAGAAGATCCAAACCAATCTATAGATGTTAAGTGTAATGGCCCAGTGAGGCTGAAATCATCTCTCTCACAAATCATTACTCCTTCCTCCTCCACTGTACCTCAGAAACCCTTAGCCATGGAAACAGCAAGTGTTTAGTTTTACAGTTGAAAAATATAAAAAAAAATCAGAGACTAAAATCCTGAAGAAGGCCATGTTGAGGTTTATTTTAAATCGAGTGAGAACCCTAATGTGTAAAAATTAGTAGAATTCAACTCTAGAGAAAGGCTAAAAAACAAGAATCCAAAATCTGAATAATCACCATTAAAAACTTGATTTTTGTAAACAATGTGTAAATGTCAACTAGATATAACAAGAAACCCCCAAACACAAGAAGCTTGATCCAAGGAATTTAAAATCTATCGGGAGAAAACAGAGACCAACCTTGAGAGGTGGATACAGATCTGGAGTTTGGTTATTTATTACAGTGTGTGTTCCTTTGATTTTTAATGGAGGACGAGAGTGTGGGCTCTCATTTCATAACTTTAGCTTTTGAGAGAGAGAGACGTTTCAGCTGTGATATCGAGTTGAAAACTACGTCGTATCAACCTCAACAAATTTTGTTGTTGTGTATACAGTATACTTTGTTTCTATCGGAACTATTAGGACTAGACACTGATCGGATATCCGGAAAAATACAGATTCGTTTTGTTTTTTTATCGGATATCTAATTTTCTAATTTGCTTTGCTCCGAAATTGCGGATATCCGAATTTTTTTCGAATATTTGCGGATATCCGGATACTCGCGGATATCCGTTTTAAATCAAAAAAAAAATCAAAACACCATATTTTTTTTTTAAATTGTTTTAATATAATATTTAAACTAACTAGTGAATAAATATATTAAATTATCTAATTTTATTCGATATAGTTAAATAAAAATGAAAAGTGGAAGATTAAGATGGTGAAAAATGAAACATGTGTTTTTTATTTAGGAAAAAAATATATTTTCAATTAAAAAATTAGTATCTACATATTTTTACTATAAATATTTCGCCAGATGTATTTAAAAAGTCTAAAGATGCAAATATACGTTATAAACTTATCATATTATATGTATATATAAGTAATATACGGATCGGAGCGGATATTCGGATTTTTAAAATTAGTATTTGCGATTTGCTCCGCTTTTGACGGATACTAGATTTTACTATTTGCTCCACTTTGATTCATAACGGATATCCAGATTTTTCGGATCGAATCAAAGCGAATACTGAATTGGAGCGAATCTAAAGAATAATTTTCCCAACCCTAAGAACCAGTGATACAAGTGTACTGCTATTATAATGGGGTAGTACAAAAGGAAATTGATGGTACAAATGTTATGAATTATTATTATTTTTCTAAAAAATTAATTACTTTTTATTTTCCTAAAAATCTAAATTATCTTCTTTATTTTCACAAAAAAAAAACTTTATTATAATTTAATATATTTGTAACATTTAAATGTGTTATTTTTCTATAAAAAAAAGATATCTAATCATCACTTTTAATATTTAAATGTGTTGATGATTTTTTTTATAAATAAAATCATCATATGTTATTTATTTTAGAAACTAATTTAGTTGCATATATTTAATTAAATTACTTCTAATTAATCTCTAATTATTTTTACAATATTATTTATTTACTCTTGCAATATTACCAAACATAACTCATATTCGTAATATCATTTTGTACCACCTATATTTGTACTACCATCTTTTCATCTTTATTTATACGGCTATCTTTCATACCACTCTAAAACTATATATCACACCATTATTTTTTATGTCACCAATTGGAATCATAATATCTTCTTTGTTTAGATTAACTACAAAGAACAAGACTTGTGTTATCTTTGTTTTGTCTAACCATTTTCGGATCAAGTCTTAGAAAAAAAAAGTACACCGACTGAATATTTAAACTGATCGATCCAAATAATAAATAATATGACACAACGTCTCAATATTTGCTTAGAACCTGATTCTTTGATAGTTTTTTTTTCCTATGAATATAACTTATAATATATTATATATGTAGACAAATACGTTTTTAATCCACAAAAAAAAAAAAGTGTTAACGAGGAATCTTCAGGCTTCAGAGGAGGAATCATATCCATAAGGGTTATTACTGGCCCAGTTCCACAAGTCTCTGCACATCTCCTCTATCCCGTATTTGGCCCTGTATTGTGTTACAAACCCAAATTAAGATCATTCCATAAACATATATTGCCAACTTTTCGATAAGTCTAAAACCAATTACCCAATTAAAAAAAAAAAAAAATTTATAAATGGTAGATCCCAGACCAAAACACAGACTAATCTACGAAACTTGTAAAAACCGGATATTTTTACTATTTAAAATGACTAGGGAACCAAGTAACTTTCCGTAACGACTTTCAGTATATTGGTTTTACCCATTTCAATTTTTCTGTAAAGTATTTGTCTTTTGTCACTTTTAAAAATTAGAGACATTTTTTATGTGTGAACTTACTTCCAATTCAATTCACTTTCTGCTCTTTCTGTCGAGGCGTAAACAACTTCAGCATCTCCCGGACGCCGTCCAGCAATCACCAGAGGGATTTTCTGATCAAGAAAATATGAAAAGTTTCCAACTTTAGCATAATCAGGACAAGAAACACATGACACCAAGAACACAAGAAACCTCTCAGATTCGCGAAAGACGCATCATGGTTTTTACCTTCCCGGACGCTTTTTCAAAAGCATCAACCATTTCCAGAACAGATGTTCCATTTCCAGTTCCGAGATTGTAGACTTCACAACCTGAATATAAATAAAAACACAGAAAAAAAAGTTAAGAGAGTTGAGGATTGATTCACAGTTGAGCTTAGAAAAAAAAAGAAAAAAAAAGAGTTATTATTATGATCATACCAATCTTGCAATCTTCTAGCTTACGCAGAGCGGCTATGTGTCCATCAGCTAAATCAATAACATGAATGTAATCTCGAACCTGAACAAACAACAAAAGACAAAATGAGATCAAAATGTAAAAACAACAAAAAAAACTCTTCTTGTTTATGAAAACAAACATACATACCCCTGTTCCATCTTTTGTATTGTAATCATTTCCAAAGACAGTGAGATGAGGTCTCCTACCAACAGCGACTTGTTGAACATAAGGCATGAGATTGTTTGGAACACCGCGAGGATCTTCACCAATGTGACCACTAGGATGTGCACCAACAGGATTGAAGTACCTAAGCAATATGATCTTCCAATCCGAATCAGAACCATACACATCACGGCAGATTTCCTCAATGAATAGCTACAAAAAAAAAACAATTTCTATTGATTAACCAGAAAACTCGAGTGGGTTTTTGGTTATTACAAAAAAAACCACCTTTGTTCGACCATATGGGTTCAATGCAGAAATTGGAGACCCCTCTGTGCAAGGAACTTCCTTTGGAGAACCATACACAGTAGCTGATGATGAAAACACAAGCTGGGAAAACAAAGTAGTAATAAGTAGCTAATGATCAACACAAAGATCCAAAAGACATGTAGTTGGAAAAAATTACATTTTTGCAGCCGTGTTGGGCCATAACTTCCAAAAGTGAAATAGTCCCAACCAGATTATTATTATAATACAGTAATGGCTTCTCTACACTTTCACCGACTGCTTTAAGTCCAGCAAAGTGTATCACTGCATCAAACCTGTAAAATCTCATGAATAATAATAATTCCACTTTCATTAAAAAACTGAAACCTTTTTGTTTTTTTCTGAATCATACTTTGTTTCTGAGAAAATCTTCTCAAGGGCAGGCTTGTCTCGGAGATCCACCTACAATTTATAGTAAAAATGAAGTTTTTATTCTTAAAGATTCTTCTAATAGTGTTATTAAACAAAACCATCTAAATTCAACATAATGGCAAAACAAGATTAAATTCTTCAGCACAACACAATTTCAGACAGATCACATTTTGTGAAATGCAAAAACAAAAAAAGGGGATAATTATATTTTTTAACACTTTCACATGGTATTGATATTTAATTCCGAATTAATTTATACAAAACAAAAAATTGTTAATAATTACTGACATATAATACCAAAAAAGCCAGAGCCCTGGAATCAAAACAATCTTCGAAAATTGATTTTTTATTCCGAGAATTTAGGCCCCCCAAAAAACCGAAAATAATAACTTCGGCAGTCAAATCGATGATTAAACAAGTCAAATCATAAAATCCCCAATTTCGTTGAAATCACGCAAAAAAATTCTTCAAATCAAACGTTTCATATCCCTAGAAAAAGTAAATTTTCACCGGACCTGATGAAAGGAGAGGCGTTCACCGTGTTCGGCGGCGAGTTTCTTCACGCGCTGAAGAGAGACGGCTGAGGAATTGTCGAGATTATCGACAACTACGACGGAGTAACCGTCGATAAGCAGTTGAAGCACCGTGTGACTTCCGATGTAACCAGCACCACCGGTTACCAAAACGTTCTTAGCCATCATCGTTTTACAAGCCAAGGGATTAAAAAAATAAAAACCTTTTTTTTAAAAGGAGAAAATGTTTGATTTGTTTTGTGATCCAGCGAAAAAGGGTTTGGGGTTTTAATTTATAGAAATAGAGTTATGGATACGTGATTTCAATAAACATGGAATTTTTATTGAATATAAAACTTACGTTTATTTCTTTATTTGACCCCAAACAAATTAAAAAATAAAAATTCAAACGCAAGTTTTACATTTTCGATTAAGGGAAAAGAGAATGTGCCACGTGGCGGAATGTACGAGTTGAGTTTCAGTTATCGAAACTACCCTTAAGTTAAAACGTCTTCTTAATTAAGCTTGATGGAAATGATAATTAAGCTTTGTTTGTTTTACTAATTAACGGCAAATACTAACTGCAAAATGAAGCAAAAAAATAACCGTTGAGTTGTTTTGTTTACATAGTTTATCCGTAGAATTACGTTACAAATTTTAAAGGGTTCAATTTGTATTAACCGATGCTATCAAATCCCATCCAAATCGAAACTAAATATATTAATAAAATTATTTTTCTATATTCGATAATCAAACTATATTTTAAACGGTTTAAATGAATTCAAACCAAGTAGAGAAGGAAAAAAATTAATAAGGATTTATTTGATTTTAGTAAACCTGAAACTGTATTAACCATTCATATTAGATTTTATAGACTAAAAACCTAAAAACCTAAAAACTTTAAACTGAAACTTAAACAAATCTGGTTTAAAGACCTCAAAAATCGTTGCTCGTTAGTATATATTTTACCGATCCAAATTTTAAAAAGAAAAATATATCTCTCGTTTTTTTCTTGGACTAAAATTTCTGCATTGTTAATAATTCATTTGTTTTTTTTTTTTTTTTTTGAATATGATGTCTTCATTAAAGGGATAAATTTTAAAAAAACAATGAGTTAAAAGAAAAAAATTGTTTGTTCAGAAAGTCCAACTATATTATTCTCCATCAAAAGTTAGTGTTTTATTGTTTTTAGTTTCCTTATAGTATTTTGTTTTATGCTTTGAAGTAGACATTACCCCAGAAAATTGGGGAGTCACGAGATTTGAGAATATCTCTGGATGTTTACTTTCCAAGGCTGTTTTTATTTTAGTATCAAATTAGTATATATATCATATCGTTCTTATATACTCATTACTCTTTTGGCAATAAATAATTAATGGAGTAATTAAGCATGTCATGTGTATTTAAAAAAAAAACAGGAAGAAATTATCTACAAGATTCGGCTATAAATACCAAAATGATATAAAGTTATCATCGCCGATTCGCCATTAAAAGTTCACATGAAAAGTACTTTATACATGTCGGTGACGTCATTAATGGTAGACAGCGGCAAAAAGTGCAACATTCTCGTGGAACACTTTCCATCTACAATTTCGTGAATATTCTGAAAATATAGTAAAAAGTTTTATTTTTATTTTTTTTAAAGATACATAATGTTAGACAGAACCAGTAAACTACATTATAAGCGTAAACCATAAGACAGAGGTGAGAAGATAGAAGGGAGTAGAGAGGCGGGTTGACATAGAGTCAACAAATCACAGCATAGCTGATACACAGACGTCAGGCGCTTGACCAGATTCGAAGAAGAGCATCGCCTCGGCTCGAGCCCATGTTCTTCATTGCAATGGATTTATTTTCACCACCGCAAAGATCCTTTGAAGGATAAATGAAGATGGAAGAGTGATACTATCATGGAAACGTCTATTTCTCTCTTTCCAAATTTCATAAATGGCGGTCTGCCACCCTTATAAAATGGCTAAAGAACGATCATAAGAAATGGAAGCCGTCTTCAACCAAGTAAGGATATGCCTCTAAGAAAGAGGAGGGTTTGGCAAATTGAGCTTATGAGTAATAGCCCTCCAAATCAGCTGTGTATGGACAAATAAAAAGAGATATTCACGAGATTCAATGTCTTGGCCATACAGAAGGCATGTTGTCGCCACATCCAAACCCCACAAAGCTAGGCGTGATAAAGTTGGATTTATGTCCAACGTGAAAAGCAAAGCAGTTGTAGAATGCTTTGGGATAGCCGTCTTGTGCCAAACCAATGGATGCCAAGAAACATGCAGTTTGACATTACAAACATTTTCCCAAATCTGTTTTGCGGAGAATATCTTGCAAACCTGGTTTCCAATTAGTCATTGTGCCACATCAGAAACATTGGAATATGAGATAGTTGAGATGAAGGAGAATAACTGTAGTTGAATGTCTGAACGTGCCGATGGTAGACACCAACCGGCAGGCGAAAGCCTATCCATGACAAGGGAGAACAGAGGAATCCCAAGGGAGACAGGACCTTGCGGTCCTAAGAAGTTAATTAGAGGACCGAATGGCGTCCACGGTGTTGGAAATAATTGGTTTAAATATAATTGGTATATTGTAAATACACAATTATATTTTATCCACAAACATATACACCAAAAATAACTTATATTTATTTGTAAATCACTCGCAATACAAAGTTTATAAAAAAACTTAAAAATCTCACACCACTCTTTGTTTTTCTCAAACCTCACACACTCACTACTTATTTTTATGTTGTTTGATATTGCAACTTCTCTCTCGTATTCTCTCTTGTATTAGATGCTATGGGATGATGTTGCTCTTGTTTGATTTCTCTCAATTTATAGAGAACTTGCAGCCTATTTTGTTGACAAACAAAATAGCCACCACCTCTTATTTTCAACAATAAACACTCTTTCATTTTCCTCAAAAACTGCACCGACATTACCTTCTATTTTTGACTTTGACAAAAAATTTGGTAGCACATGTGAAAGTGATGATGAATTACTTTCAATACTCCCCTCATTATCAACTTTCCTTGTGTGTGTAGTCATTCCAAGTAATGTCCGAAATTTGATAACCTTTGATGCAGATAAGCTTTTCGTAAAGATGTCTGCAACTTGATCTTGTGTTTTGACTGGCTTCATGACAATGTCTCCTTGAAGTACCTTTTCTCGCAAGAAATGATAATGTACTTCCACATGTTTGGTTCGGGCATGAAAAACAGGATTCTCGGCTAAACGGACTGCTGACAAATTGTCACAGTGTAATGGAACTCCATCTTCTATTGGCTGATTTAAATCTTTCATGAGTTGAGTCAACCAAGCACACTCCTGTGCTGCCATCGCTCCTGCTCTATATTCTGCTAATGTGGTTGAAAGAGAAACGGTAGGTTGTTTCTTACTACACCAAGATATAGCTCCTGATCCAAAACTAAATACATAACCTGTAGTTGACCTTTGAGTGTCACGATCTCCAGCATAGTCAGCATCACAATAGCCGCTGATCTTATTTTCTACTCCTTTCTCGTAAAAGAGTCCCCAATCAACTGTGCCTTTAATATATCTCATGATTCTTTTAACGGCTTCAAGATGTGATTTTTTCGGTTTCTGCATGAACTTGCTGACAACGCCTACAGCGAAAGTTATGTCTGGTCTAGAAAGAGTTAGATAGTTAAGACTACCAACTATTTGCCGATACATTCTTGTATCATCCAAGTCCTTCCCATCATAAGCGCACAAATTCAAGTTTGGCTCCATTGGTGTAGAGATTGGCTTGCACCCAGCTAACCCAAACTTCTGAATGAGATCTCTTGCATATTTCTGTTGACCAAGAAATATGCCACTTTTTGTTCTTTCAACTTCTAATCCTAGGAAGTGCTGAATCTCGCTTGTGTCGTCTCCGGTGATGATTATATCATCTACGTATACAAGGATAACTGATAATTTTTCTCCTTGAACTTTCACGAATAAGCTTGAATCTGCTGGGGCAACATGATAACCACTTTGGACCAAGAACTCAGCAATTTTCCCGTACCATGCTCGGGGTGCCTGCTTCAAACCATAGAGTGCCTTCTTCAACTTGCACATATACTCTGGTTTTTCATGATTCACAAATCCTTGGGGCTGATCAATATAAATGTCACGATCAAGTTCTCCATGTAGGAAAGCATTCTTCACATCCATCTGCCATAATTTCCATGACTTACTTGCGGCTAAGGCTAGTAAAACACGAACTGTAGTTATCTTTGCCATTGGATTAAATGTCTCGTCATAGTCTATGCCATACTCCTGAGAAAATCCACGTACAACTAATCGAGCCTTGTATCGTTCGATCGTACCATCTGGAAGAGTTTTCAACTTGTAAACCCATTTGCAAGATATGGGTTTAATACCTTCAAGTTTAGGCACTAAATTCCAAGTTTGATTTTGCTTTAGTGCCAAAATCTCTTCATCCATAGCCTTTCTCCATTCTGGACTCCGTGATGCCTCTTCAAATGTAGTTGGTTCTTTGACTTTAGCATAGGCAGCATTTACGTACTTTGGATTTTGTCGTCTTTCTCTTGTAGAGCTTCGTAGTTGGGGTTGTAATGGCTCTAGTTGCTGTTCTTCTAGTTGACTAGTCTCCACTTCATCTGGTGTTTCATGAACACCTGTTCTCCAAGGGCTTCTTGACTTGGATCCTACATTCGATTGAGTTGACGATGATTTTGGTTCTTCGGTATCGTCATTGTCTTGAGAGGATTCTAGTTGCAACTTCGTTTGTAATTTTTCTTGCAACTCATGTGTATCTGGTAACGCGACCTTGTTTGCCCACCATGGAGATGCCTCATCGAATACAACATTTCGTGAGACATATATCTTGTTTGTATTGGGATCACAACATCTCCAGCCCTTCTTTTGTTCGTCATATCCAACAAAAATGCAGCGAATGGCCTTTTTGTCAAACTTCGTACGATCGTCATCGGCGATAAAAACATAGCATACACAGCCAAATACTCGAAAGTAATTGACCGTTGGTTTCACATCATATAACTTCTGAAATGGTGAAACAAACTCCAATCTTCGTTGTGGTAGCCTATTGGTGATATAAACTGCCGTCTTCATGCATTCTGCCCAAAATCTAGTATCAACATTCTTAGCATGTAGAAGACTTCTACATATTTCTGTTAGATGGCGATTCTTTCTTTCCGCTACTCCATTTTGCTGTGGAGTTTTTGCACAAGTAAGTTGTCTCCGAATGTTCACCTCCTTGAGGTAGTTTTTAAACTCATTTGAAGTATATTCTCCTCCATTATCAGTGCGTAGACACTTGATCTTTTTCTCGAGCTCACGTTCTACTTCGATCTTGAATTCATTGAATTTTTCTAAAGCCTCATCTTTATGCTTTAGAAAATAAACCCATACGTATCTTGAAAAATCATCAATAAAGGTTATCAAATATTGATAACCACGCGTTGATGGTTGTTTGATTTTTCCCAGCAAGTCTGAATGAACCAGCTCCAGCGGTTCCTTAGCTTTAAATTTTGAATCCTTGTAAGGCAATTGATGCGCCTTACCATATTGACATCCAGCACACACAACCTCATGGTTAACCTCAAGAGTTGGGAGTCCTTTTAACATTGGCTTCTGCATCATAATTTTTAATTTGCTGTAATTGACATGTCCGAGTCGTTCATGCCACAAGTCGCCAGTATCACTTCTCCTGGTCTTTTCAACATATGCTTCTTCTGCTGACATCACATAGATAGCCTTCATTTTTGGTCCTTCTATGAACGGTGTACCAATGACTTTTAAGTCTCGATACACCTTCACATCTTCTGGGCCGAACAATACGTAACTGCCTGCACTTGTCAGTTGAGGTACTGATAACAAACTCCTCTTCATCCCGGGAACATGATAAATACTTCGGAGTTGGAATTCTTCATGTCCATACTTTTGTGGTAGGTTTGTCTCGCCAACATGAGTTATCGGCAGTTGTGTGTTATCAGCTGTTAGAATAACACGATCTCCTTTGTATTTTGTGATGTTCAGCAATTTTGACATATCTCCTGTCATATGATTGGAACAACCCGAATCAACAATCCAATCATTCTTGTAGTCGACTAAGTCGCCACATATAGCGGTAAGTGCAAATTCCTCTGTTGGATCTTGCTTTTGTCCATCATCAATGTCTATTTCCTTCGCAAAGAAAGATATTTCAAATTCCCAATCTTCTTCTCCATCGCGGTCATTCTTTGAGGATGTTGCAGCATTTCCTTCAATTTTCTTGGACCAGCAATTCCTTACATATTGTTCCTTCTTGCCGCAGTTGTAGCATTCATCGCTTTGATTATTCTTTTGTTGCCACCGGTTCTGACCACCATGATTATTTTGAGCTCCTCGAGCTTTTCCTGAATGGAAACTTCTATCATTATTTCCTTGAACATCTCTTTCTTGCCGGTTGAATCTCCCGGTACCACGTCCACGTCCTCGACCTTGACCTCGGCCTCGTCCTTGTCCTCGGCCACGGCTATAATTATATCCTTGGTTGCTTCTTCTATTGGTCAATAAAGCTGTCTCTTCACCGTTGGTTGGTCGGCTAAGCGTGGGTTTATCTAGATCCTCCTCATTGATTAGCAAATTTTCTAGATCTGCTAAAGTTGGCTCGGTAGCCCAGCCCCGAGTCGCCGTGATAATACTCTTGTATTCCGGCTTAAGACCATGAATGATAATTCTTTTCATCCTGGTCTGGGTAATTCCATTTCCATGATCTAGTTTAGAAATCTCATCACAAAGAGATTTCACCTTTGAAAAATATTGACTCACGGACATATTCTTTTGGAAGATTGACAAAAGCTCGTTTTCAAGCCTTTGTAATTTTGCGTCATTCTTCTTTGCAAAAATTGCCGTCAATATGTCCCAAGCTTCCTTTGGCGTTCAGGCATCTTTTATCCGTTGTAAAAACTCTTCTTCTACAGCTACGGTTAAAGCGTACATGGCTTTACCCGCCTTAACCTTCCACTTCTTTAAGGTGTCAGGTTCACCCACTGGTCTTTGAGGTACAATATCTGGATGTACCGGTGTTGAGGTTGAGGTGTCAGAAGTTGTGTCTGTGCTTCTTGCTTCTCTTGGTGGTGTCGTCTCGGCTCCGTTCACGATATCCCATAAATCTTGTCCGAGTAAATAAAAATTCATACGAGTACTCCATGATCCATAATTGTTGTTATTGAGCTTCTCAATAGAAGTAGTAAAATCCGCCATGATTTTAACAAAGCCTTCAAATAACAACCAAAAATATAAGAGTTGGTCGGATCGACTTCGCTCTGATACCAAATGTTGGAAATAATTGGTTTAAATATCGGGTTAAAATATAATTGGTATATTGTAAATACATAATTATATTTTATCCACAAACATATACACCAAAAATAACTTATATTTATTTGTAAATCACTCGCAATACAAAGTTTATAAAAAAATCTTAAAAATCTCACACCACTCTTTGTTTTTGTCAAACCTCACACACTCACTACTTATTTTTATGTTGCTTGATATTGCAATTTTTCTCTCGTATTCTCTCTTGTATTAGATGCTATGGGACGATGTTGCTCTTGTTTGATTTCTCTCAATTTATAGAGAACTTGCAGCCTATTTTGTTGACAAACAAAACAGCCACCACCTCTTATTTTCAACAATAAACACTCTTTCATTTTTCTCAAAAACTGCACCGACATTACCTTCTATTTTTGACTTTGATAAAAAATTTGGTAGCACATGTGAAAGTGATGATGAATTACTTTCAACACACGGATCCCACCAAAAGTATGTGTCCTCCCCAATTCCCATAAAAATTATGAGAAAGGAGAAAGCTTTATGTCGCAGTTTTAATATCCTTATGAACATCTAAGAGAATGATTGATTGTCTTCATTTAATGACCATAAACAAGAACGAGAAAGATATATGCTTCTTATCCAAGCGACCCAAATCGAACCAGCCCTAAAGTAGAGCATCCATATAAGCTTTAGACCACAAGTATTATTCCAGTACAGTATAGGTCTGATTCCAAGGCCACATTCTGATTTTGGATAGGATAAATTAGACCAAGAGACCTTTGCACTAGATGGGCCATCAAGAGAGCCATGCCATAGAAAGGAGTTGCAAAGAGAGTTTATTTTTCGAATAACCTTTTTCGAAAGAAAGAACGCTGTTGTCCAGAACCCAATGATACCATAAATAATCGTTGTGATTAGCCTTAGGCGACCTGCGAGACTGAGCTGTCTATGCATCCACTCATTCAACTTGGTTATGATCTGTTGCAACAATGGATCACAGTCCGAGATAGTTAGCTTCCTTGAGCATAACGAAAGTCCCAAGTAACGGATCGGTAAGGAACCTGGCACTAGAGAAAACCGTTTCCTAAGCTGATCCAAAACCTCATCAGAGACTCCTGAACAGAACATCGAAGTTTTACTCATGTTAACTGCCAACCCTGTTAATTTCTCAAACTGAGAAATAACCGTTGTGATTAGCCTTAGGCGACCTGCGAGACTGAGGTGTCTATGCATCCACCCATTCAACTTGGTTATGATCTGTTGCAACAACGGATCATAGTCCGAGATAGTTAGTTTCCTTGAGCATAACAGAATTCCCAAGTAACGGATCGGTAAGGAACCTGGCACTAGAGAAAACCGGTTCCTAAGCTGATCCAAAACCTCATCAGAGATTCCTGAACAGAACATCGAAGTTTTGCTCATGTTAACTGCCAACCCTGATAATTTCTCAAACTGAGAGAGCACCGTGAAAACCCCATCAACTGATTCAAAGGAGCCTTCTACAAAAATCAATAAGTAGATGAGTTAGGAGAAGGTTCTCACACCCTGGATGATACCTAAAACTAGGCCTGGGCTTATTAACCGGAACCGAAAAATCGAACCGAAACCGGTCTAAAAATACCCGAACCGAAACCGACCCAGAAATCTTAAATACCCGAACGGTTCCTATATTTTCAAAGTGTGGGTATCCGAACCGAATCGGAACCGAACCGAGAACCGAACGGATATCCGAAATACCCGAAACATAAAATAACCTACAAATATTTCGGTTATAGGTTTGGTATGTTTGGATAGTTCGGATAAATTATACAATTTGTTTTTGTTATTTTTTTCGTTAGTTCGGGTAGTTCGGATAATTTTGGATATATTCGCATAATTACCTGAAAATTATCCGAAATTACAAAAAATATCCGAAATTACCAAAAATACCCGAAATTACCCGAAAATACCTGAAAATTACCCGAAAATTACCTGAAGTACCCGAAAAATGAACCGAACCGAAAATCAAAAAACCGGTTATCAGCAGGTTCTCAGTAAGCCTACCCGAACCGACCCGAAAATCGAAAATCAAAAAAACCGAACCGAAACCTACCAAAAAATCTAAAATATCCAAACTTCCTAAATCTCTACACCCGAAATACCCGAAATACCCGAAAACCGAAAAATCGAATCGAAACCGACCCGAATACCCGAACGCACATGACTACCTAAAATACAGTAAAAGTTAATGACCATAAAGATAGAAATACTATAGTAGTATCACAAGAAAAACAATTTGGTGTTACCATTAGTTACTCTGGTTTAGTTTTTGAAAAGTGTTTGGACAAAAAATAATTGATTTTTTTTTTTTGAAGAACCTACAAAAAACATGGATTACAAACAGTTGCTAGAATGTATATTGTAGTTTTTGACAAAACAGATAAATGATTATTTTATAATGTTTATAATTAATTTATCAACTATTAATTTAATATAATGTATGTTTTATTTTATTTTTTCAGTTTTTATGGCTTTTAGAGCATTTCCAATTCAACACCAAATCCTACACTAAATCTCTTTTTGGTGTAAAATTCTCTCCAATCCAACACCATTTTCAACACCATTTTGGTGTTAAAAACTTTTTATTTATAAAAAGATCCTTCAAAATTTAAGTTAATTAATTATTATAAAGATAAAAAAATTAATAGATAAATTCTAGATATATAAAATTTATGTACAAAGAGATAAATTATATACACTTTTAGAGTTTTTCATTATTTCAAAATTTTATATAAATCATATTTTTTGTTGTAGATACTTAAAATTTAAGTTAGAAAATAACATAAATTTAACAGAAAATATAATGACATAAATTGATAATAAATTTAAAAATACATAAAGTACCGAAACTAAAGATAAACAACATCAAATAAATTAAATTTTGTGGAAATTTTTAAAAAAGTAATATAGTTAGGATCAATTCGTAAATTTTAAAAATATTGTGTATTATTAACAATTAATAAAGAAGTTAAAAAAGAAAATATACTTAGAATATTTTTTTTGGTGTAAAAAATAGTGTAATACATTGGAGTCAAACCAAACCCCATTTTGGTGTAAAAATTGTGTAATACATTGGATATGCTCTTAGTATTGTGTCACCATTGAACGGATTGTAATTTAAATTTATATATATTTTCAAGACAGTAAATTGATCTCTAATTGGCTCTTTTAGTTTTCACTAGACCAGTAAATATGGTGTATTATTAACAATTAATAAAGAAATTAAAAAAGAGAATATACTTAGAATATTTCCTTTTGGTATAAAAATGATGTAATACATTAGAGTCAAACCTAACACTATTTTGGTGTGGAAATAGTGTAATACATTGGATATGCTCTTAGTATTGTGTCATCATTGAACGGATTGTAATTTAAATTTATATATATATTCAAGACCAGTAAATTGATCTTTAATTGGCTCTTTTAGTTTTCACTAGGCCTGCACATTACGGATAAAGGATCGGGTAAGGGTCAGGTAAAGGTATTTAGGGTATAAAAAATTACTATCCAAACGGGTAATTTAAGGGTAAAGGTCGGATAAGGGTCGGGTAAGGGTAATACGGGTAATTAAAATAAATATCCGAACGGATAATATTGACAATTAAAATCGCTATTCGAACGGATAATTATGAATAATTCGAATAATATTAGAATTTTTTTTTGAGTTTTGAGATAATTTTTTTATTTGGGGATTAGTTTGAAAAATGGTGGATAATTTTGAAAAATGTTCTAAGAACTCATCTCCAAAATTATCAAATGGATGATATTTATCATTTTTATATATAGGATTTAAATAAATTTATATAATTTTAAAAATTTAATTATCTAAATGGGTAATCGGGTATCCGGAGTAATTACCCGACCTTTATCTTTACCGTTAAAATAAATTATCGTTACCCGAACGGATAATATCAATTATTCTTACCTGAAAGAGTCGAATAATTTGAACCGAGTAAAAGTAGAGTCGGATTATCCGATCCGAAATGAGCAGGACTAGTTTTCACAACTTTCATGCATTTCAAAACCTTACTGTATTGTAACAGACTTAATACATGATACTCAAAATTTCATTACCAAATCATGGCATTTGATTTACTTCTCATATAATATTTCCTTGTCTGTGTAATATTATTTGAGAAGTAGATCACCATCACTTCCACCTTATTTGAGATTCAAAAAGAGAGCTTCCGGCCAACTTTAATTTTTCACTTGGCTGAATTCTGTAAACTTTTCTTTGAAGTTTATATCAACCCTCAACCAACTGTTGATTTGGTATTTTTAATTCGAAGATTTGTCGACTGATACTGCATATTATCACAATTTTTTTTTTTTTCACTGGCACGATATTGAAAATCACTTTACAATAATCACATCCATTCTGAAATGTTTCAGCTCAAACATGGTTAATTGTGAAGTTTTTTCAAGATGAATTACATAAAAAAATAAATGTAAATTTTGATAGTCAAAATAATTAAATTAAGTTTTTTCACATTCACCGCTATATTTTTTTGAAGAAGTTAATGAATAAAGAAGAATTCTTGAGAAAACAAAGGAAGCAAAGAAAAGTCACAAGACTCCAGGTGTGTGGGTCGCTTTCTACTTGTCGACGCAAAGTGAGGTCTCATATTAAATGTATTTTCAATAAATTTATATTAAAATCTGATTAGATTAAAAAGTTTTAAAATTAAAAGTAAAGACAAAGTCCACTGAAAGCGAGCACTATCACATCTCAGATCGAATCCCACTCCATGTAAATATTAAGAATTATGCTAATAGGTCGGCCAGCTGTGGTACAATGTTGACAACAACAAAAAAAGTAAAGAAAAAATGAGTCAATGTTAATGCTAGGCCTGGACATTCGGATATTTAGTTCGGTTTCGGGTATTTCGGGTATTGGTGTTTTTACCCATATAGGAACCGATTGTGTTTCGGTTCGGTTTCGGTTCGGTTTCGGTTCGATTCCAATCGGTTTCGGGTCGGTTCGGTTCTGAAATTTGAAAACCGATGAAAAACCAAAAAAAAATCGGGTTTCAATTGATTCGGTTAAATTGTACCCGAAACCAAAAAAGTACCCGAAATATGTTATACTCTACCCGAACCCGAAATGTGTACTTGTCACCAAATGACCAAAACTTCAAAACACTTGAACCTGTTCTTAAAACTAACATAAGATATGATAAAATGACAAATACAAATCCCTAAAACTGTCTCCAAACATAAATCAAAAGTCTCAAAACAGTAGAAAAGGAAACAAGTTCTTAAAGAGTCTTTGACAAAAGTCACAAAGCAAAAGCCACACAAGTTCTTGAATTCTTCATCAAACATACTCACTCATGCAATCTTATAAGAGAATCCTTACAAGTTGAATTCAGGTTCAAACTTTAGAAAAATGAAAGAACATCATGATAGAAAGAAGAATTAAAAGAGAGTTCAAATGAAAGAAAATTACCTCTCATAAGATCATCTTGCAACTGTATATTCGCAAGCAATTGTTCAATTGTTGACACTCCTTTTTCATTGATATGAATTTCATACTTAAGCCATTGCTCGGTGCACATCAACACTTCGATAATGTAATGTGTCAAACAGTTCCTATATGGGTATAATATTCTACCACTAGTGCTAAATGCAGATTCTGAAGTTACTGAAGACACTTGCATTGCAAGTATATCCCTAGCTACTAATGATAGAATATGAAACTTTGCACTGTTTTTCCTCCACCATGACAAGACATCATACTATGAACCTGACATAAGCTTTGGATTCTCAACATGCTCTTTCAAGTATAATTTCAGCTCATTACTTTCTTCTTGAATTCTTGTTTCTTGTACAAACTCTTCATAGAGGTTGTACATTCTTTCATAACCAATACCATTTACCAGAACCCTTTTCTCAAAAACCTCACCTCTAACTTGCTCTTGGGACTGAGAAGATGCACCTTGTGACCCAACACTACCAGTGTTGTTCACTAAACTAAAACCAGTATACTCATCAAACAAACTCTCCAATATATCCAAAACTGAAGTATAAAGATGAGTAGCCTCTACACTGTCTTTTCCATAAAGCTTCTCAAGGCATAGCTGAGCAAACTTCATCTTCTTCTTTGCGTCAAAAACACTTGCTACTATCAAAAGCTTGTTCATTTCAACCTTTTTCCCAAACGGATTCCAATACTTATCTAATTTCTCCATCATAGTGAAGGCTTTGTTACTCAATTCTAAATCAGGCCCTGGACTATTTCTTATTGCATTAATGTCTCTAGTAATGGTCACTATCTCATTGTAGATCTTATGAGAGGCAACAGAAGTTGAAGCTGACATACTTAAGGTGGAATTGTAAAAAATGATAAGGAAATGAATCAACCTATTAACCGCTTCCCAATCACTTGTAGATGGTGGTCCAATCCTCTTTTTTCCATCCACATGTTCCAGAAACTAGTCATTATACGGCTTATCTTCCAACTCCATCTTATCAAATGCCAATCTAAACTTTGTAACTTCCTCTAGCATGAGATAAGTGGAATTCCACTTGGTCTTGACATCTAAAGGAAGGCTTCCTCTTGTTATCTTTCATGTTTCTACACGTAGATCAAAAGACTTGACTCTGTTGGTTGAAGACCTAACAAAAGTAATTCCATTATGAATAGCAGACACACTATTATCTATCTCTTGCAAACCTTCTTTCACAACCAAATTCAATATGTGAGTAGCACACCTCAAATGCAAAAAGTCTCCTTTCAGAACCAAAGCATCATCTCCAAGTAGCTTGAATTTTTCCTTGAATCTCTTCATAGCTGAAGTGTTAGCTGTGACATTATCTACGGTGATGCAGAAGACTCTCTTTATATCCCACTCTACTAAACACTCAACCAACACATTACTAATCGTTGCACCCTTATGATCAGAAACATTCTTGAATCCTATGATCATCTTTTTCAACTGCCAATTAGCATCGATAAAATGAGCGGTTATTACCATATAACTAGTTCCAGTATGGGGAGCAACCCATATATGTAGTCAATGATAACCTTTGATTGTTCTTCCCAAGAAAATGCTTCATCTCTGCTTTCCTCTAACATATATCTCCACTATATCTCTTGTAGCAGTTCTCCTAGAATGAGGTCTATAGAGTTGAACTCTTGAGCAAAAATGTCTCCAAGCTAAGCTCTCTATGAAAGCTAAAGGCAATTCTGCTAAAACTAACATTTCATTTGAAGCATCCCTAAACACAGATTCAGAGACCTTCCCCTAACAGATATTCCCACCATCACCACCAGGAGTTAAAACAGTTTGAGTTTTTTCTTTATTAGCATCTTCCCATACCTTGAATGCCTTGCAGCCATGTATGTGTTTCTGCAGATTGGATGTTCTAGACGAGGTTGGACAAGACATCTCTTTCCCACAGTAATTACAATTACACTTGTCGTAATTGTTCTTCATTCTGGTGAAGTTTAGGCAAACCCATGTCATTGTCTTCTTCCTTGACTTAGAACTAGAATTAGCTTCTTTCCTCTTACCTTTATTTCCAGGACTAGGTGTCTCAACATCCTCCTCTCATCCATATACTTCATCTTCATCCATTAGATCATTATTGTTTAGTGAAGGTTCACAAGACGCCATCTACATCAAAGTGACAAAAACTCAGTCAGAGACGAAGAGGCAGAGCAATCAAACTGAGTGAACTATTCAACATAGTATGTTGAACATACAAAGAAACGACCTAACTAAGCTTGTAAATGATTATCAAAGAAAAAAACTAAAGCTTCTACTCGGAATCATCGGATTACAGAATACAGATGATAATTTCAGTTGAATCATTTCAGAGGAAGATATCCAAAACCTAAAGCTTCTAATCGGATTACAAATTTGAGATTCAGTGAATCAGTTCTGAGGAAGAGACCCTAAACCTAAAGAAAGAGATGAGAACTAGATAGGACTTAGGATCGACACATACCTCCGATAAGTTTATCGACGAGGTTGACGGTGGTGAGGGTTGCGACGAAAAAGAGTCGGCGATGGTGTCAAGGTTTGCGATTCTAGCTAGGGATTCCAGATTTGTAATTGGGGGTTTTGATCTTCAATAGATATATGAGAACCAAACAAAATCTTTGGCTTATAGGAATTTGGGATTCTAATCGATAAACCCTAATACAACTCATTCGTATAAGGGAATGACAAACCCTTGAAATGTATAAGTGGCTTTGGTTTTGGGTTAATTGGATAACCGATCGGATCTCTGGTAATACCCGAAACTGAATCGATACCCACGATTCTCAAGTTCAGGAACTATCGGGTAAAATAGCCAATACCAAAACCGAACCGGTATTTTGAATCGGTTCCGGTTTGGATATTCGGTTCCGGTTTTTATGTCTAGACCTAGACCATACGACAGAAAATGACTTGAATGATGCTGAATCTTGGGTTACGTAAGATTGAGTTTGGTTCAACGGTTAAAACGATAGGTTTTATTTTCCTTACACTCATAACTCAACGATATAATTATAAATAGATTTTAGTTTGTAAACAATAAAACAAAGCATGTTTAGTCCAAGGATGATCTGGTCTTTAATTACTAAATTATCGATAAATAGTTATCAAATTTCTCCTAAGAATAGTCAACCTAGAAAACCACAACTATTTATTGTTGACTCAAAATTTCAGTCGGAAAGAAGATTACTCACAAGTCACTATTCACAGATCATGACAAATAGGTCTCTCCATTTCGGGACGAATCACCTGTATCCAATACAGGTTGTGAATGTTTAAATAGTTACCTGTTTGAGATTGTTTATTTTATTTAAATGGGTATGGAAAAAGTATTGCCTTTAGAACAGAGTAAAGTAAGGTAAATGCAGACAAATCTTGGACTGAATTTTCTCTCTGTTATTTCTACTGAATGATACTTGAGTCTCTTAAATAGACTCAGGAACTTACAACAACTACAATCGAAATAAACTCCTAACAACCACAAAGTTGTTTCCTACAAACCAGGACAACTTCGACTTATTCTCTTAAACTAAATCAACACACTTAGACTTATTCAAACTCTGACCAAACCAAACTGGACTCAACTACTTTAATGACTCAACCAATTAACCGTCTTCATATTCTCTCCTAAACTGGAACGACTTCCTTCCTGTTTAATTCTCCTTTAAGCACACTCCCATCATCTTCCTTAACTTCTCAAAAACTTCAAGTTTCACAGCTTTTGTCATAATGTCTAAAATCTGCTCCAGCGTAGACCAATACTCGAGCTTGATAACTCCTTCACTCACCAAGTCACGAAGAAAGTGATACCTCACCGAGATATGCTTGCTTCGACCATGTAATACCGAATTCTTAGATAGCTTAATTGTTGAGTTGTTGTCACAATACACCACAGTTCCTTCACCTTGAGATATCCCTATCTCTTATAGTACATTTCTTTCCCACACAGCCTGACACGCTCCAAAGGCTGCTGAGACGAACTCTGCTTCGGTCGTTGATAGTGTAACAATAGGCTGCTTCTTAGATGCCCATGAGACTGCTCCTTCTCCCAACATGAACACATATCCGGAAGTGCTTTTCCTATCGTCCATATCACCTGCATAGTCACTATCAACGTATCCAACCAATCTCGGTTCTCCTCCTCCTTTGTATCGAATTCCAAGAGTTGTCGTACCTTGTACATACCGTAAAATCCTCTTTGCCGCCAGCATGTGTTGCTCGGTTGGTTCTTCCATATAGCGACTAACCAAATTCACCGAGAACATCAAATCGGGTCTTGTGGCAGTGAGATACCTTAGACTTCCAACAATTTGTTTAAACACCGTTGAATCTACAGCAGATCCAGCCCCTTCCTTTGTCAATTTCTGTCCAGGAACAATAGGATTCCTGACAGGATTGCAATCCACCATCCCGAACCTCACCAGAATGTCTTCTGCATATTTTCGCTGATTGATGAAGATTCCCTTCTCATCTTGAACGACTTCTACCCCCAGAAAATATTTCATTCTCCCCAGATCAGTCATCGCAAACTCTTTCATCATCGACTCCTTGAACTCCTCAAGCATCACTCTTGAGTTTCCCATATAAATTAAGTCATCAACGTAAACACTCACAATCAGAATCTCTTCACCTTTGCTTTTGATGAATAAAGTATGCTCGCAGTAGCATTTTTTGAAACCTGTCTTCATAAAATATCCCTCCAATCTGCTGTACCAAGCTCGCGGAGCCTGCTTCAATCCGTACAGAGCTTTTCTCAGCTTATAAACTTTATCTTCTGCATCTCTGATCTCAAAACCCTGTGGCTGTTCAACGAAGACATCTTCCTTCAAATCTCCTTGCATGAATGCACTTTTCACATCTAATTGAAAGATTTCCCACCTTCTTTGAGCTGCCACAGCAAGTAGAGTTCGAATCGTGTCCCATCTAGCAACCGGAGCAAAGACTTCATGAAAGTCAATTCCTTGAGTTTGGTGATAACCCTTTGCCACCAGCCTAGCCTTGAATTTATCGACTTCTCCCTTCTCGTTAAACTTCGTTTTATAAACCCATTTTACTCCAATGACTTTGGCCTCAGCTGGTAACTCCACTAGCTCCCATGTTTGATTATCCTCAATCGATTTAATCTCTGTTTCCATTGCTTTTCTCCATATTTCATTTTGTGTCGGGTCTTCATATTTTTCTAGATCCTCAGCTGCGATGAATAAAGCAATGACTTCTTCTCTTTTTTCTTCAATAACCAGCTTTACACCATCACACACGTAATCCTTCATCCAAACTGGAGCTTGTTTGTTCCGTTTCTCCACGTTTGCGGCTGAAATTTCCACCGTTTCTGCTTCTGTATTTTCGATAATGTTCTCCTCTTGTACTGGTCCTCTTTCATCTTCGATTACATCACCGTTTTCTTCACCCGTGACCTGAATTGTTTCTTCTTCATCAGAGTCGCTTACCATCCCTTCCCAAGCAATTTTTCCTTCTTCTCCCTTACTCTCCCAATCCCATCCTTTATTCTCATCAAACTTCACATCTCTGCTTATTATGATTTTTTTTGACGCAGGATCGTAAAGGCGGTAAGCCTTCGACTCTTTGCTTACACCCAACATGACGCACTTCGTACTTTTTTCATCCAGCTTGATTCTTCTCTCATAAGGCACCAGCGCATAAGCTACACAGCTAAATACTCTCAAATGTTCAACCGTAGGCTTTGAATTACTCAATTTCTCTCCTGGTGTGACATCTCCTACAGTTGCTGTTGGAATTCTGTTTAAGATGTAAACAACATATTGAGCAGCTTCTGCCCAAAATCTCCTCGGGACCTCCATTCCCAGCAGCATACACCTGGTCATATTTCATTATGCTTCGATTTTTTCTCTCGGCCACTCCATTCTGTTGTGGAGTGTATGATGCTGTCAGTTGTCTCTTTATTCCATGCTCTCTACAATACTCTTGAAACGCAGTGGAATTATACTCACCGCCCCTGTCAGACCTCAAGCATACCAATGATTCACCTAGCTCCCTTTCTACCTCTGCCTTAAATTCCTTAAAACCTTGAAACGCTTCTGATTTTGCAGTCAAGAAGTAAGTCCAACACTTCCTACTATAATCATCTATAAAGTTTATCAGGTACCTCTTTCCACTCTCTGATGTTGGTGTGATTGGACCGCAAATGTCATTGTGCACCAGTTCAAGTCCTCGGCTAGCTCTCCACACGCTCCTCTTCGGTATAACTTCACGATTCTGTTTCCCTTTCATACATACTTCACATACACCATCATTCACAGCAACCAATCCCAAACCGTTCACTATTTCCTTCTCCGCGAGCATTTGAATCCCACGGTAACTTAGATGGCCAAATCTCTTGTGCCATAGATCGTTCGTCCTTTCATTAGCTACTTACAGGCAGCTTGATTCCTCTGATTCTTTTGGTCCTTTTACAGATGCAAGAACCATGAACATTCTATTTTTCGACATCGTGGAGTGCATGACCAACCGTCTCTGCTTCTTATGCCACACTTCACAAGTGTCATCTTCAACAATTATTCTCAACCCCTTTTGTTGAAGCTGTCCGACACTCAGTAAGTTATTATTCAATCCAGGAATAAAATAGACCAACGTGATAACCTGAGTCAAGCCGTTGATGTGGAGCCGTAGATTTCCTCTCCCTTCCACCACCAATCTCCGATCATCTCCAAGCTTGACATTTTGGCGGAAACTCTCATCAAATTCCAGGAACCACTCCTTTGTTCCACACATGTGGTTACTACATCCCGAGTCTAAAAACCACACATGTTCCTCTTCAGTATTGATAGTCTCAATATGCGCCATAAGCACCATGTCTTCTTCTTCTTCTTCAGCAAAGTTGGCGCCCTTCTCCCAAGTAGGACACTCATACTTAAAGTGTCCCATTTTATGGCACTTATAGCACTCCACCGTCTCTTTATTGAAGCTTCCTCTACCTCTTCCTCTTCCTCCGTGGCCTCTTCCTTGGTAGCTTCCTCTCCCTTTACCTCCTTCTGGCCGATAACTCTCCATTTTGAGAGCATGCTTGTCTCCTATTCTCTTGTTCATGTTTTTGCTCATGAACCAACAACGAACTCTGCAACTCATCCACTGTCATGTTCCTTATGTCTTTTGACTCTTCAATGGCGCATACTATATAAGTGAACCTTTCCACCAAAGTTCGCAATATCTTCTCCACCACCTTTGCGTCCGGCATGTCTTCTCCCAGGTTACGCATGTCATTTGCCACCACCATTACTTTGGAGAAATAATCGGTGATGGTGTCTCCTTCTCTCATCTCCAATACTTCAAAGTTTCTTCGCAATCTTTGAAGTTGAGCACTCTGCACCCTCTTGTTCCCTTGAAACTTTGTTTTCATCGACTCCCAAATATCCTTTGAGGTGTCCTTCTTGGCGATTGTCTTGAGAATGATCTTGTCGATAGAAGCAAAAAGATAGTTCTTCACCTTCACATCTTTAAGCTTTTGTTTTGCCATCTCGGTTCTCTGTGCTCTCGTCAGGATCACGTTTCTCTCCGGTTGTGGAATTCCAGTTTCGATCAAATCCCACCACTCCTTTGACCGCAGCAAATTTTCCATGAGCATTGCCCAATGCTCATAGTCACCGTCGAACTTGGGTATGCTTAACGATGTCTCCCTTTCACTCATTGTGTTTCTCTCCTCACTAAGATCTCAACAGGCTCTGATACCATTTATTGCCTTTAGAACAGAGTAAAGTAAGGTAAATGCAGACAAATCTTGGACTGAACTTTCTCTCTGTTATTTCTACTGAATGATACTTGAGTCTCTTAAATAGACTCAGGAACTTACAACAACTACAACCGAAATAAACTCCTAACAACCACAAAGTTGTTTCCTACAAACCAGGACAACTTCGACTTATTCTCTTAAACTAAATCAACACACTTAGACTTATTCAAACTCTGACCAAACCAAACTGGACTCAACTACTTCAATGACTCAACCAATTAACCGTCTTCAAAAAGTAGGGATCATGTATAAATAGGATATCCGAATTACATGTTTAAAAATTAAAATTTTAAATATTTTCCTAATTATTTCGAAAGTTTTCGAAAATTTCTTAAATTTCCCAAAACTATCTGAAATACAAGTTTTTAAATTGACTCTTACCCAAATTATTGAGAGTTTGGGAAGAGATTTTAGCTACGAGAATTTCCTGAACCCGTCCTGCTATCTGACTTTCCTTCCCGTTTCTTATCGGAAATACTTTGGGTATTATTTTCCAATACCCAAATTATCCATTCCAGAGCTGTGCCAATGTTAGAGGCTGCCAGAAGCCACTAAAAATAAAATTCTCAATTCATAAAAAAAAACCGTCTACAATAAACACCATCATTATATTGGTAAAAAATAAAAAGTGAAAAGCTACAACGATACTTGTAATTTTGAATAAACAATTGGATGAAAAAAATTCTGAAAAAACAATAAATAAATACAAAAAAATACAAAAAATGTAATTTACCTCAACAACGATGATTCACTGAAAAACGTCAATTGAAAAATTGTGTCCCTGTGAAACTTTCAATTTTAACAATTTTAATCTAACGTGAGACAAAACAGAACAAACCTCTATGTTTATCCTAATTTTTTAACAATAAATAATGAAATTACTCAGAATAACTCAAATTTTATCAATATATTTTTTCTATATTTTTTTTGCTAATAAAGAAACTCGTGTGTCTATAGTAGGTCCATATTTTGTTTACCCACAAAGCTATTCATGTCTAAGCCATGATGTAACTAAATGAAACTAATAATAAAAAAAATGCCCTTAATTTTTTCAAAAAAAAAATGCCGTAGGCCGATGCTTCTTTTCTTTTTACCGAAGCACGGCACTAATCCATTCCCATCCATTTCCCGTGATTTCTCATCCCATTTTCCAAAACGAACATGTCTAATAACAAATACCGAGATTTAGAAAATGAAGTCGTCCTATAATTCTGCTTGTTAGTTCACCCACCTAACACATTAATGTTGTTAGGACTCATCTTCAAAAAATAAAACGGTAGACATTATCTATAGTAGTTTATTCTCACCGTTTTACATTAGATTTTACGATAATCGAAATTATAATTCTTACATAAGATTCTTTTATTTTGTTCTCTCGTTCTATAACAGTGAAAGACGGCGATAAATATATAAATAAAGAGAGCAAACTTTATGGCAAACAAAAATAGACCTAAACCACCCCCCTCTCTAAATTTAAGAAAAGGGACAATTTTAACTTAAGAAAAATAGAGAATAATATATTACAATATGGACAAACTTATATTTGTAAAGGAATTGCATAAAATAAATCGATAATACAACAAAAATACCGATACAAGAATTAGGAAGAAGATGGAATTTGCAGAGGCAAGATATGATCTTTATCCTTAATTCTGAAAACGCCCCGTAGTGTGACGGTTGTGTGGCGTTCCGAATCCCAGGATACAATTGCAATCGATTCTGTTTTGTACAACTCAAGAACAGAATCTAACGAACTCTTTTTCTGTGTTGTACTCTCAGACACAAAAAAAAATTAAAAAAAAAGAAGATGTGGGAGATTTGTGTTGTTGATGATATGTTAATCATGAGAAAGATGATGGCTTAATATATAGCCCAAGTGCTCGACAGAGCAATAAAGAGGAGACAAGAGAATTCAATCTCATCATGACTTTTTCAATGTGAATTAATATTTATATGTTACAAACTCAAAAATTGAATTTGCATTCTAATACTAATATCAATTGAATTTAAAAGTCATCATTTGAAGAGATATGTGTTTGACTTGATCAACACTTAGTTCAAAAGGAATCTAGGCCAAAAGAATAAATCTTTTGGACCGTAGGCCCATTTGACAATTTTTGAAGCCCAAAGCCAAAGCCCGGTCCGAGTATCTCCTTTCTCCTATACACCAAAGTGTATATAAGGGTTTGAACCTTGTAAGGAGTTTTCCACTTTATATACTTGAGGATTTTTAATCCAAACTTCCAATGTAGGATATTTGCTAGTTTTTACACTTAGTCAAATTTTTGGAAGCTTTATAAGTTTTCCAAGTCATCCACTTTGGAGATTTATTTCTCATTCAAATCAACTTCGATTTTGACAAGTAAATACACTACGTTATAGTGTTTACGGCGACGATTCTATCGTGCCTAAAATCCGGTCATCCTGATGGACGTCTCCATCGGAAAAATCACCGGAAGATGGTGTAAAACCATATTTTCAAAAACGAGTTCCAACATTCTTTGCCTTCTCTCTAAAAAACAAAGAGGATCAACTGCCGTTTGGTGCAGCTCTGACGGCTCCATCAACGTCGGAGTTGTGCCTTCATTTTTAGCTTTCTATTCTCTTTTACTTTGTCTCGGTTTGCCTGGTTAAAAAGAGATTTCAGATCTGATTTTCTTTAGATCTAGTTTTCTAGATCTAAATTTTTTAGATCGAATTTTGTTTTCCCCTTTAGTTAGATGCTTTTCCTTTGTCTTTGTGGCCTTAAACAATTTTGGAGTGATTGTAGTATCGTTGTCTTTATCAGGGTCTCGGTTTTGGGGGTTCATTTTGCCTCTGTGGCTGCTTGCGATGGCTTGTAGTGGCTTCTTGGTACGCAGTCTCCGTTCAAACCCTAGGGTTCGAGGTTGGTTTAAGATGACTCTGATTCTGTTTCGGTGGGGTTTCGATTCTGGGTCGGAGAGTTGAGATTTGTGGATTCGGTAGTGCCAGATGAATTGATCTTTAAGATCTCTTGATGGTGTGGTATAGCTGCTCTCGCTTCGGTTCTGCTTACATGTCTTCAACTCTAATTCTAGGCTTGTCCTCCTCTGGTTCGGTGGTGATATTTGGTTCTGGGTGTCTCTCGTTATGGGTCATTGCGGCGGCTTCGGTGGAGAGTCTCGAGCCTTAATTACCGGTTGGTTTTGCCTCCCTCCTCTCTTGTCGTGTCTGATAAGCTTCTATCACTGCCTTCCTCTCCGAGTTTGCAGGTAAAGGAGTTTGTTCCCTTGAGCTTTACATTTGCCTCGTTATGGTTGTCTCTAAATGAGTAGCCGAGCTCTGTCTTGATCTCTTGTTGTGAAAGAGACTGATTTCGGGACAATACCTCGTCCAGCATTACAAGCTGGAGTCTCTCTTCCTTGGGTCTTCTTCAAGTTGTCATAAAGATTGCGTTCGCTCGGCTTTTCTTCGAAAAAGTTGCTTGGGAGTCCGGCTGGTTGATGTTATGGTTCTAATGGTTCATGATTTCTTTACGGTGATAGCTTGGCTTGTGTCCTTTGTTTGTGAAGTTAAGTAGTTGTTTGTGTTTATATGCTTTTGAGGATCTTTCCCTTTGCACTTTTCTTTGGTCAAAAAAACTTTTGGCTCTGGGGAATATATGTGTCCGCTGGCTTTGTCTCCGGAAAAGATTAGTCTTTTGCCGGCTCTATCTTGTGCAAGGTTTAACAAGTTGAATGAATCAAAAGTTTAGGTGGAAAAAAAAAAAACAAGGGAAATTGTGTTGTATAACCAACAAAAAAATTATAACTAAAAAATTAACCAATTTCTCTAAATCTAATGGCTATGATTTTGCCACATACACCTTTTGTTAGTTTCTTAATTATAATTTTTTTTTGGTTATTTCCCAAATTAACCCTAATAACAATTAAAAAAAAAAACTCTCAACTCTCAAGTGCTTTACATTTTTTGTGCAAGCCTTGATTGAATTAAGGGTGAATTTGTCAACTAACCAAAAAAAAATTAATAATTAAAGAAGTAACCATTTTAACATATGTGGCAAAATATTAACCATTAGATGGTTAGAATTTTAATTATAGTTTTTTTTTTGGTTATTGAATGCAATTTTCCGAATTAAATCTCCCAAGATTTCTCCTCGAAATATGAAAGGGCAAAATGGTCAATCCCCTGTCCCTCCATGACCAAAGACCAGACAAAGGAAAGCCAAGATTCAAGATTTCTTTTCTGCTAGTTTAGGCTCACAAATGAATGTTCCGCACTTGAAAAACATTGAATCCAAACCAAACTGCATTAGTAGCAAATATATTCACCCTACCCGAGAAACGCCATTTGTTCTGCGGATCACAAATCAGTTGGGGAATCTTGTGGCTCTTCTTGTCCACGGGAGCATCGGACGCTGCTGCGATCCAACGCCATTAATATTGCCTACATTGCTTCTCATGTTTGTTAATCTTCTCATTCTCTCTTCCTTCATGTTTGCAAACCGAGAATCCAGCGTCTGAGGCCATTCTCTCTGTCCTCCATTTGCTTGCTTCTGCTCTAACTTCTCCCTTTGCTGCTGCTGCTGCTGCATTGTAATTGCAGATTTAATAACCCCATCAATCAATCACTTTCAAAATCTCTTTGGTTATGGATATACCAAGATGTTGTAAATGATTTAAATCATAATGCCATATAACACTAGATACGCATTTCGGATCAGTTTCCAAGCACAATTGGGTCTGTTCATTACTCATGATAGTTTTAATTAAGGAATTTAAGATCAGGTGTAAAATATAACTGGGACATCATCACTTTAAATTTCTTTCCCACTAAGCATTGTTTCTTTCTAAACTATAGTCTCTTTCAAGCTCGACCGTGTCCACACTCTTGCTAACCAAAACCAATCTCAAAATTTCTTTTCCACTACCATCTAAGGCAGTTTATGGATGCATCAAGAAAGGCCGAAGTTGTTCCCTAATCACTTTGGGTCACAAACCGCATCACGAAGGTTTAAGAAGCTGATCTAATGCAACCTAACAGATGGATATGAGATTTTTTACCTTTGCGACAAACCCTCTGTGTGCAGCTCTATTCTGATCAGGTGGAGTAATAAACCTGCACAAAAGAAAAGGGTTGAATAACTGGAAAATGTCTGCAGGGACAAACCACCTATAAACAACATCAGAAGCCTAGAGTACATCAGCTGAGAACTCGCACCAATAGATCAAAGTTCTGATACCGAGTTGTTAATAAACTATGAACTTCTTACCACCATAGAATGATCTAAGGAGAAAGCCATGTAACAAAAGGATAAAGAACGAGCCTTTTACAATAGAAAAAGCACGTCATGATCATAGAGCCCTCAGCACATGGAGCATGTAGCAAGCTCATGCAGGAATGAATGAATGAATGAAAACTTTAGGCAATAACTCCAGTTCTCAGTAACTAAGCGGGAAAGGGCAGTTCTCAAAATTTGCACCCGCATAAATCATGCATTCGTCAAGAAATATGATCCAGTAAAAAGTAACCGTGCATCCGGTCCCGACAAAGCAACTTCTTTAAGTCTTTATCAGGGATTAAGAGCAGAACGCTTGAAATATGATCCAGTAACAAGTAACCGTGCATCCAAGCATTTGATCCTCTATGCAGTCCCAGTAACCAACTAACCATGCATCTACCATTTCAATGTCACAACAATAGACCAAGAAACCCAAGCTATACTCTTCAGGACGCAGCAAGAAGACAAAATTCAACATTTAGGAGGCTGATATGAATGTAACTGATAGGTATCATATTGCACCAACTTACTAAATCCGATAATTAAACACTGACTTCAAGCAAAAACAGAGAAACTCTTGAGGAACTCCAAAGCCAAATGATCAGCAAAGTCTCTGCTCAATCTTAATGAGCTTGAACTCTTTGCTTTACCTAAAATCTGCCGACCCATGGATGTTTAGTTACTCCACCAAATATCCCCCTTAAACTCAACTACACGATGCTGAATCGTTATCTTGAACCAGGGTTATACATTCATCAATCTGATGACCATCCATCATCTAAGAAGGGAATAACAAAACACGAACATACAAACCGGTGTTGCTTTCCACAGAAACACCCAATGGCAAAGAGCTTAGAAGCTTCTTGCAGCATAAATAATCGAAGATCATAAAAGGAGCCCATGTTAATAAACAGATCAGAGAATTATCTAGCAGTCTAGACCTTGATTGATTCGTATTAGTCATCCTTCCAGCATTCAAAGGTCTACCACGGAGCGGAGTAGCAGAAGCGGCTTTACGAGCAGTGTTTGTTGTGACAGGAAACTGATTTCCTTGGAAATTAGACCTTCTCTTAGCAAAAGCACCCTGAATTATGATATAAGTTACAACAACAACTCAAAAGAAAAAAAATATCTAAATGATAAGACAAAGAAGCTATGACAACAAATTGACTGAGAGAGAACACAACAAATACTAACCTGTCTAACATCAGACCGTGAGTCCATATAACGCTGTGCTTTTACCGTACTATTTTTCGCAGCACCATTAAAGCTCTCCTTTTTATTCTGCCTCAAAACAATAATCACATTAAGCCAATGTTCAATAGAGAATCAAAGAGACATCATCAAATTCTCACAAAGACAGTAAAACATGAAAGCTATGAGAAGCTTAAGTTATGGTATTACCGATGCTCTTTGTTTCTTGCCCTTATTCACATTGGTATTGCTCTTAGACATCTTGATAATATCATCTATGACCACAAAACAAATTATGAATGATCATGAGCAATAAACTAGAATGTATCTGATCTTCGTATGAGTTAAAAAAAAAAAAAAAAAAAACAGAAACACACCTAAAGACATGTCCATTTTCTTCTCCGTGAGGGCAACAGTCTCTGTAGTAATAGGTTTTTCAGTCGCCATCTACAAAATCAGACCATTGGAGATGACCAACAAATTAAACCAAAAATCCAACTCAATAATCGGACATGGCATATAAAAAGAAGAAAGAAACCAAACAAAATGCGATAGAAATGAAACATAGTTAGAAAAAACAAATCAAAGTCCACTCACCGAATTGAAGTAACATACTACACCAAAAAATCAAAAGTTGTTGAATTTATGAGAAGCATGGAAGGAGATACAAAAGAGATAAGAAACCCTAGTTTTTTTTTTTTTTTTTAATTTAAAACCCAAAATTGACTGATTTCACGAATCATTCAAAACAAAATCTAGAATAATTCGAGTCGTGAAGAATGTATGAGACGAAATCGTTACCAGATTTAGAAAGTCAAAGGTGTGAGAATGTTTCACTGAGACAAAAAGGAAAAGGGTTTTTTTTTTGGGATCCGACGACGAGTGAAACCAGAGAAAACTGAGTCAACTCGTAAGTGTTTTATCTTTCGAATGGTCGGCGGATTCTAACTGGGAATTATTCATTAAGCTTTACCGAAAGTATACGTGGCGCATTTACATTGGAAGAAAAATCGAGATCATATGATTGGATGTTTGGAAGTCTTTTTTTTTTTTTTTCTCTTCTTTCACAAACTTTTTTACCTCTTTTTGTAAAAGCAGCATTGCTGCATCACACAAAATAATTATGTGTCTCTCAAATTTAGGAATTATTTTATGGACCATGGAGATACATGTACATGTGTTTTGTTATCACATGTAAAATTGTTTTTAGCATGATGTGAGTTTTAATTCGGATAATGATACAATGATAACACTCAAATTATTAATATAGTATAGTTGCGTTTTGATGTTATACATTTTCAAATTTGTTTCTACAAAAAATATTTGAAAAAAATCAGAAGAATTAAGATAATATGGATCCAACCACTTAGGAAAAAAGAGTTTTATAACATCTTCATTTTGCTATTTTTCCGATCCATTCCATTCCGTAAACTACCGATCGAACACAAATTTGTCTTAAACATAGAAGATTTATCACTAGACATAATAATAACACACATTTTAAGAGTTTATTTATTGGGGGTAACATGCTTTTTGGGAGAAATTTGCAAAAAACATGCGTGATCTTTTAGTAAATACCACATTTTTTGTACCTCATAAATTTTTATTAAAACACATAGATTTCACAAGTAATTTTAGAAAAGTAATGTTTTTTAGGATTATGACACTATTTTACATAATATTGCGGAGAAGGAGAAGAATTAGGGAAAAAAGGAGGCAGAGATGGAGAAATTGGAGCTGAGAAAACTAATCGATGGTGGAGATAGGGGCATAATTCTTCACAAAGACATCCAAATTTGGTTCTTCAAGGTTTGTTTCTTCTAAACCGCTTCTGAATTTTACCAATTTTATGTTAGGATGGTCTTTTTTGGGAATTTATTGGGATTCCATAGCTTTTCCATCTTAAACAAGACATTTTTTTGTGTGCTTATTTTTGGTTTTGGGATGATCTGCTTTGGTATTCAACTTGATTCATCCTTTGGTCTATCGAATATTGGATAAATTTTTGTATAATTATGAACTGCTCGTTTAGAAAATATAATTATGGACTTTTTGTTTAGATTTTTAGGGTTAGAAAATATAATTATGGGCTTTTTGTTTAGTTTTTTAGGGTTAGATTGGTAGCTGAACATATATACATATAATCAATAACACTTTTCTCATATCACATTTCAAAGGAGATGAGTTTACCCAATTGCTATTGATCCCCAAAATAAAAAGTTGCTCTAATTTCTTTTAAAAAATAAAACACAACTCAAACTCTGTATTCAGTATTTAGGGTCCAACAAAAGCCGACACAACAAACAAGAATCATCACATACTTTTTACTTCTGCTCTGATTACTGAGTTCACCGGGAAAATCAAAACCCGGGATGTGTTTGAATCCGTCGTGGTAATTGTTTCTTGTTTTTTTATTGTTTGCGTAAGGAAAAAAAAACAATTTTTATTTGATATTAAAAGACGAGAGAGAAAAAAGAGACTTAGTTGTCGCCATAGATCCACTTCTCAGCGTTATTGGTGTAAGAAACAAGTTCTTGTGGCTTAAACCACAGATTAATTTCATCCTTTGCTGTCTCTGGTCCATCACTTCCATGGATTATGTTCCTGAAAACAATCACATTTCAATAACCAAAATCTTTATTATAATGTCCTAATGCGAATTTAGAAAACACAGAGCATTACCTCCCAACAACAACTGCAAGATCTCCTCGGATTGTCCCGGGCTCAGATTTCTGAGGATCGGTTGCTCCAATCAGTTTACGTCCATATCTGATCACTCCTTCTCCTTCCCAGACCTATACGAGTCGAGTTAGTCAGATTCTTGTTTTGAGTTCGTTAACAAATCCCAAAAGTAAAGTGGGGAGAGTTTCTCTTCACCATGGCAATAACAGGACCAGAGCTAAGAAAGTCACACAAGCCATTGAAGAAAGGTCTCTCCTTAAGATCATGGTAATGCTTTTGTGCGAAATCTTTGGAAGGGACAACAACTTTGATACCGACAAGCTTGAAGCCCTTGCGTTCGAATCGAGAAACGATTTCTGATATCTGGTGATTCATGACACAAGATTTGGACATATGAATAATAAGAAAACTACAACACTTTGACACCAATCAAGACTAAGCAGAAACCGAGCTTTTTTTGTTTTTATTACCAGTCCTCGCTGCACTCCATCAGGCTTGATCGCTATGAAAGTGCGTTCCATCTGATTTAGACAGAGAAGTTCAGTGACGAAGAACACAAAGAAAATGAAGAGATGCATAGGAAGGAATGATGAAAATGGATTCGGGTTTTTACCTCAGCAGCAAGAACATCTTGATCTTGAAGCATCAAGGCTATAACATATAACAGAAACAAAAGAAAGAAGAAGGTAATGGGTTATAATAAATACTTCACCGCATAAGGATTTCGAACTAATGCTAGTCTGAAACTTTCCCAACTTTAACCTACTCTAGTCAAACTGATTTTACAGTAACCATGTGAGATTGCAATGAAGATTTGGTCGTTTATAATCAAACAATGTGGCGAAAACCTGCAGCGGGAAGAGCTAAGAGTCCAGTGATCCAACTCTTTGAGGCGACATTAGAACCTGATGATCTTACAAAGTTAGATGCATACAAAGGGATCTTTCCAGATGCAGAAACAGCTGCTGCTGCACCAATGGCTCTTCCTTCTGCCAAAAACACATAAAGATCCCCAAATTGCGAATAAGAAAACATTAGATCTTATAAGTTAAAAGTTAAATTTAAGATCCCAATATTAAGATTGTTGTTTTGTAATCACAGAGCAGAACAAACAAATGATTCCATGATCAGATCACATAATCATTGAATCTATCTCACATGTCAATAAAGCTAAAGCATCCATTTTTATCAAATCCATAGATGAAACGAATCGAGAATCAGATTAAAACGATTTCAGATCAAATTATGAATTAGAACGATTTCACAGATTTAATCAGTCAATCGATCGAGGAATCTAAAGAACAGATTACTAACACAGATTTCACGAAGTTATCTCAAATTTTCCAGAAATCAATAAAAGAGAGAGAAGATTTTATCGTACCGGAGAAGAAACGAGCATTCTTAGCTGAAGAAAGAAGAGACCTAGCTGCTCTTGAAGCAGATCTGCAGATTTGAGAGCTCATTTTTGCAGAGAGAGAGTGAGAGTGATGAAGTGAAACAGAGGCCTCCGAAAATGTGGACATGGTGAGGTTTGGTGCGAGTTTTATAGCCACGTGGTTCGGGTCGGGTTGTATCCGATCGGGTCAGAAACCCTACCCGAAAGTATCACGAGTTCACTAAACGTTGTGTTACGTGGAAAAAGTCTATACATCTTCATTTTTATTTTTCATCTGAGATATTATATAAAGTCCAATGTTCAAAAACTCGGTAGGTGCTAATCGGTCGTTCGGACTGAGCCTAGCGCCTAATGAGATAATCGGAGATTAAACGGAGATTAACGGAGGACTACTTTTAAGGATTTTTAGTAATTTATGCGTATATATAATAATAATGTTACATAAAAATTAGTAATTAATGATGGCCTAGTGGTTGAGTGAATAAATAGCACTTTGAAGTGGTGAGTTTGAATCCAGTTCTGGTATAATTTTTGTTTTTTTTTTATTTTTGTTTTAATGAGAGGTAAAACGGTATTTTATACTTCTTTTTCTTCCTTTCGACAGAGCAGCCTGCAACCCTAAATCACGAAACAAAATTATTTTGTTCACATTATTCATCATTATTACTCGTTATACATGTAATTTGTACTTAATTTTTGTAGATCTGACATCTATCTTTTGATTTATAACCTTAAAACACATAAAAAAAGTTTTTTCAAAAAATCCGATTTTTAACCCGGATAAGCCAAACTCGCGGTGGCTACTTGCCGCCGAGCGCCTACCCGCCGCTTATGCATCTGCGGTGGCCGCATTTTAGAACAAGGTATAAAACTATGGGAGAAATATATAGTTGAGGCATATAGACACTAACTTCGAAACTAAACCGACGAAAAAACACTAAATCTCCAAAAACTAGTTCAAAGCGAAGAAACATACTAATTTTTCAAACAACGCCAAAACTAAAGACGCATAGTAACATAGCCTAAAATGGAATCAAAATGATAACAACTTAGACGAGAAATCAAATGAACATGTTTCCCCAACTAAAACTACCTAACTCTTGGATGATTTAGGCAAATCGAAGTGGACAAAACAAGTCCAAAAAACGACGAATAATTCCTCCTATACCAAAACAAGACTACCTCCCGAACCAAATGTTCCTAGATTTCTAATCCGGCAAAAAAAGTCATGATTAAGTATTAAGTTCCCAACACTTCTTCCGGAAGCGGCGATGTTGAGAGACACAATTTTTGGACGCTTCGATAAAAACCTTTAACTGATCAGACCTCGATCAAATATTTTAGTAAATAGAAAGAGCGAAACAACCTCAAACGGGTTAATGATGAAGTTAGTCAAATACGATAATAGATGGAACCAGAGCGATAACTAAACGACCACCAACAGAACCGCAAAGCAAGAGCAGTGAGGGCATGAAGCAAATAAAACCAACCAAATCGAATTCCATGACTCGGAAATGGCTAAACCCACCCTTAAATACCTAAGAACAAGGCGGATAAAGCTCGAGAAAATAAACTGATCCGACATTGCTTGAGCCAAGAAACCTCCAGCAAAGACAGACGATGGCTTTGACTCAAACTGAATCGGTAAGCCGGCTAACCAATTTGCTCTGGTAATTAAAACAAAACAAAATTCTTCATTTCTAAGATTTGATTGGATGAAGGAATGAATTTAAAAAAAAAAAATCAAACTAAAACCTCTTTTAAACTACCAAGTTCTTTTTTCCCCCGCGAGGGGCCATATTTTATTAAGAGGGGACTAGTTGTGACTTGTAAATTCTTTAGAGTAATTTGAGGAGAGAGGATGAAATCCATACTATATAAAAGTGTATAAAAGTTGAAGTTATTAGCCTCTAAGGCTGTCCACATAGGATTTAAAACAATCAACATTAACATTTCACGTCAATATTTAAATTAATCGACAGTTAAATTATGAAAGATTCTAAAATTCTAAAGTAATGTTGGTAATAGGAAATAGCTTATGAGATAAGAAAATTATGTCATGTTTTTCTATTAATTATAACAAAAGAAATTAACTTAATTAGTAAAGAAAAATTTCTTAATTCTAAGATTTTAACAATTAAATAAAATATATTAATAATTTACCGTTGTACATAAATAAAAATATACAAAAATCAACACATAACTACATACAACTTAAAAAATTAAAATCTAAAATATTTGATGAAAATACATGCACTTAAATGTAAAAGAAAAAAGTGTTTAACTATGATTTGTAAAGATATAGAAAATATAGCATAATCTTTTAAAAAAAAGGCAAGAACAAAAAAATGAAATATTAATATGCGATATTTAATAATTGAAAATAGTAAATGTGGAAACTAACATTCAATTGACTAAAATACAACATCAAAAAATAGAAATGTTGATGGTACCATGTACCTAATCCTTTTCTGATTAACTTTCTTTTATTTACTGAAAATCATATACTCACTTTTTTTACAATTGATATCAATTTTCAGGGTGAAATACACTATTAACCTTGTTAATGTGAGTAATTTTTAGGATTTTGTTTGGTTTATTTTCCCCTTTTAGCTTAACCCAAGATTAAACCCCTTTGAGAAATATATGTATTTTTGCCTTTTTGGACCTACATTCACTCTTTCTTGAAAAACGGTTTTAAACCTCTAATATTTTTATGATAAGATTTATTTTTGCTGATTTTATAAATAATTGGATACCTATTCCTATTTTTTGGAACGAATTATATCTTTTATCTATTTTTGAAAAGAAAAAAAGTGCTGTTACAAACAAAAACAATCTTTGCTTTAATTTCTACATTATTTCCTTTTCTTAGTGTTTAATTACTAGATTAATAAAATATTTATCTTCTTTTCTTTAGAATTGTTTCTTTTATTTGTTCTAGTTTTCTTAGAATTTCGAAATTAATCGAAACACTAATTCTCTTTTTTTTTTAACATCATCGAAACACTAATTCTCTATTTATGTGTTTTCATGTTTTGACTTAAATTCACCTTATATCTTATCTTTAAATCTTGTCTTTTTTTTTTTTATGTGAAAGTATTATTAGTTGGTTACCCTACTTTTTTTTACTTTAATTTTTTTAATCAAAAAGTGTTTCCTTTTTTTATTTGCTTCCATCCCAATCACTACTAACAAAATAAATAATTACTTAAGCATTATAATTTGTTGAAGGCAAACATTATAATTTGGTTTCAATTACAAAAAAAAAAAACAAAAAAACTACCTTCTAAACAAAATAACAGTGAAAATCATAAAATGCAGTGAAAATTCTATTAAAACTTCAAGATATTCAGTTTATATATATATATATATTTTTTTTTTTTGATAAAAAAACTTCAGGATATTCAGATTGGAGATTCACGAAGAAACTCCAAAACATATAATCTGTTTGATCTGTTTATATAACAGGATCTTGAGACAAAAATATTGGAAGAACTAAACTGAATTTTTGAAAAAATAAATTTCTCTGAACCAAATCTAATGAGTATTGTAAATAGAACAAGCTAAAGAAGTTTTAGTCTAAACCGAAACAAAGGAAAAACAGAAACTCTCAAACCAAATAGAAAAAGAATGCTTAGTGATGATGATGATGTCTGAAAGTGCGTAACCACCTCTTGAAGCGGTCCATAAGTGTTAAATCCATCTTCTTGTGAACATTGGGGGACGTAACGAGTTTGGGTAATGGTCGGACCACGACACGTAGCTTAAGCCCAGCCTCGCAGTGACCGGTCTCTGAGCTTATGAAATAGTGGACTCCTGGTTTGGTGAGCCTGACGAGATCGTGTCCTGTCTTGTGCATGGCTACAGGTGAAGTCGGGTCGCATGATTCGAACTCAAGATCACCGTTGATTTCTAACACGTCGTTGACTTGGTCGCCGTATTCGAAAAACAGAGAGTCTCCAACATGAAACGTTTTCTCCTCGCTCCACTTGTTATAGAAGTCACTGTCGTAAACCCTCCATCCTTTGGAGTCACCGACCTTGTAAATCTTTCCAAAAGGAAGGATCTTGCTCTTGCTCGGTGGTGGTGGAGGAACTGGACGTGACGGGTCATGGACGACAAGAACGTCGAGCTTCTGTCCGAATGCGCATTGAGCATGATTTGAGCTGATGAAGTAGTAGAAACCTGGTTCCGTGAGAGTCACGACATCATGTCCCGTGTTGTATACGGCTTTAGGAGAAGAAGAGTCGCAAAACTCGTATTCCAAAGCGCCCGAGACTTGAGTCACGTCGTTGATGTTGCGATCGTATTCGAAAACGAGCGAATCACCGACGTGGAACTCCTTACGCTCGGCCCAATTGTAGTAGACGTCGTCCTTCGTGGTCCATCCGTCGGAGTCTCCGACTTTGTAAACCGTCGCGGAGCAGCAACCCAAGAGAGCCGTGAAGATCACGAGAACGAAGCCAAAGATCATCTTCTTCGTTGTTGCCATGATTCGATGGTATACACGAAGAAGAAGAAAGATGAACAAGTTGAGAATCGAAAAAGAAAGATGATGAGATTTCGAAGTCGTTGAATCAGAGATTGTTGATGAATGTGTGAGTGAGAAAGAAGAGGTTACAATACTTCTCCTTATATAAGCTTTTACGATACCTAATCCTTTCCTTCTTAGGATCTTTCTTATTTACTAATTTATATAATGATACTTTTACGATCCCTAATCCTTTTTCTATTAGGATTTTATCTCCTTTTTTCTAAATTAATCGAAGATTTCATCCTTTTTCAAATATATTTTTTTCCTCTTAGCTGCCTACAAAAAGACAGTTATAACAAAACAAAAATAAAATAATACAATTTCCTTTTTCACTGATTTTCTAGTTACGGTTTACAACAAGGGTGAATTTAATAAATGTACATGGAAGATCATTTTATTAGGTATATGACAATGTAAATATTTCATCTGCTTAATCTCTAGGCTGATTCTAACTATTAGACTTTTGAGATGCTGGGTAGATTAGGTTGTAATCAATTTTGTTGATATAAAGCTTATAAGATTCATCATTTATAATATTCATTCCGTACAAACATAAATAAGACATTCCAACAATGAATACATGCCTCTTTATTGAATCACATGCTTGAAAATTGTCAGGACTAATTTTGATGCAATGAACAATCTGAACATATAACCCTTTTTTTTTTAAAACCACCGGAAGAACTTATAGATTAGAAGGATTGAAGAAGAACCAGAAGAAGTTGATACATACTATATATATTCTCCACCACTTTTATTCATTTACATTATATCATTTATTGCTATTTTAGCTCACATATAAGACTTATAACAAGACTTATAAAAAGGCAAGAAGCTAAGCTTAACAATAATTAGCCACAGAAATAACTTCAAACTCAACTCCCACATAAAGCTTATCGTTCACCAAATAAGGTTCAACAAGTTTCTCCAGAGGCATGAAATTCGCAAAGCCACTGTGGTCACCAGGTCGGGCATGCAATATCGAACCTACAAAAATAAAAAGATTAATCTTTTGCCATCACAAGACTTTAAGTAGCTAAGTTAATTTCAGAAGGTTTTCTCAAGAAAGATCATACTTGTTTTCTCAACATGATTCCGGTTAACTTGATCCAATACCCGCAGCTTGAATTTCACGAAAGTCGTTGCCTTTGGCGCATTGTTGATCAACCCTTCTTCCAATAGATACACAGAAAATGATTTGTTTTTTTCTTCGTTAAACCCTCTTGGATGAACTTGAATTCTCCTGATCAAACACTCAAACACAAATATGCAACTTCTTCAATATGATGCATTTGTTTTTGAATTGGAAAAATAAGTTAGAAGTAATCACCATTTATGGTTTCCAACAACAAATTCATTAGAATGATGAACCTTTTCAGGTTCGAAAGACGAGAACTTGGTCATCATCCAAGTGACTTTGTGATTGATAGGCTTCTCAATTAAGCTAAAACATTCCGCTGTTCCGGATTCAGCAGGTTTAATCCCATGAAACTTGACACCAAACATACAACAATCTCCAATAATGTAACCTTATGTCTCAAGTTCATCAAGAGATGACAGAAATGTAGTCCCCATGCTTTTTGATGTTGTTGATGTGCTAAAAAGCTAATAAAATCATTTACAAAGATCTATACATTGAATGAAATATAAAAATTCAATATATATTTCAATTGATTTGAGATCTATACAAATAAAACATAATTTGTTTATAAATATAAACGTTATATACTATTAATGAATGAAAATGTATAAGTAGAAAATGAATTTTTTTATGTTGTTAATACTAAGTTAAAGCAACTACAAAAGATAAACGATAAGTTGTTTATAGTTTTTGAAACAAAATAACAGTGAAAATCATAAAATGCAATGAAAATTCTATTAAAACTTCAAGATATTCAGTTTATATATATATATTTCTTTTGATAAAAAATCTTCAGGATATTCAGATTGGAGATTCACGAAGAAACTCCAAAACGTATAATTTGTTTGATCTGTTTATATAACAGGATCTTGAGACAAAAATATTGGAAGAACTAAACTGAATTTTTGAAAAAATAAATTTCTCTGAACCAAATCTAATGAGTTTGTAAATAGAACAAGCTAAAGAAGTTTTAGTCTAAACCGAAACAAAGGAAAAACAGAAACTCTCAAACCAAATAGAAGAAGAATGCTTAGTGATGATGATGATGTCTGAAAGTGCGTAACCACCTCTTGAAGCGGTCCATAAGTGTTAAATCCATCTTCTTGTGAACATTGGGGGACGTAACGAGTTTGGGTAATGGTCCGACCACGACACATAGCTTAAGCCCAGCCTCGCAGTGACCGGTCTCTGAGCTTATGAAATAGTGGACTCCTGGTTTGGTGAGCCTGACGAGATCGTGTCCTGTCTTGTGCACGGCTACAGGTGAAGTCGGGTCGCATGATTCGAACTCAAGATCACCGTTGATTTCTAACACGTCGTTGACTTGGTCGCCGTATTCGAAAAACAGAGAGTCTCCAACATGAAACGTTTTCTCCTCGCTCCACTTGTTATAGAAGTCACTGTCGTAAACCCTCCATCCTTTGGAGTCACCGACCTTGTAAATCTTTCCAAAAGGAAGGATCTTGCTCTTGCTCGGTGGTGGTGGAGGAACTGGACGTGACGGGTCATGGACGACAAGAACGTCGAGCTTCTGTCCGAATGCGCATTGAGCATGATTTGAGCTGATGAAGTAGTAGAAACCTGGTTCCGTGAGAGTCACGACATCATGTCCTGTGTTGTATACAGCTTTAGGAGAAGAAGAGTCGCAAAACTCGTATTCCAAAGCGCCCGAGACTTGAGTCACGTCGTGGATGTTGCGATCGTATTCGAAAACGAGCGAATCACCGACGTGGAACTCCTTACGCTCGGCCCAATTGTAGTAGACGTCGTCCTTCGTGGTCCATCCGTCGGAGTCTCCGACTTTGTAAACCGTCGCCGAGCAGCAACCCAAGAGAGCCGTGAAGATCACGAGAACGAAGCCAAAGATCATCTTCTTCGTTGTTGCCATGATTCGATGGTATACACGAAGAAGAAGAAAGATGAACAAGTTGAGAATCGAAAAAGAAAGATGATGAGATTTCGAAGTCGTTGAATCAGAGATTGTTGATGAATGTGTGAGTGAGAAAGAAGAGGTTACAATACTTCTCCTTATATAAGCTTTTACGATACCTAATCCTTTCCTTCTTAGGATCTTTCTTATTTACTAATTTATATAATGATACTTTTACGATCCCTAATCCTTTTTCTATTAGGATTTTATCTCCTTTTTTCTAAATTAATCGAAGATTTCATCCTTTTTCAAATATATTTTTTTCCTCTTAGCTGCCTACAAAAAGACAGTTATAACAAAACAAAAATAAAATAATACAATTTCCTTTTTCACTGATTTTCTAGTTACGGTTTACAACAAGGGTGAATTTAATAAATGTACATGGAAGATCATTTTATTAGGTATATGACAATGTAAATATTTCATCTGCTTAATCTCTAGGCTGATTCTAACTATTAGACTTTTGAGATGCTGGGTAGATTAGGTTGTAATCAATTTTGTTGATATAAAGCTTATAAGATTCATCATTTATAATATTCATTCCGTACAAACATAAATAAGACATTCCAACAATGAATACATGCCTCTTTATTGAATCACATGCTTGAAAATTGTCAGGACTAATTTTGATGCAATGAACAATCTGAACATATAACCCTTTTTTTTTTAAAACCACCGGAAGAACTTATAGATTAGAAGGATTGAAGAAGAACCAGAAGAAGTTGATACATACTATATATATTCTCCACCACTTTTATTCATTTACATTATATCATTTATTGCTATTTTAGCTCACATATAAGACTTATAACAAGACTTATAAAAAGGCAAGAAGCTAAGCTTAACAATAATTAGCCACAGAAATAACTTCAAACTCAACTCCCACATAAAGCTTATCGTTCACCAAATAAGGTTCAACAAGTTTCTCCAGAGGCATGAAATTCGCAAAGCCACTGTGGTCACCAGGTCGGGCATGCAATATCGAACCTACAAAAATAAAAAGATTAATCTTTTGCCATCACAAGACTTTAAGTAGCTAAGTTAATTTCAGAAGGTTTTCTCAAGAAAGATCATACTTGTTTTCTCAACATGATTCCGGTTAACTTGATCCAATACCCGCAGCTTGAATTTCACGAAAGTCGTTGCCTTTGGCGCATTGTTGATCAACCCTTCTTCCAATAGATACACAGAAAATGATTTGTTTTTTTCTTCGTTAAACCCTCTTGGATGAACTTGAATTCTCCTGATCAAACACTCAAACACAAATATGCAACTTCTTCAATATGATGCATTTGTTTTTGAATTGGAAAAATAAGTTAGAAGTAATCACCATTTATGGTTTCCAACAACAAATTCATTAGAATGATGAACCTTTTCAGGTTCGAAAGACGAGAACTTGGTCATCATCCAAGTGACTTTGTGATTGATAGGCTTCTCAATTAAGCTAAAACATTCCGCTGTTCCGGATTCAGCAGGTTTAATCCCATGAAACTTGACACCAAACATACAACAATCTCCAGAGAGAGAGAGAGAGAGAGAGAGAGAGAGAGAGAGAGAGAGAGAGAGAGAGAGAGAGAGAGAGAGAGAGAGAGAGAGAGAGAGAGAGAGAGAGAGAGAGAGAGAGAGAGAGAGAGAGAGAGAGAGAGAGAGAGAGAGAGAGAGAGAGAGAGAGAGAGAGAGAGAGAGAGAGAGAGAGAGAGAGAGATGACTATATATGTGTGTCAAATTCAAATAAAAATGCATATCCAATTATTTGACTATATATGTTACAAAGAAAATAAACTAAAAATTATTAAATTTGCACATTAAAAATCCAATAACTTAAGAACATTAAAAACACGCACAAATATATTAACCATTGATAATCATTTTATTTTCTAGATTTACACTGGTAGAATTTTCTGAATTGTATATTTGAAATTTTTTAAGAATAAAAGTTGTTATGAATATTTTTCATAAGATTTATATTATTATCATTACCAATATAAAAAGGAAATATTTTAATAAATATTATTTGTCTCTAATTTTAAACAAAAGTTTATACAAAGAATCCACGCATAGCACGGATCCAAAACCTAGTCTATACTATATCAAAGTTGAAACTATTTGTTTCTAAGGTTGTCCAAATAAGATTTTAAAAAACCAATTCTATTGGTCCACATCAACGTTTAAAAAAATATCTACGATACCTGCTAATTCAAAATCCAGGATAGTAATTGTTTTCGCAGTTAAAATTTTTATGAATTTACTGCAGAACGATGGCCATGTATGTTTATAAATTTAGGTACTTTAAAAATAATTTGAAGAAAATTAACAATAATAAAGAATACATGCTAGACATCAACGATATATTTATTTTCGCAAATGATCATAACACATTGTGCCATTTATCAAGTTTTTTTAAATGATCTTTTTCGTTTTTTCGGATTGTGAAATCTTATTGGGATCAATTTGAAAGTATGAATGTAGAACTAACTTTCATGGATAAATGTATTCAATTTTGTTAAATTAAGTTTTTTTTTGTATGGTTATATATACATAAAACGGATGTATTTTTTTAGGTTTTTCTTGCAATCTTTTAATATATTGGAACTCTATGTTTTTGTGTTGGCAGAGAATAGTTTCTAAGCTTTTAAAATAGCACCAACTCGATTCAGAATCAACATTTATCAATGCGGAGAAAGAGACGGTAGAGACAATTAGGCCTAGATGGTGTAACTTCAAAGACTAAGTAAATACCATATTATGTTTTTGCCTTAAGTTTGAATTCATTTTAATACGTTTTAGTTACCATAATTAGATGTAAAGTTAAATGGTGGTTATAAATGTAACTTAGTTTGGGTTGATTTCTCATATTTATTTAAGTTTTGTGTGTTTGCGATTCTATTTTGGTTTTGTTCTCGAGAATATATAGATATAAATTTTTTATCGATATTTATGTACTTAGCTAAAATAATTTTTAAGACATTTGTAGTTTGGGCATCTTTAACTTGAAAACATGATTTGACAATTGAAAACATATAGTTTCATTCCTATTTTGCGCTTAAATTTTCTTATTTTCATGTCGTATGTTTTTAACAAATAGAGAAAATAAGTACAGTAATCATCAAGTAACATATATATCAAATACAAATATTTGTTCATAAGTCATAACCAATGATCCAACTACACCTATCACAAAAACAATGAGCTACAAATATTAAACTTGCATATTTAACCAACAACAAAATTATTTTAAATATATATCACCATATATAAATTATTGACATTGATGATTAATTTCTTTTTTAGATTACATTGTTAAAGTTTGTTTGAATTGTGTCTTTTATTTTAAATCTTGGTTTCAATAATAATTTGAAACTTTCAGAAATTAAAGCCGCTATGAAGTTTTTTTTCATATTTTGAATGTATATTATTGTTATCATCAACAACATATAAAAAGTAATATTTTAATGAATAATATTGGTCGCAAATGATTTTAATGAAAATATATATAAAAAAATCCGAGCGTAGCGCGGATCCAAAACCTAGTAAACAGAAAAGTACCAATAGAAGAAGGGCAATTCTCAAAAATACCAGAAATATAAGTTTTTGTTCCAAATATACCATTACTTAGTTTTTTTTTCCAAAAATACCACTAAAGTTTTATTTTTCCAAAAATACCACAAAATTAAAACTAAACTTTAAACCCTCAAAATTAAACTCTAAACCCTAAAAACTAAATCTTAAACCCTAAAACTAAATTCTAAACCCAAAATACTAAATCCAAACCCAAAAATTTAAATTATAAACCATTAAAACTCATTTTTAGTGTATGTTGTATTTTTGGAAAAACAAAACTTTTAGTAATATTTTTGAGAAAAAAACTAAGTGATGGTATGTTTAAAACAAAAACATATTTTAGTGGTATTTTAAGGAATTTCTCGTAAAAGAGTTAAAACAATTTTTCCTTCACCCCAAAACATGTAAAACAAAAAATACCTTTTAAAGCTTTTTTTATTTTAAACATACCTTTTAGAGCTTTATTTCTTTAAAATAGCTGAAAATATTTTTGGATTTAAGTAAATGATTTTACTTTTGACCTGACAATTACTTAGCAAAATACATAGTAAAATAAATTACTTTAAAGTGGTTTACAGGTCACAACGTAAGAAAAAAAAGAATTCCATAAGTTTTTAGAAGAATTACAAACCTAAAAACTCGAATTGGTTATTTAAACAAAAGTATCTAAGAAAATCAATACTTTAAAACTTGATTGGATGATAAAATGAGTTTTGAAAAATAAAACCAAAAACTCTTTTAAATTCTTTACCCATTCTAGACCATAGTAGCATATTATAATTTTATGTTTCGGCAACTAAAAATTTGTTAAATACGGTTGGATAGATGCAAGATTAAGAACAAAGCACATCGATGTTATAATATATTGTTCAAATTTATTTTCTTATCCCATTACATATTTGGGAAAAGCATTAAAACATATAACTAAAGCAAATTAAGAAAGAGATAAATTAGCTTTAGTACTTGAGACCAAGAGTGAGCTCAAGAGACAAAGTCTCATCATTGTTACCATCCTTGTTCTCTTCATCATTTCCAGTTTCATTGAGTCCAATCTGCCATAAAAATCATAAATATGTTGAATCGTATAACTTTTAGTATTTATATTTTAGTGCATTAACTGCATTAACTTTTTTAATAAATGCATTAAAAGGGTAAAAAATTTGCAAAAATTATGTATATTGTTATTAGGGGTGTGCATTCGGTTATTCGGTTCGGTTTTGGTTTCTCGGGTTTTTTGGTTTCTAGAAAATAGATCCCATTTAGGAATTATAGCTCGGTTCAGATTTTTCGGTTTTTGAGGTTTTAGGGTTCAAAAAAAATAGTTCGGTTCGGGATGAAATTAACTAATTATAATTAATATTGTAACTTAACTAATGAATTTCTAAAAAACAATTCGGTTCGGGATCAGGTAAGTCGTTATATAAATTTTTATTCCAATCGGTTATTTATAATTCGGTTCGGATTCGGGAATTTCGGTTTGGGTTCTGCATTTTTGGCTCAGTTCGGGAATTTTGCGCACCCTTAATTGCTATGCAAGTAGCTACATAGTTTGGGTATTTTTGGTGTAAAAATGTTCAACAATCAAAATCAAGATTTAAAAGTGAAATTTGGTTTAGGGATCCAATTCATCTTCTTATAGCAAAAAATCTAGTGATAGACCTAAGAACAAATAATAATGATGAAGTAATTATTGATTTGATAAGGACATGAGTCTGGGGTGAAAACAAAAGAATAAGAATACAAAGATTTGAGTTCAGAGAACAAGAAAGAAGAATGTTTGAGTGCTAAATGCTAGTCGATTGTAGTGTATTCATATTTGTCCTCCTTCTTGTTCCATTCCCCCTCTCTATGCTCCTCACTTCTCTCAATTAATCTCCATTACCTCGACTGATTTTTCATTAACTTCCATTCAATTCCTTTGATCTTGTATCTTTTTAGTTACGATTTCTTTTGGTTATAAAATATTTCTTTAAAATTTTCTCCCCCCCCCCTCTTAAATGAATTTATTCAAAGATTAAAAGCTTTTCTCCTTTGCGTTAAATTTCAGGCACTTCAGTACTTTCACATTCCCAACTTTTCGTCTTATCATCTCAACTGTTCGTTTTTGGTGTTTTCGGAGTTTTTGCTCTCTTTCATTTCATGATTCTTAACACTTTCTTCTTTCATTCGCAAAAAATGGCCCCTCATTCATCACAGTTTTGTGTATGGCAACCGACTGTTTGTTCAGCGGAGGTGTTCTATAACCTTCGTGCGTCTTGCAACTTTCCCGAAGGGGTGGAACCCGTTGTTCCGTCCCCGGAGGAAAATCACAAAAGGGTTTCTTCGGGCTTTTGTTGTGCCTATACTAGTAGTCTCTAATTGTAGGATTCATTTTCCTCTCCCAAAACTTTTGGTGGAATACCTTTTTAAAACCAGACTTTGTCTCTCCCAACTTTGTCCTAATTTTCTTCGTCAAATTCTCGGCTTGATTAAGCTAGCGTTTAACTCCGGATATTCTCTTCCAGTGAGAATCTTATTCCTCTTGGGGCCGTGAGAAGGAATTATCATCGCCCTGGTACGGTGTCCTTTGCCGCCCATTCCAATCAACAGATTATCTAGAGTCTGACTTTGGAAGATGGTTCCTGGTGAACTTCTTACTTATTCTTTTGAGTAGATGGGATTTCCATGCATTTAATATCGACCCGCTTCTCTCTTCTCGGATAAAATCTACGGGTAAAATACTATTCCTTATTTATGTGATGCCTTTTTTATTTCTTCTAAATTTGTTCGAACTGAATTTGGTTATCTGACAGTGGCGAACAAGTCGCTTCCTAACTCCGCTCGGTTCCTAAGCCTTATGGATGAGCTTCGGTCCAAAGCGACGCGATGGTCCACATTTACCCGTGAAGATATGGCCACTGTTATCCTCACTATCCAGGACCAAGAAGCACAATGCTTCCGTGAAGGTATATTCTTCGTTCAATGCTTTCTGCGGGTTTCTGTTCTTCCTTTGATTGATCAGTTTTTATGTAGATCCTACTTCTGATGATGAAGCTCCTCAGCAAGATAGTATACCCGTACCTCGGAAATATAAATTCGTATGTTCTATCCCGATCCTGCTAATGATGGATTCCTGACTTTATTGTCTTTTCTTGTATATCATCCTCTCTTGTTATAACAGTTGCGAAGGAGAATTATATTAGTCTTAAGGATTTTGCTAGGGGAGTTGAGAAGAGCTGAGCCCCAGTCGTTCCTCTTTCCTAATTTTTGGAGAATGCCTCTACCTCGACCTTTCAGCTTGTCTGCCAGTTCAATCCATATGATGGGGAGTCTGATGAGGAGGTGGTGCCTCTTCGGTGGCGGAAGTTGAATTTACCAAAGGCATCTCATGCCGGTGAGGATGCTGAATCCAAAGAGGCTGAATCGGGGAGCGATCCCTCTGCTCATCAAGGTATCGATCATCCCCATCGTTGTCCTGCCCTAGGAGATATGAGTTTTGCTACTTCGGCTCTGGTTGTCCTCTCTGATGATTTAGGGTCTCCTTTGGGGGACTTGATGAACCCATTTCCCTATCTCGGCATGGTACTTCCTCAGTTGCCTTTTTCGCCATCATTATCTTTTGCTGGTTCATCTACAATGACCTCTTATTTTATATGTCCTTCGAATGGAGTTCTCCCTTCGCAGATGCCTTCTCAGCGTCCGGTGGAATCTGCTCACCCTTTTCTTTCTTCCAAGGTGAGATCTTCTATTTTTGACTCCCTCCGTCTCGATGAACTGTCAAAGAGGTATAAGGCCCTACAGGGGATCTTTCTTGTTCAAGCCTTATGCAATACCGTTTCGCCTCCGCGCTTCTTTTAAGTCATTTTAAGGATGGAGATATTGGGCCTCTGGACGTCGATGACCTCTCCGACGAAGGTTATCAGAGATATTTGACCACGACTTTCCTCTTCAGAAGCGTAAATGTTATATGCATTTATTTTCACAACTAACTCATCCACCAAAGTAAGCATGAGCATAATATCCGGATCCGAAGATCTGAACCAGTACCGATTAGAAGAAAGCAGTTCGGATCGGTTTCAGTACCTTTAAAATACTCGAGTGGACTTTTTGATTTTGTTTTCAAAATGTGTTGACTTTTGTGTTGACATTGACAAAAAAAGAATCTGATAATCATAGAGCCCAAGTGCCCTAAGTGCCAAATATAAATCCCACGAGCCACGAGCCACGTGCCGAGCAGAGCGAGCGGCGGCGGCGACGCGCGCGCGTGTGGCTTAGCAATCTCTCTTTCTAGGTGTACACTTTTGAACATAGAAGTGTGTATCATCTCTTATATATCGCATGATTTTTAATCATCTAAGTGATGTGGGACAATGTTAAAAAATACACTTAACCTTATGAGTTAAATTAACTCTTAGGCCCAAATGGTTTATCATTGATCCATTTCTCATTCACATTTTACCAATTAATCTTTTTAATTATTTGGTCATGAAACCTTAACTAAAGTTGATTAAAATTGGTCCAATACAAAGGAATATCTCATTTTTGAGTTGATTCATATATTTATCACAAACGTATTTACTTTAGCCATTACTGGAAGAGAGGCTCCTAGTTATCCAATGGCTCTTTCTTAGCCATCCTCTTTATACAGTTTGTTTCCAAGATAAGACTACCACCATGCCTTAGAAGAGATAATTCTATTCAAAAGCGTCCAAAGAAACCTTATATCAAGCTATAAAAAGCTCATCTTTACGATTTTTTTCTTCTTACTATTTACCTTAAACACTGCAAATCTTTCAACAACATTACAAAACGATGAATGACATACACAAACGAATTCGAGTGAACAATAATTTTTCTATTCAAAATTTCCAGAATTAGTAGAACTTCATTTCTTCTTACACGACTTTTGTTCCTCTTCATGATCCTCTTATTCCTCAAAGAAGCTCAATTGCTCCTACAACATTATATACGTATCGTCAACGGTGAACAAATTCTGGTTTTTTTGCTTTGTTCTCTTTTGTTAATTCAAAAGACTACCATGAGAACTTACCAACTTACAACTACAAGAACTCTAAAAGTAAAACAAAAGTAAAAGTCGAGACAAACAAGACGAACACCAGAGGCGAGCATAGGCTTAATCACCCTAACTAATCCATAGTTTCACCAACGGATAAGTAGGGAAGGATATATGAGGTTAAGATGATGTAAGAGAGCTGACCATAATCGGCGATATCCACCGACTTCAACAACTTTCCAAATGATGATATGACCTTCTCGATTTTCTTCACCACATCGAAGCTTTTGACCATGGTCGAATACCATGTGTTTACCATCAAGTTAATCGATTTTCAATTAATGAGATTCGTTCGTGTTGGCAGTGGCGATGGCAAGAACGGTGTGTTTCTTTTCAAAATTCTCATCTTTGAACTTTTCACCGTGTGATACACGGTGAAAAGAATATCGTGAAGCGACTCTATGACGAACTCCCTTCTCTCCCGTGCAGAGACCTCTGAAATTCTCCGCCGTCTTTGGAGTCTTACCGGTATTGAAGATGCATGTTCTATGAGCTGGTAGCTGATCAAACTATGCATCAGACAGACGTTCAGGAAGCAGAGGACTTGATGGAGCGGTAAAGCTGATATGGCAAGGACTTGCTAAGCTGGACGAAGTAGCATATATTTGAATATTCTGTTGCAACAAGATTTGGAAAGGTAAACTTGGAGAGGAAATTTATGTCTTTTGAGAAGCCTCGAAGATCTCTTGAAGATTTTAGGTTAAGGTTCTTAGGAACTTGTATAAATAAGCTTGAGGGTTGATCTTATGCCATCAACACTCATAACCGTATTTGTGAGAGATTGTACCTTTAGAGCTTTGCGAAAACATAAGCTTATAGGTGAGTGTTCATTCCTTTTGATTCACGGGTTTGGTGAGATCATTAGGAGATAGCTAGGTTAGGTATTCATGGAGAACAATCTAAGGTGTTAGAGTTGTATAAATTTCAACAGGTGTAATTTACAAGTTAACTTATAAAGAATACTAATAAGAGCATTGACTTGGTGCTTTCCAAGTCGTAAATCTTGTTTTGTTGGATTCTTCACATTTACAATTGTATTAGAACAAGCATTTGATAATAATCTCGTAATATTGTTTTGTTGGATTCTTCACATTAAAAATTGGTATTAGAACAAGCATCTGATGAGTATGGAGTATTAGAACAAGCATCTCGTAATAATCTCTTTCTTCTTAAACAAATGAGATCTTGCGATGAGTATGGAGCATTCGCAACATTTTGTTGCCATGACAAAATAATTGCTACTTGATGCTGAGAACTACGGCAGGTGAAAAATACAAAGTAAGGCAAGATGTGTGGACTATGATTGAAGAAGGATGGACTCATCCAATTTGTGTCGTTCTATTATTATGGAGACAAGAATTTTCAAATGTAACTAACCAAACCAACCTATCATGTGTTAAATCCGGTCAGCTGACAAATCTTTAGTTGGTCTGCCACATGTGAACTAGACATTCTTATTATGGAAAATGACTAGAGATAAAATACACATTACTTTTATAAACTCATTAGTATATAATATTAATGTATCCAACATAAGATCATTAGCAATTATCTTGGATGGTTGATTATTTCTTAATTTTGAAAAACTCAACCATCCAAGATAACTTCAGAAAAATTAAAAGTATTTGGCAGAACCAAATTTTCATAATAACAAAAAGTTTCACATAAAATGTAAAAATTAAAATGACTGTTAATTTTCTTCGTGTTTATACATCTTTTTGTTGTTTAGAGTTTGAAAAAATGACAAGATTAGAAACGCAACTCTCGGTTAAATCCTCACAATTCCCACCAATTTGCTTGGCATCATCTATTGTATTATTGAACACTTCATCAATTCACTAATGTGCCAACACTTAGTTAATGTAACTTTAGACGCATAAAGGAGAATTGAAGACTTACCATAATGTCAAAACCATGGTAGTGGACTAGTGATTTTTATTTGGGGAGGAGTTGCCATATTGTTCTAGGATTTTCTTTAAGCGTGGAATTATATAACCACTCCCATTTGACTAGTTGAAATGGTGTCATGTTTTAGACCCATTATAAAATCTGGTGAATTGTCTATTCGATAGCTATATTCATCCTGAGGGATTAGTCGGGAGTAAAAAACTCAAAAAAAGAAACCATAATGTCAAGAAAGTGGTAACTGTTTTACGTCTATCATTTTATCTTTCGGAGAATTTCTTAAATCTAATGTAATAATATGCTTTTACCTATATATGTAAAATTGAAATGATTTAAGAATATGAGCCTGTTCTTTTGCAAGTCGCTGTGACAACGATAGCATAGAACAAAACGAGTTTAACGACGGTGGTGGCAGAGGCAAACTTATGTCGCTGCGACTGCTATAGTAATCGTATTGCACATAAATTGCGTCGTCGGAATTTACAGTCGGAATTTACAGCGACCATGAAAAACGTCACAAACAACACCGACGTCCACTTTTAGCGACTGTGTTAGTTATTTTTATCTTTGTCAAATAGTCTTTTGCTCTGTCGCGGCTTGCGTACGAACATGGCCTATATCGGATGAGAATATATATCTCTCTACGACTCTACCTTTAACCAATAATATTGCGATACTATTGATCCAACACGACTTAATCAAATTATAACAGGAATCAAATTATAACGGGACATGTCTTTTTTTTTTTTTTAACATTTTCGTAAAGGCCAAAAGATACACATTGAGAAGCACATGAACATATTTATAACTTACACACGAGAGGAAGACAAACTTGAAAGCGAGATTACAGCGGAACACAAAAAGTACAGATTTTTTTTTGTTTTTTTTGGATTTTGTTTGGTAATACACCATTGCCCATTTCAAACACCCGAGATCTCAGATGAAAAAAAAAACTCGGGAAAAAGGTAGTGAAAAAAATAGGCAAAAGCAAATTCCCAAAAAAGTCCTTTTTTGTAGAGGAAAAAACAAAATTTAAAACCACGAAATATGAAAAATAAGCAATAAAATAAAAAAATAAAGAGGACTATACTTCTTCAGGCCATTCAATGACACTCTCCAACGACGGTTTCCACCTCCGACATGATCTCCGGCGAGACTTCTCTTCCTCTGCAGCCGCAGCCGCAGCTTCTCCGGCTAATCTCTCCACCTCAAGCTCTCTGAGAAAATCTCCAAAAGAAGCCAACGTGGCATCTCCTCCTTTAGCTGCACCATCAGCGTTAAGTTGAAAAAGTATGAGTTTCTCTAACTCATCTCTCGTTAGAACAATCTTCACTTTCCGATCTTTTCTTTTGTAATCTTTCTTCATCACTTCTTCACATCTTTCTTCTTCTTCAGCAAAATGTTCAATCTTCTTTCCGACTAAGCAATTTCCCATTGTGATCAACTTTAATGGAGTAGAAAAAAGATTTTTTTTTCTTTTTCTTTTTGGGGAATAATACCCACAAAAAAAAGTCAAGGAGAAGGAAAGAAAAAGGAAACTTGGGATATGCCCAAGAAAAAAAAAACCTTTCCTCTTGTTCTTCTTTTTTTTTTCTTCTGTGTGAATCGATTTGAATCATGGAGCCATTGTGATATATATATATATATATATATATATATGCTAATATGGGTGTCTGTAAAGAAAGGAGGATAGAGATAGATCGTTGACTCGTATAGTAAATCTGCTAATTGGTTGGTTGAAATTTTAGTTTGAAATGGTGAGAGCGGTTAGAATGAAGTTACAACAGTTGAACCACAGTACAGTTTATGTTGTCATTGTGGTATTGGTATGTGCGATCAGTACAGTATGTAGTTACAGTATGATCATCATTAGAGATTGTTGATCATCATATTACAAAATAATGATCTACCATCTAGATCAGACTAATTTAACTATTTGAAGTACATGTATGTTATCACGATGAACGGTTCTACAAACTATTCAATGCGATAGACATTCTCTAAAACACACATATATGCAACTAACTATTTTACTTATGTTCATGATAGCCAATTTTATGCGTAGCACGCGAAATCCACGACAGACACCTCTAGCTCTAACACGTTGGAATTCCGATAAATTTGCATCTATGGATTTTTTTTTAAATTTTTTATTTAAAAAAAAATCAAACCTCTGGTGTAAAAACATTGAACTTTTAATAACCAATAGATAAAGGGGTTTTACCAATGGCTCGATCAAATCTACAATAGTGAATTAAAATGGTAATAAATACATTATCTAAGTTACATCAGTTTTTTTTTCAATTAACATACTTACTACTCAAGATGATTTATTGTTGTCAACTATATGTATTATGATGGGTTTGAACCCAGATAATGACATTGTGACCATATTATCACAAACCAGGCTAATCCACGATGATTTCTTTTAATTAAAAGTGTTTATTTATTTATTGTTAGGATTATCAATTAGGACTAAATTTTCATGAAATGTGCTTAGTCCCATCCCACATGGGTTGTTGAACCGAGACCGCTTGATTTGCGGGACGAAAAATATTTGAGTTGAAATTTTGTATTTCTAATGAATTAATAACATTGTTTCATATATATATAATGCTTCTATGTTTTGTCATTTATAAAAATGTTGTTGTAGACTTAATTTTATTTTTTTATAAAATTTCTTATTTTAGAATTATAAAACATAGAAGATAAAAATATCTATTTAGAGCATAAAAAAAACATCATAAATATTAATTGGACTTATTTGCTAGATACCCAAAAAGGTTTGGTAAGACATGGTAAAAACAACATGGTTGTAAAACTTTAAATAAGTGATGTTTTTTTTCGTGTATGATTTAAATGAATAGTGTGCTATAATATAAAATAGTTTACTACCGATTAAAATAACATAATATTCGTTAAAAATATGCAAAAATATATGTAATTAAAAAAAACACACGCCATAACTGAACCAATTTATTTATGATTTTGTCATCCATTGTTTTTGCCAATTTAACTAAACTTCCGGTCATCTAGTGCATATTCTCTATAAAATTTGTAAGAGTGTTTTGTTAACTGTGATGGCGAGTTGAACTAATGCGGAATTGCTCGCTTCAATATTTGTAGTGTTTGTGGCCGTCAATAGACTAAACAAGATTGGTTATATATATAAATAAAACATTTTTTTTTATCAAACGCTGGTTTGTTTTGTCAGACAATTTCATTAATTTTCTTGATTATACATAACAACAATATATGCATTTATAGAAAATGTCATTATCGGTTTAGTCGTGTCATAAAAATCTATAATAGTAAAGTGACCGTAAAATAACATAATATTCATTAAAAATATGCAAAAATATATGTAATTAAAAAAAATACAAGCCATAACTGAACCAACTTATTTATGATTTTGTCATCCATTGTTTTTGCCAATTTAACTAAACTTCCGGTCATCTAGTGTATATTCTTTATAAAATTTGTAAAAGTGTTTTTGTAACTGTGGTGGCGAGTTGAACTAATGCGGGATTGCTCGCTTCAATATTTGTAGTATTTGTGGCCATCAATAGACTAAACAAGATCGGTTATATATATAAACATAACATTTTTTTATCAAACGCCGGTTTGTTTTGTCAAACAATTTTATTAATTTTTTCTTGATTATACATAAAAACAATATAGAAAATGTCATTATCAGTTTAGTCGTGTCATAAGAAACCTATAATAGTGAAGTGACCGTAGTCTAGTGGCATTTTTAAATCTATTTAGAGTAGGCACTATCACATCCGGGATCGAGTCCACTCTCCTGCTAATGTAGGGATTAGGCTAATAGGCTTGTCTGTTGTGACCCAATTTTGACAAAAAAACATCTATAATATTCAACGATTTTAATAAGATTAAGTATTAATTGAACTAAATTTTCTGTTTTCCCTCTCTTTCTCGGGTTCGCCCTAAACTTTCCCCTATTCTCGCCGCCGTCAAGCCTTTTAGCACCACTGACGCCTCTCCGATGACCGACACTCCTCGCCGGCACCGGGAGAAGCCCCTCCGTTTCCTCTATTTCAGTTTTTTCGCTTTCTTTTGCCGCTCGCGAAGTCGTTAAGTGGAGGTTCCCTCCTTTTGTGGGTCTTCATCGGCGGTGAGGGGGTTGCAGCTTCGGCATCATCAATGATTTGGCTCATTCTGGGCAAGCCATGACGCAGCTCGAGGTCTTCTTCAGGGATCTCGTCTGTGTCTTCGGTTCATCGAGAAATCCCTCAGGAAGTGGGGAATCAACCAGATCTAGCCGCCTAACTTCGGCTTCTAGGCTGTCATGCTCGCGGGTCCTAGCAGCCTGATCTTCGGCTTCGACAGTGGACCTAGAGGCTCGTGAGGACGAGGACTAGCCTACTGTCTTAGTAGATCTTTGGTGTTTCTCAGTTCTGTTTGTGTATTTGTTATGTTTGGTGGTGTCTCCGGTGGTTTTCTTCGACGGTGAGGTACAGTGGTCATTGGATGGCTATTAAGAAAGGTTATGGCCTCCGTGGGGTTGAGGCAAGAGCTTTGTCTCCTCCTCCGGTAAGTTCTTCGTCGCCTTAATGCCCTCTAGTGGCTCTGCTCTGCTTGTCTTCGGCCTGAGTGGTTTTAGTTAGTGGTTAGGCTTGTTGGCTCGGTTAGTAGTGGCTGTCTCGTTTAAGTCTTGATAGTTGGTTTCTTTCGGGTTTGATTGTCAAACACTTTCTTTGCATTCAGAAGAGCTAGTAAGGCTATCGAATTGGTACCAGCTTAGCCAAGCTCTAGCGGACATCCAGATAAGGGTTTTGGTAGAGCTTCTGAGCGAGGTTTGGTTCCTACGGCTAGTGTAGTCCTGTATTACTGTTGGTTCTAAAGTTTGCTAGACGAGTGTCTTTCATAGGTTTGGAGGACAACCTCTGTTTGTTGGCTTGTTAGCTCCTAGGTTTGAAAGCTTTAGTTTCGGGCTACCGGATGAAAGAGTTTATGTTTGTGTGGTTGGCGTTTTCGCGGTCTTTCTTGTTGTTACCTTCTTTATTGGCTTCCCGTTACCATACTCTTTCCAAGTTTTCAGGGTCATTATTGTTATTCTCCGAGCGCCAATTGCTTCACAGCACTATGCCCCGAAAGAATACTGATTGTTTTTGCTTCCATGTTTTTTATTCTTTTTTGCCATGGGACCAATTTCTTAGGCTTACCAGTTTGTTCTAAAAAAATAATTTGTAACCCTAAACTGTTTCATTTTTAATGAATATTTACATTCTTAGCCAAAAAAAAAATTGTTAATTGAACTAGGTAATAGTGGTTTAGTAGTAAAAGATTTAGGACAAGGCGTAAACTCGTTTTTTTTTAATTTGATTTCTATCTATAACACTTTTACTTCGGCTTGGTCAGTCGAAGTGGTGTCATGCTTTAGATTTATTAGAAAATACAATGAGTAGACTATTCGACTGTTGCACTCATCCTAAAAAAATTAGTCAGGTTTCGGACTAGACCAGACCCTGATTATTATAAAAAGATATTAATTGTATTTGATATCATGGGAATAAACAAAGCAAACGTACTATAAATCGCATAGCCGCATATGAATATTTACTAATTCTTATCCTTTTGTTTTTACGTCTGGAAAAGGGGAGGAGTCCCAAATGCCACTATTTGTAAAAAAATGATTTCATGTGTCATCTCATAATCTGAATGTCACTATCTCATTTAATCTCATGTGATATACCATTTTTGCCCTAATTAAAACTTATTAAAATAATTTAATTTTAAATCATTTTCATAAAATTTTAAAAGTAAAACGTAAATATTAAAAAAAAAAATCCCACCGACACCATCCCCTTCCTCCTTCCTCTTCCCCTCGACATACGGAGAGCGCAATCGAGATCTCTCGCCGCTCCGCCTCCGCCTCGTCGTCCTTCTGCAACCGGTTTCTTGTTCTTAGCTCCTCTCTTCTCTGCCATTGGTGAAGCTTCAAGAGGTGAGTTGTTCTTCTTGGGGATTTCACAACTTAGGGATTGGATTTGAAAATTGCTTCTTTCGGTATGCACATTGGATTTGTAACCATGTTTTATGGGTTGATTATGTCTTTGCATCGGTAATTAATCGATTGTAGTTATTGAATCGTAGTGATTGTTACGTAGATTAGAACACGAGTTCACCAAATCTACAGATCTAGGAAAACTGATACAAATAGTATAACTGAGAGATATAGAAAACTAAAATAGTATAACTGAGAGATATACTGAATATAGACAACTGTACAAATGGTATAACTGAGATATAGGACAACTGGTACAAATGGTATTACTGCGTGAACACATTATCTGTGTAATTGCTACTTGACTTTTTTATTATATTTTCAGGAGACAATGAGCATCAACCACACAAACATACATTTTGATTATGGAGGATACTATTCACAAAACGGAGAGGAGTATAAATGGAATTCAAGAAATTCCATCTGCGGTATATTGTTTAAGACCTCATCTTTGGAGGAGACAACTTATTCGGTGGTAGTAGATAAGATATGCAAAAAAATTGCGATAGATGAAATTACGACGAACTTGAAATTGAGTTACATTACGTTGGTAGTTAATCCTCAGAGAGAGTCATATATTTTAGATGAGAGGACGTTTTTGTTTATCTAACGACATTGGATAAAGCACTACGTAGATCTGTTTTGCATGTGGAGGTAATCAAAGATTTGGAAATAAATCAGAGGAGCGAGCAACTTTCAAGAGCGGATCGTGGAAGTTCATTTGGTGTGAATTATGGGAAGCTGGTTTCAAATGGCAGAGCTGATGATGTAGTTAATGTTGGTATCCTTACTATGTACAGAGCGGACGCAACTGAACAACATAACAAACCGATGGAGACTGAGGTTAATGACGATTGTGAGAATGTATCACGTGACGATTTCGCGGCTGTGGACAACCATGTGGATAACGGTTTGGATGGTATGCATGAATATATTGACCTTCCACGTCCTGTAGAAGAAAGTCGGTATGTTGAAGAATGGGAAGATGGTACAGGTCTTGAATTGGGTCAAGAATTTAGTTCTAAGGACGCAGTGCAAGATTTGATAGACAGAGTTTCACATAAAAACTGTTTTGGCATCGCTACTGTTAAGTCGAATACGGAGCAACTTATGCTACGATGCCATCAAGTGGAACAAGGTTGTAAATGGTATGTACAAGTTGCGAAAATTAAGAAATCATGTTATTTTAGTGTTAGAGTATACAGAAAGATGCATACATGCTCTCGGGCTGTTGCGAGTACAAGCAGTAATAAAAGGAAAGGCACACCACGACTAGTAAGTAGCATCTATATGCATGAAGACTATCCAGGTCAATTCGACACCCCAACTCCTAAAAATATCATGAGTATTGTTCAAGGTAGACTTGGTGTGCCTACTCTACCGCTTTGAGAGGGAAAAAAAACTAGCTGTTAGTGATGTGTGTGGCAGTCCTGAAAAAGGCTATAAGATGTTGTATTCTTATCTGTACATGCTAGAGAAGGTCAATCCTGGTACAGTAACAAGTGTGAAATTGAATGCCGAAAAAAAGTTCAAGTACCTATTCATCGCTTTGGGCGCTAGCATTGAAGGGTTTAAAGCAATGAGGAAAGTGATAGTTGTGGACGCAACATTTCTGAAGACTGTATATGGTGGTATGCTTGTTTTCGCCACAGCTCAGGATCCTAATCGTCACCATTACCCAATTGCGTTTGGTGTAATTGATAGTGAGAAAGATACTAGTTGGAAGTGGTTTTTTGAAATGCTGAAAACCGTTATAAGGGATGGTCCTGAATTGGTTTTTATGAGTGACAGACATGCGAGCATCATAAAGGCAGTATGTCAGGTGTATCCAAGCTCCCACCATGGACATTGTATATGGCATTTGTCTCAAAACTTGAGAGGAAACGTTCATAACGTCAACAAAGATCTAGTTGCACTAAAATTCAGGGAGTGCGCTCATATTTATATTTATACTGAGAGTGAGATCGACAGAGAGTATGGTGATTTCAGGATTAGGTTTCCTAAAGCCGCTGAGTATATGGATAAGAGTGTAGAGGTGGATAAATTAAATGGGCAAGGTGCCATTCTCGAGGAGAAAAGTACAACATAGACACCAGCAATTCCGCAGAATCTATGAACAGTGTGTTTAAGAAAGCGAGGAAGTACTCTCTATTACCAATGATTGATGCGATTCTTGACAAATTTTCTGAATGGTTTAACATACATAGGAATGAATATGCTGCTGCATCGAACACAAAGAAAGTGGTGCCTTATGTGGAGAACGAATTGCACTCATGATGTGCAATTGCAACGCTCTTATTGGTGACTGAGCTAAACAGCTTCCAGCTTGAATACAACATTATTTGACTCGATGGGAAGACTTATTTGGTGGACTTGTTACAGAAAAGTTGTTGTTGTAGATATTTTGATATAAACAAGTATCCTTGTGTCCATGCAATAGCCACAAACATGGCACTCATGAGAAAAGAAGGGAGAACAATGAATATCCAAATCTATGATCTCTGCTCCAAATATTACTTGATTGATACGTGGGCATTGGCATATTGCAGGACGATTTATCTAGTGCCGCATGAGTCTAATTGGAGTATTCCTGATGATATACAAGAATTGTTCGCCTTACCACCGGATTACACCAAAAAACCAGGAAGAAATCAAGAACAGTTGTTTCCATCCACCGGAGAACGTCGCCGAAAGACAACTAACAAGTCTGTGCCTGGCATAGACTTGGAGAGGTGGTTGCAGAGCGAAAATGGCAGTGAAGCTTAATTTGTGTGTCTGTATTTGTACAATTGTGTTCCTTAAGGTTCAACTAAGAACAATTATATATTTGTATTTCCCGGGTTTGTACAACTGTGTTCCTCAAGATTCAACTAAGAACAAAGTTCAACTTAATAAAGAACAAAAAAATATATTCAACAATTATTCGAAACTATAAACAAATCAGACGCTTAAGAACTCCAAACACATCATAAACTATAAGGAACAATTAATACTATGGATAACATGAATTTAACATTTTTCTAATACATATTTTTGTTTTTATATCAAACACACTTTATCATATAAGGAAGCTTTGTTAAGATTAACCACATTATGATGCAAAAAAGGCAAAAAAAAATGATTTTGTACAAATTTTACTTTGAAAACGTTGTAAATGATAAGTAATAGTCGAAAATAATGTGTACAACCAAAACATAATAATTTATATTAAGGTTTAACTACAAGTATGTTAAAATCACAAAAGACAACTATTGAGATCTTCGTACAACTAGGTACTTAGGTACAACTATGTTCATAACACACTTTTTATTAATTTATCTTGCCAAATGTCGGAATTTGGCTCCCAAAATATTTCAATTATTTCAAAATTTAAAATATTTCAGTTTTCTCCCAATTCCTAAATAATTTGATATCATTCATTTTTTTTTTTTTGCAATCTTCATTTTTCTTTGTAATCTCAAAGATAGAGAGAGAAAGGGGATCCGAGAGATATAGAGAGAGAATTGCGATTCTTCATTTTCTGGTCTTGATTAGCGATTCAGAATTAGAGATAAGCTCGAGAAAAGTAAGTTAAATTCGGATTCGTGATTTAGAAATCCTAGATCTAAGCGATTTCCATATTATGCGTTTGGATGAGAAAGTTTTTCGTTTTTCTTGTTACAGTGATATGGGAAGATTCAGCTACAGTCAAAGCTCTTCCTCCAAAGCAAGTTTTAATAGTGGATGTTGCAGAGCTAATGGTGAATTTGGAATTTCGAAGCGGTGTTCCTGCGGTGGACAAGTGATAGAGGAAACATCTTTCACAAAAACCAACCCAGGGAGGAGATTCTTTACGTGCCGGCTGCGTGAGGTGAGATTGCTAATTTAATGTATGACATTTGTGATTTTGGGATGCGATATCGTGGGCTTTATGTGTAGGATCCTGGCTATCATATTCGGAAATGGTGGGATCACGCTGTAGAGGAGGAACTAACTATCCTAAGGCTGCAGATTCGAGAGCAGACAGAGAATATTCAAAGCATTGGAAGAACTGGACGTGTCTTGACCTCTGGCGATGATACTAGTTTGGAGACAATGCGTGTACAGATGCAAAATAATGTTGATGAGATTGCAAAGCTGAAGGAGTTAGTTGCGGGTCTTGCGGGTTTATTTATGTTTGTTGTTACGGTTTTCTACTTGTTTAGGTAGAAGAGAACCATGTTATTCATTTTATTTGTGCTGGTTGTAGTGTCTTAATGCAGATGAAGATCTTTTAGTTTTCATTCTTTCCAAAAGGTCTTCTAATCTGAAGTAATCCAGTTGTACCTTAGTTGTACCTTAATTGTATCTAGTTATATATCAGTTGTACCAGTAATCCAGTTGTCACTAAAACCAAGTAATCCAGTTGTACTAATTATGATTTCAGTTGTACCTAATAAACCCATTTTTACCAATAACTTACATTACGGAAAAAAGATTTGGTTTGTTATCAGTCGCACCTAATAAACACAGCACAAAAATACCAAAACAAGTACATAAACACCAAACCAAAACAAAGACCAGCACATGATTCATTATTCTCAAAAACATCCCACTTCTCTTCAACCTTTCTTCTTGCTTTTTCTTTTCGGCTCACCGGCATCAAATGGACTGCAAACAGCCTTTGATGGTTTCACAGTCCTCTTCTCAGCTACCCTAGGAGGAAGAAACTTCACATTTTTTCCCTTTTGTTTTTTTTTTGGAGGTTCGGGTGGCTGCTCCTCCTCACCACCAGGAGGAATCTCAACCTCCATTTCATCTTCTCCTCCTCTCTCATTCCCGTTATCACCACCACCACGCTCAGCTGCATCAAAATTTTAAAAAGCATATTTTAAGAAAACAACATAAACTATGCTATATCTCCATCAGAGTTAAACAAAACACTCACCATTGTCTTGCTTGGTTTCAGGAACAATTGGCTCGTCTACACCAACAGGTGTCCCAACTCCGATTTCACCAATATGATTATCTTCTTTGGTTGCCTGAACAGGTGTCCTAACTCCGGTTTCACCATCCTTGCATACTTCTCTACTTCGCTGCTCATTCACAAAACTTTCAACATCTTTAACTCTCTCATCTATGCAATCAAACTTCTCCATAATTTCTTTAAACCCTTTCTCCATCGTTTTCTGCAGCTTCAACACTGATGCAATATTTTTAGGTTCCTGTTCTCGGACTTCAGTAACATTCTCAGGGACACATCGAGAAGCCATATCCAAGTCGTACAGATATCCACCATATCTTCTTCTTATGTACGGTTAGATGATTTGTCCAGCTGTCAACAATTGGATCAATATAACCTATCCCATCATCAAAATCAACGTCTATGATGCGCGCCATAAGAGGTTCCTCAGCCGAGTCAGGTTCCAAGATGCTAGTAATATTCTGTGAATATAACAAAAATATAACTTAAAATTAAACTCATAACAAATACAAATATAACCAACTATGAGGAGTAACTCTAACCTTAGTACTTCCAATCGCCTCAGTTATGTCTTCCAATGGAAAATCTTTCATGGAACTTTCTGTAAACTTGTGCTTGCACAACCTTGGATAGTCCTTCTCTGCGACTACATCTTCTCTAAACTTGCATCCAATATCATGAATACACTCAAATGTCAGAGCCTACACATAGAGTTACAATATCACAAACTGAAAATCATAAAACTAATACTTTAATATTCACAACTAAGAGTTACCTCCAGAGAAAGAATGAAACCAGAAAAAGTCCATGTTGCTTTTGCTTTCACGGAGCCCTTGAACTTCTTCATCATGCGCTGGATCTCATTGATACAATCATCAAATGTATAACACCCCCAGGGAAATGTTTTACACACCTCCAAATCATCAACAACTCTAAGCAAGAAAGGCTCTATGGATCCATTAACCTTAGATTTTGCTTTCAAAACTTTGCATAAGAAATACAAGACAACCATCTTCCTTCTATCTACACGCTCTGCATTGACTCTAGTTTCTCTTCACGTCTGCGACTTTTATTTGATATTTCCTTCCAAACAGTCTTTCCACAAACTTAAAGTCACCCAATTTCTCATATTTTTCCGGGTATTCATGGCAGTCAAATCCACATAACAGTGCATACTCTCTCAAGGAATACCTAATAGGGACTCCATTAACTACAAACCAACACTCTCTTTGCTTATCCGTATAAGCTGTGTGAAGGAGCAACATCCACATGCCTTGAAGCTTACAGTTTGGTTCCTTAGCCATGTGAAATATTTGCTTAAACTGAGAATGCTTTGTGAACCATTTCAATTCGAATGGAAGTTTCTTTTTATTAAATCCACCGCCTGGTTCACATAACACCTCGTTGCTATCTTACAAGGCTTGGTATATTCGGTTGGACCGAAGAAAAGCTTCTCTGGTTGCATTGGTTGGCTATCATCATCGGTATCCTGCAAATTCAAACACAGTTTTAATAGATAGATGATCCAATCAATACTTAGTTCAACCTAGTATTACGTAGTTAAAAACCATATAATACTTTCTTAACAGACTAATACTTAGTTTTCCAGTTGTCCAAAGTTGTACCAGAACACAAATTAATCCAACTACACTCGTCTAACTACTTCCTCACACCAATACTAAGTTGTACTAGTTGTCTTCAGATGGATCATTAAATGGTTCTAATTTTCTAACAAATTTCCTTAACGTGTACTATTCTTAATCTCAAGTAAAGCACATGTATACAATACCTTCGACGGTGAAGACATATCCGCTTCTTCTTCGTCTCCATCATTTGACGGCCCATCTGAGTTCCTTTCTTCCGGAGGGGGAGTATGGTTTCTTTCTGGACTATTTGAGGAGGATCAACTTCTTTTTGTGCTTCTTTTCGGCTGGATTTCTTTGGCCTTGTGTTGACTCATACTCCGCTGTAGTGTCTTTCACCAAAGCCATCTCTGAATACATAATATCCGACATCATTAGGAACCGCTCATTTCTTCATTTTTTCCCAAAACCCTATTTTTTATTCAACTCACAGTTGAACAAGAAGAGATGTAGAATTCCGCTTATCTTTGCATTTGAGAAGAAATCAATCGGCCGACAACGACGGAGGAGGAAGAGAAAAGGACGGAGGAGAAGACTGACGGAGGAGAAGAGAGACAAAGAGGATTGTGAAGAGGGAGATGAGGTGGACGGAGGAGAAGTCAGGCGGAGAGGAAGAGTGACGAAGAGGATTACGAAGAGGCAGACGTAAGAAAAGACAGAGGCGGAGGGAGCGGAAAGAGAGAGACGAAGAGAATTGTGAAATTAGTGCCGAACCCTAATTATTTGGGGATAAGTGGGTTGGGTGACTATTCACGGATCATCAGGTTCGGGTGGATATTAGGGTGGTTGGGTTGGTAATTTTAAAGACATATGAAAGACATACAAATATTTTCTCGATTTTGGATTTTAAATAAATCATAAATAAATTAATTGGTATTTCAGATCCATTTCGAAGAGATAATGATATTTGAGTTATTGATCCTCTGGAAATTTTGTTTTAATATTTAACATAATTAATAAAATATTGTAGAAGACATTGAACGTAAGCTCATGTTCTGTCCGATTAGTTGGGGCTTTAAACCAAACCAAAACCGTGTTAAAAATCCTGGCAAAGTTCATATATATATAATAATACCAACTACCAACCTGTCTTATTATTATTATTTTTTTCTTTTTTTAACAATAATCAGTATGATAAACTAATATTTCAGTTTGAAAGAACCCAATTATTCTCTCTCTTTTTTTGTTATTACAATAATTCTTGTTAGTTATATAACAATTAGAGTATTTATACTTAGTCTTAGATATAACTCACAATTCAAAATGATTATAGCCGTATTTCAATTTAAAGTATAATGTCAAACATTTTTTTTTTTGTTCTTTAACATTTTCATATATGATATATCCAACGGAAAACAAATAAAACTGCAACCGTAGCTTATTAATTACAATGTGATACCCCAATGATTGCATTTGTTCTTATCATAATTCATAACATTATTAATTAATTAACTAATCATGTTTGGATATTATATCGGTATATAATTACACCTTTCTCATCTCAAAGAGACGTTGCTTTATAATTGATTCAAAGCACCAATTTGTACAATGGAAACTTCGTGGAAAGTGATTTAACCCCAAAAGAACTTTGTAGAAAATTGCAAAAGAAGAATTAACTAGAATTATTATTATTATTTTTTTTTGGGTTTCTCGTATGTACTTATTTTGTTTAACATTTCATCTGCCTTTTGTAAGTTTTCATTTCTTTAATAATATATTTTTATAGCTTTTCATGCACTAAACACAAACAAATTATGAGCAAAAGTGGGTCTTATCATGGCATAGTGGACCATTCTAGTCCTTAGTGACTCTTCCATTCCTGATATGCTATGTAGCATTGGGCTTTGGTGTTGGGCTTTGATCCGTTTGGAGTTCTTGTTTTATTTTGTTTTTTATTTAATGTTTCTTATGGAAGAAATTAGGATTAGGTGTTGGTGTTTATCTCTTGTGATGGTTTTAAGGTTCGATCTTATCGTTACAACGTGAATAGGTAGAATCGACATTGTTCCTTGTTAGGCAGTTCTGAAATGAATAAAGAATAAATGAGAGTTTCCTCTCAACCTTATCAATCTCGCCTCATATTTCTTGTGAAGAGTCACAAGCTTGAGTTGCCTAAGTTCTAAAATCTCTTGTGCTTCGAGTTAACTTTGGCGTTTACGTTACTTCGTTTCTGCAACAGTTCGTATCAGAAACAGCAACGTTCCTTAATCATGCCACAAAAAAAAAACCTTTAACAACAACGTGAGAGCAAGCAGGTGTTGATTGAGTTTCAACAAGACTTACGTGATGTGTTGTGAAATTCTGTTCAAGCAGCCTTGCGTACGGTGCTGCAACGAATCACTAACCTTAGATTTTACCTTATCACGATACCCCAATTCTCGAGGAAGATGTAGAGAACGACGTTGTCTATAGGTCTTCAGGATCAACCACAACGGCAGGCAGTAGCCGTAGCTCCTAGGGCTGAAAATCTTTTGTGGGAAACGAGATTTAAGTTGGATATAATAGAGTATTGTGGCAGTTTGTAGTCGGGAGAACTGTTGGACTGGATCAATTCAATAGACAAGATCTTGGCATTTAAGCAAGTGTCAGACGATATGAATGTAATGCTGGTGGCAACGAGTTTCAAAGGATGTGCATCGGTGTGGTGGCTACAAGTGAAGGAACAACGAGCACATGCAGGGAATAGTCGCATCGCATCATGGGAGAAATTGAAGCACCAATTGCGTAAAGCGTTTCTACCGCATAAATACTCTTGCACGATGTACAATCGCCTTCAAAACCTGCGTAAATGAAGCAATTACGTAGATGACTATGTCGCATAATTTTTTGCGCTTTTGGCTCGCAATGCGCTCACAAAGACAGAGGAGCAAGTGGTATCGCGGTTCATGGGTGGTCTCCAGCAACAAATACATAATTCATTGCTCCAATTTAATATGAAGTAGGTGTCGGAAGATCATAAGCGTGCTCTTCTAATCGAGCAGCATACTTGAGGAGTATTGTGACACCCCGCTCCCCGGTCTTAAACCCGAAGCGGCAAATGTCGATTAATCTTTTTATAATAAAACATAAGTGATTTCACAAATAACTGCAACACTATACATGTGCCACGTGTCTTAAGTCTCAAATTCTTGTTTTTTACTTTTCTACACTAATTTCTCTATTTTTTTTATTATTTTCTCTTTTTTTCGACAGAAACAAAAACATTCAACTTCTTCCTTCCCCACGATCGAAATCTCTTCAATTTCTGAATTTATTTTCCTGTAATTTCTTCCCCAACTGTTCTTCTTCTATTTCTCCACAAATCCCTCTAACCACCGCTTCTATTTCTTTTTGTTTAAAAGATTAATTCTCAAATCTCTTCTCCTTTTTCAAGTTCCTAATTTGTCCCCCTCTTCACTATTCAACCATTCCGGCAAATCTTACAAAAATAATTGCTTTTACTTTTCTCTTCTGTAATTCGCCTCCAACGAGGACCGAAGAGCAAGATGGGTATAATTTTTGTACAAGTACAAGCTTGACGGAGATGTCCAAGTAAGGATTCATCTACAGTAACTAATCGCTTCACATCCTCTCTTACAATATCAAATATTGCTTTTCTAAATCCGAAATTTTTATATGCGGTTCTTTATATTCCTCAATTTTTGATATTGTCTTCTAATTTCTCATTATTAATTTTTTCGAAGGGTAAAGAAAAACCTTTTATACGAGGAAGGCCATAGAAACCCAAAATCCAGATCTCAAATCTCTCACCCCCCAATTCAAAGAGTCTCCGCAAATCTCAGTCTTGTTCGCAATTGCTCCCCAGTCTCCCAGAAAAACTATTAGGTGACCTTTGCTCTTAACTTTCCGACACTTTTCTGGGTTATTTTGTTTAGTTTTTAATACATGAATCGAAGCCTTTGTCTTCCATTTTATTTATGATCGAGGGCTGGAATACCTTAATTAATTATCGTTTATCATGTTCGATGAAATTAGATGTTTATTTTTGTTTTGTAAGATATTCGCTTTCTCCTTGATGTTAAAAAGTTCAGTTTCCATTAATATATGTAGTTTGATATTGGGTTTAGCTGAAATTTAAATTTATCAGTCTTAGGAAAAAAATTCTTAATCATTATTATTATTTATCTGATAGAGAAGTTATGGAATTTGTTTCTCTTTTTAATTTGTAGGAAATTTGTTTCTTTTCCCTGTCAATATTTGTTTAGTTCTGTTTCTTCATCTTGCTTTCCTAAATCCGAAATTTGCATGACCCATTTTTATATGCGGTTCTTATTCTTTTTTTTTTCTATTTCGTTCTTTTTATCCTCTCTCATTGTAAAATCGCATGTAATTGTGATTTTTTATAATCACCAAAACAACTTTAATATTCGCTTTAGAATTAAGCAAGTACTATTGATGAAAAATATAACTAAAAATAACTTCATGAATCAAAACAATTACACGTGTATTTAGCCCATGCTTTTGCATGGGCCTTAAAACTATTAATAAATAATCCTTAAATATGAAATGCCTTTATCGAAATTAAACCGAAAAAATGAAATGTCTTAACAACATAAACCGAAATCCAAACTTAAACCGAATTTAAATACTAGAAATATCGAAGTCTTTATTGGAATAGGAACGTGGCATTTTCCAAAAACAGCACCGCACCGGCCCAAGTCCCAACTCTTACTCATTACCTGAAAAGGATAATGAGGGGTGAGTAACAAGTTACTCAGTGAAGGCGCTCACGCTTGCCCACATAATTCACAGAACATGCAGACCGTTCGTTATACGAATATATCAAACCCAGAAATAGACATGCAACGGTCAATCATAGATAAGTTGCACATCAATCTCAATAATCAAATATGTGGGCAAACCACACCAAAATAACATCGGAGTCCTATCCACCCAATAACGTGCCCTATCCACACAATAACATCCGGGTCTATCCACCCAATAACGTGTCCTATCCGCACAATAACATCTGGGCCCTATCCACCCAATAACGTGCCCTCTTCGCATAATACTATATATATACATACTTCACAGATCGCACGGTACCTCTTATCATCAGGATACGACACCAAAATGTACACGGTCCACCAACCCGTGACAGGCCATTCAATCCTACATCTCATCTATTATCATCAAACACCAATCATGCCACACCAAACCTAACATGCATACTACAAGCAACATAGTCTAATGAGTGCATATCTATCCCTAGGTATAATATAAACATATACAAGAGAGTCTAGCGAGTGCTGTGAATCCACAGATACCCCCCCCCCCACCTTAGTCTTTCGGATGAACAATCAATATTGGAAGCACATCAGAAGCAGCAGATCTCGGAATCGAGATCTGTAAACTATTTTGGAAACTAGAGAACGAGAGATTTCTATTGGTATGTAGATTGTCTCCTAAATCCTTATGTATCGTTGCTTCCGAAGTGGACTATTCGGAGATTCGGTTCTGCACAAATATGTCCCGGATAAACAACAATAACTCTCAGAATACATATTGGAATGGGAAGCCGTTTTCTCCTGTAGCTAGATCTGAGAGTTGGAAACTTACCTTAAAAGTTTCATTCTGATCGGATCTGCTTTGACTGTCCACTTTTCTTCTTCACTGAAACTGGTCAGATCTGCCTTCACTTTCTTTTCAGGCGACGGCGGTGACTTCTCCTCCACGGTGGCTGCGGTGGCGGGTGGCTCACGAAACGGACAGGACTTCACCGTCGGCTAAGTCTCTGTCCCTCCTCCATCTCAAGGCATCTCTATTTATAGAGATGGAGAGACACTTCTAGAGTTAGGGTTTACTAAACGGGCTTAAGGTTAGTATTGGGCTTAAGATAGAATTGGGATTACTATACTTGGGTTAGGGATTATATACTAAAGAACTTTTATATTAGACTTTTCTCTAAGATTTTTGGGCACCCGGGTTAGGGGTATTACAAGTATTGTCCATGTGGGGTTCGACAACTACGTCGAAATGTTATGGCTCGTCGATAGATACGACTTTCATCAGAGCTATTGACCAGACTAGTACACGAGGAGCTCAACCATGCACACCCATATGATTCTAACGACGAGATAATGGCAACAAGACAATCTTACTCATTCAAGTTTTTTGGTTGTGGTGAAACAGGGCACCACTAATCGACTTTTCCTGATCAAGGACGACATGGTACTTTCTCAGAGGAAGAAGCAAAGTTTAACGAGGATCCCAGTGAAGACACACAAGCAAGTTAATTTTGTTCATGGCGACACAATCTCTCTTTTGGTGTTGCCCCAAAATTGTTTTGATTCTACCAGGAGTTGAAGAATCTTGGCTACGCACTGATATCTTTCGCTGGCTTGTATAATTTACAGGAAGTTTTGGCGTCTCATCATCGATTCGGGCGGTTGTCAAAAACTTGATACACAGAGTTTTAACCCTAAAAATATTGCTGCAAGTGCACAACAAACGAAGTAGTATTTCAGAGATCGAATCCACGAGAACCAAGTATCACACTACGAATCTTATGAATGAAACTAAGTTAAGATAGCAATAAGGTGGTTGTTTGCAATATGAAACGAAAATAGCAAATAAATGGATGTAAAATTTTGAATTAAAAGCATTGGGAATCGTTCTAGAATTCAAAGATTCAGAAATAGACAAATCACCAGGAAAGGCATTAGGAATCGTTCTAGAACTCAAATCACGAAATCAAATTGATCTACTGTCGTAGCATCAATTACTATTTCTAACAACCTAAGATCCTAAACTGTAATTTGAATTCAAGAGGTTAAACATGCATTAAAGTCAAGTTTGATATGTTCACAAAATACCTTAACATCAACTTTCGTTGGCTAGGGATGCTTTGCTCATATAGGTTCTTTCAGGCTTTAAAAAAAACACTTTTGGTGCGTTAAAAAATCCTAAGATCAGAAACTAGGTAGCTAATCAAATTTCAGTAATAAGAACAATCTAGATGAAGAAACCAAGTTATCAATCCCCAAATCAACATCTTAATTCAATCAAACTTTGAAATCCCTTTGAAATCCTAAAACCCAATTGGAAAACTACTCAGACATGATAGAAATCAAAGCAGAAGAATAAATAATGAAAGACATGATGAAATCAATAAATAAACAAGAGGGTTTAGAAATTTCTCCAAATTGTCAATAGGGTTCAGAGATCTTCTCCCAAAAAGTTTAGAAACTCCAAAAACCAAAAGTCTGAATAGAAAATAAAGCGTGTGTGTAGCCTAAACAATGGCTCAAACTCGAATATATATATATATTAAACACGTTCTGGAAAAATATATGGCAAAACCGAGTAAAATAAGGAAATTGAAATTTCCTTTTTTTTTATGGTCGATTGGGTCTGGATCGATCGATCTGAGCTTTTACGGACTTCTGGATCGATCGATATGAGCTTGGCAGGATCGATCTGTTCTTCATTGGTCGATCTGAAATGTTACGTGTTGTTGGATCGATTGATCCAACACTATATCGATCGATCTGAGTTTCTTTTCTGCTCCTTTGCTCTATTCTTTGCTTCCTATGCCTTAGATTCCATCTAAACGTGTTTCGATCCTAAAAAGACTCTAAAACACACAAAAGACTTGATAAAACAATGAATATCATTGTTAAAAACTGGTAAAACCCATGATATATCATTGCACTAATGTTATCTCCGAGGAGGCAGTCTCCAAACTCACCCTTTTCACTGAGACTCACCTGACAGCTTATTAATTGGTTTGGTTAAATACAAAGACGATAGTTTGATAGGCGGATTACACATAATGGATTTACTAAGGTTTTGAATGGTTGGTTAGTACGAAATGGATCGGACTAATCAGTATGACATTTTAGTACGCCATATTTCGTACTATAGTATGCAGCGGACGAAAAATGGATGAAGTCGTACTATGGTATGCAATTGTGTAGACCATATTTTAAATGGTGAAAAATGGATGGTATGCAATAAAATGGACTAAAAATAATTTGATATCTAAGTTGAATGGAATTAGAAGCGGATACGTGGAAGCAAATCGTTCAGAAGTGTGAAAACAATTTAAAAAAAAAAATAAGAAACGGGTACGCATTAAAAGCTAGGCATAGATAATCACCTATGTTTTTCCCACGTTAAGCATAGATAATTACCTAGTTAGAAAGACAAAAAACGACAAATTAAGAAATGTTATAACCAATAGCTAAACCAAATAAACAAAAAATTGAATGGTCCTAAACATCAGTACGTAGAAGGATAATAAAGGAACATCGAACAAGATTTACAATTTGCATCAAACATGTAATTAAAACAAATTAATAAGGAAAATCTTCCATTCTGACATAAAATAATAAGATTTTTTTTAACATTAGCATTAGTAAGAGATTTTTTTGATATGTTTTATTATAAATAAAAATATATATAAATATCTTATCTTATTATATAAAGTAGGATACGTTTAACCTGACCGCGACACATAGGTAAAATTATAACTTACCAGATCGTGACACATGTTAATTTTAATTCAGATTGTGACACGAAAATTTCTTTCTGTAAATTAGTTATTTTTTAGATCAAATTATTTTGTACCTAAATAAAAATAGTAGGATAAAAGAAAAGGAAATAAGACATATTATTGGATAATTAAAAGAAAATAGTAAATAGAAAACTATAAAAAATAAAAATAAAACATATTATTTCATGCTGCAAAAAAATCATTATTTCCAATTTCTAAAAGTATTAAGAAGTTTTTTTTTTATACGTGATTTTTTAAAAAATCATTTAAAAATGAATTAAAAAGTAAAATGTTTTTCGTAAAATTATATAAAGCAGGATGCGCTCAACATAGTCAAAATTATAATTCACCAGATCGTGACACGTGCTAATTTTAATTTAGATTGTGACACGTGTCAAATTTAAATAATGTAAAAATAGAAGTTTTCCTTTTGTAAATTAGTTATTTTTTAGATCAAATTGTTGTGTACCTAAATGGAAATAGTAGGATAAAAGAAAAGGAAAACAAGACATATTATTGGACAATTAAAAGAAAATAGTAAATAAAAAACTATAAAAAAGGAAAACAAAACATATTATTTTATGTTGCACAAAAAAAAATATTATTTCTAATTTCTAAAAATTATTAAGAAGAAGATAGTTAAATATATATTTATAAAATTTTTAATTGACATATATGAATAATAAAAAGTATCAATTTCTAAAAGTTTTATTTAAAATAGTTAAATAAATAGTGAACTTGACTAAAATAGTAAATTAAATTTAAATTCGATAATTAATCACAAATCATACATGACCAATCATTTCAATATAATAGAATATTTTTTACTTTGTGTTTTCATTTTATAGAAATAAATAAAATTTCATTTTAAAGAATTAGTGCTGCAGATAAATTGGTTGTTTTAGCTCTCGTTGAAGGTCCAAAATCGATTTAGAATGAGGAGGAAGAGAAAGAAAAACGACTCCAAGAGCAAAAGGTCTTTTTGGAGCTTTATTATGTTTTGATTTAAGCAACTTGCACGACTGAGATTAACTATGGTATTTCGTTATCGCAGGAACTGCAAGAGTTGGAGCGTAAATAATGGAGAGCGAAGATGCATGAGAAGTTCAAAGTCAGAAACCCGCAGCTTCTAAGTCTCTGTGAAACTCTCTTCCCTAACAACAACAAGCACAATTCTGTCTGGAGCGGACTTCACTCGCTGTTTAAACGTAGAGGAGGTTCAAATCGTAGTAGTTCCTTACACAAAGCAGTTGATGCCTTGATGAAGTAGTTAAGGATTCAAAATGTAACGCAAGTTCTCTTTGCCTGTTTAGTATGTTTGATACTTCTAACATCAATCACCATAACATTGATGTCATTGAAAACAAAACATAAACCTGTTCATGAATTTTTAGACAAATGAATTTGTAGTCGCATAATGAGATGATGAGACATCAAAACAAGTCCAAAAACCTTCAATTTAGTAAATACTAGGTCAGATTAATAAATGAATATTCATCATCTTCGTATCCAAATAAATATGATAATTAGATTAGCACAACTAAATTAAATTGAATTTAAATATATGAATTATAATATAAATGTTGCACTCAAAATATATAGAATAATTATTTTATTGAACATTAATATATTGAATTATAATCTACTTTATATATTTTTATTATATAAAGCAGGATGTGTTCAACGTGAACATGACTCGTAGGCAAAATTGTAACTCACCGATTGTGACATGTGTTAATTTTAATTGAGATTGTGACACATGTCAATATATTAATATAAAAATATAAATTTTCCTTTTCTACATTATTATAAATAATGAAATAATAGTCTAAAAAATTAAGGCATATTAAAATGAAATGAGACATATTATTAAAAAAAATAATAGGAAATAAAAAATATTAGAAAAAGGAAAATAAAAAAATTATTTGTAATTGTAGTGTAATTAAATGGAAATAATAGTCAAAAAAATAAAATAAGACATTATTTAAAAACTAAAAGGAAATAAAAAAATCAAAAAGACTAAAAAAAGAAAGGGAGAACTTCAAAAATGTTACTTTTGAAATATCATTTTGTAAAAATGCTACCTTGAGTTGTCCATTTTCAAAAATGTCACAAATTAATGATTTTTAATACCTAAATTTTAAAATTTTAAACTTTAAAAAGGGTTTTGAGCCTAACAAACCCTAAACCGTAACATAACATAGTTAATCCAAATATAAATGATATTTTGAATAAATGATCAATTCAATCTAAGCAATAAGTACAACGATAGGTGAAGACAAGATGATAAATCTCTATCTATATATGATTTAATGATTCATAAATTCTCTTGAACCCCTACACCTAACTATGAAACTACTCAGACATGGATGCAGAGAAACAAGAAAGATATGAAAAAAAACTCATGATCAATAAAATAGATATCCAAAAGGGTTCAAAAATCTTCTCAGAGATGTAGAGTCAGAGATTCGTCTCCCCAAAACTTACAAATTGCAGAAAACCAAAAAGTCTGAATATAATAGAAAACGTGTATGTAGTGTGTTGTGTAGCCTAAACAATGGCTCAAACTCAAATATATATATATAACACGTTCTGGAAAAATATATGGCAAAACCCAATGAAATAAGGAAACTGAAAAATTCTTTTTTCTGGTTGATTTGGACTTGATCGATCAATTTGAGCATTGAACGGTCGATCTGCTTGAATTTGGTCGATTTGAGATGTTACGAAAATTTGGATGGATCGATCAATCTGAGCTTTGAAGGATCGATCCAAAGTTTTACGGTGTGTTGGATCGATCGCTCCACACATGGATCGATCAATCTAGCCTATTTTCTGCTCTTTTACTCCATTCTTTGTTCCTTATGCCTTAGATTCATTCCAAACGTGTTTCAATCATGAAAAAACTCTAAAAACATAGAAACGACTCGAAAAACCTTTGAAAACTTGGGTTAGAATGCGTCAAAAACGCATTACATCAATCACCTCCTCATCAGATTCCCCATCACAAGGGTCGAACCGACTCAAAGGTTTGAATGCCAGGGTAATAGCAATTATCGAGATTAGAGGGAGCGGATCAACATATATTTTTGCGCTTCTGAGTTCCTCTGGAAAGAGCTATAGGAGCAGAAGCATTCCCTTGAGCAACAGGAGGAACCGAAGAAGAAGCTAAGAAAATGAAAACGGCGGAATTAGAAATCCATTACTACCAAAGATAGATAAAACTACAGAAGTATACCCTTTCGAGGGATAGATCTTCTGCCATCCTGCCGTGGGACCTCATATCCAGAAGGAGGATCTCTACAAAAGCCGTTATTAAAAAATTAAAATTAAAATTAAAGAAAACTCCAGGGAAAGAAAAATGTACCTTCGGGAAAGCCCCGCGCCGCTTGTTCTTGAATGGTAAGGATGGTGATTACGATGCCATCACGAGTAAATGAAGACCAACGAGCCACTTTGTCTCGCAGCCTGCCCATGAGGTTCAAAAACCGGGCAGAATCGAGAAGCGATTTGTTCACCACTGATAGTTAATCACAACCCAGTCCCGTAATAATTGAGAAGGAAAATAGAAGGATGAACAAGCAAGAGTGTTTTCTTACTTGTGGACTTCGTCCAGGAGTAAAAAAGAGGGGTGGAAATCGGGCCCATATAAATCTCATTTCTCCGAAAGAAAAAAATAAGGGGTCCACCAAGAGTTGTGTTCCGAAGGCAGACCTGAAATAACGATACTAATCTTATATACCATTTTCTTCAAAAACCAAATCTACATACCAAACTCTAATCTCAAATACCCCTTACCCTTTAATGAAATGTGTTCTACCGATTTTGCCCTCACTAACATATTTCAATTTGCCGCTCAAAAATTTAAATTTGAAATTTTAAATTTTGAACTGTGTCTTTTTATTTATTAATTTTTTAAATAAATATTCTAGTTGTACCAAAGATTACCAAGTTGTACCAAGTAATACCAAGTTGTTCAAAATGTATATCAAAAATTAAAGATTCAGATTTATATAAAAATCCAGTTGTACCATACATCAACATAATAAAATAAAATAAAAACAACATAACATCATAGTCATTATCATCTAAAACACGTAGAACTCTCATTTTGTTGTCCATCAGAGCTTTGCGATTTAAACTTCAGAAGTTGTACTGGTTTGATATCCTACAATCAAAAGTTGTACCAATTAATACTCAGCTGTACCCATATTTGTTGCTAGTTGTACCAATTAATACTCAGTTGTATCCATATTTGTTGCTTGTTGTACCTAGTTGTACTTTTAAGTTGTACTAAGTTTCGTTGCTAGCTGTACCAATTAATACTCAGTTGTACCCATATTTATTGCTAGTTGTACCAATTAATACTCAGTTATACCCATATTTGTTGCTAGTTGTACCTAGTTGTACTTTTAAGTTGTACTAAGTTTCGTTGCTAGTTGTACCAAATAATACTAAGTGTTGTACCCAGTTTTGATGCTAGTTGTACCAAATAATACTAAGTGTTCTATCCAGTTTTGTTGCTAGTTGTACCTAGTTGTACTAAGTTTCGTTGCTAGTTGTACCAAATAATACTAAGTGTTGTATCCAGTTTTGATGCTAGTTGTACCAAATAATACTAAGTGTTCTATCCAGTTTTGTTGCTAGTTGTGCCTAGTTGTACTTTTTTATCTTATACGATTTCATCGTTTTGAAAACAGCCACCAGCCCTTAGTATAAACCCTAAATTTGTTTTATTTACAAACTAACCAGAAATTATAAACATTTAACAGTTGAAAATCAAAACTCATATAAAATTCACACTAAACTCAAATCTATTAAAAAAAAATCTTACCTTTCATAAATTCGGATTCGAGGCCGGATTCAAAAGATGTGTCCAAGAGATGAAAACGAAAAAGAAAAGGCGAGCGAGTAAGAAGATGAATGGGAGAAGGAGAAAGAGAATAGATCTGGCTGTGGCGAAGAATAAGGAGGAAAACGGGGAGACGTTTTTGCAAATTTTCATGAATCTGGAAATTGAAGAAGAAAAAGAAGAGAGACGTTTCTGGGGGCTAGAAGAAAAAAGAAAAGAGAAAAAGAAGAGAGAAGGCTAGTCAATTAGGGTTAATGGCAAAGTAGGAATAATAATCAATTTTTATGGGCAATAGTGTCATAAACCACTTTTTCATTTTAAAAAAAAATGAAAAATAGATGATTTTTTATAACGATGGTATATTGGCCACAATTTTTTAGGGGCATTTGAGAAATTGATCCCCTTAAATAATCCATCGATTGGGCTGAGCGGTGAAAGAAACTGTGCCAGGACGATGAGGTTTCTTCCTCCCAACTCCTAGGCGAAGGAGATCACTCACTTTAAGAGAAGATCTGGAGTCGAAAGCTAGCTTAATTAAACCAAGAATTTGACGAAGAAAGTTAGGACAACCATGAGAAAGAGCGAACCCAGTTTTAAAAAAAAAGTACTCGACCAACAGTTTCAGAAGAGGAAAATGGAGACCACAGTTAAAGAAGAAGATTTGGTAAATACAACGAAAACCAGCATAAACCCTTTTGGGATTCTCCTATGGAGATGGAACAACGAGTTCCACCTCCTCAAGAAAATTGCACTGCTCCCAAAGGTCATAAAGCACCTCCATGGTACAGGTAGAAGGTTTACAAATACTAAGTCGTCGAGAAGCCATGTGAAGGAAGATCGAAGTTGATTTCGAAAAGAGAAGATGAACAGTTGGAAAGGATGCGAAAATGTGGAAGAAAAATTAAGGAAATATGAGATTCGTCATAAAGAAAAGGAAGCTTTAAATTTCTTAAATGAGTAAATCAATCTAAAAGATTGGAGGGAAAAATGTCAGTATAAGAATCTCGGTCCAACAGGTAAATGAACGAAGGCCCAGAAATAAGAGCCTAGGAATAAAGTTTTGAAAATATTCTCCGAGCAGGAAAATCGTAATAGAAGAAAAAAAGAGATCAAGGGAAACTAATTGAGAATGAATCAGGGGAAATAATGAGGAATAACGGAGAAAGACGATGATATAAGGAGAGAAAATTGCAAGAAGAGGGACACATCTGAATACGCACAACAACTGACTAGCTTTCTACAACAACAACAAAAAAACTCTCTTGTTCTTCCTCCCGAGCTCAATTTCTTTGTATGTACGATTGTTATATTGATCTTGGACTGAAGTCCTTATATAGCAATTGTTCCTCATTTCATTTTCTCTACTCGTCTATTTATCATTCGGTTTCTTGCCATATAAAAAAAACATCCATAAATCATTTCCCACTGCTAAGTAATTGATTGTTGAATATTTCACCACCATCCAATAATTTCTTTGAGTTCTTTGATTTAAGATCTTTGAAATAAGTTTATGATTTTGTTTTTCTGTATTGTGGTTCACGTAACCATTAACTAATATCGTTATAAAATTTAAACCGGTAGATATATTTTACACGGATAAAACGTATGCGATTTTAGCATGAAAAAATTTCTCCACAAAAAAAAGTTTTAAGTTTTACATCTAAAATGACTAGGTCTTTTTTTAAAATATTTTTCTTCATCAAATTCATCTTTTGGGGGTTAGCAAATATAAACTTAATTTTGATGTTAGCCAAAATAAACTTAATTTTAAGATTTGAGATTAAAATAGTCATAAAAACAATATACACATTATTTGGTTTAGGTAACGTATGCGCGGATCTCATCTAGATTTGGGTGATTAATTTGTATCAGTTATTAAGAACACCTCCACAAAATTAAATGACACTAATATTTCCTTGACACCAAGTAAAAAAATAATTAAAACATAAGATAGAATAGAGTGAGGCCAATTATTTTATGCAATGTTAAATGTAAAAACTTATAAAAAAAAATCAATTATAGATTTTTTCTATTTTTTATTGTTATTTCTATTTTTTCGGTGTAAACAATAGCTTTAATGATTAATCCAATCTTATTCGAACACTTAAAATTACATTTATATTGAATCAATAAAAAAATATATGTATATATAAGGTATAGCGTAAATATTTACCTAGTATATATAAATATGATTGATAAATTGAAAACACAACATAATTGTTTTGATATCTTTGGTATATATTCCAACTGGTAAAAATAAAAGGCATCCTAGCTCATAAGATGAAATTGAAATAAGAACATAGCTTCAGAAACATTAATTTTTAATCCAGTGGTACTTGAGTTCCTCTGGTTTACCATTTTTTGAGAAGTAAATTGCGTCATCTTTAGCATTCCATGTGTATAACAAGCCACAATGAGGAACAACATCTCCCATATATGCTCTGAAAAATTGATGATACATCGACGTCATATTAACCCCCTTCCACATGTCACAGTAAAATTTCGTAAGTAAGAAAACATGATCATGGAAACTAAAATTGTATGCTCCATGGAAAATCACAAAGTGTGCACCTAAATCATCATCTCTGGATTTACAATGAACTTTGAGCATATTAAGACGTTCAGAAAGGTTGTTATGAATAGCTACGGTATTTTTACGACAATTAATAGCTTCATTTGATCCAAAATATAGAACGCTAATAACAAACAGAAAAACATAAATATTGTTCATCATTTTGAATCAAATAAGTTTCTTAAAACTAATTATACTTGAGACTTAAGAGGATAGAAATACTTGCGTACAATAAGATTTGCATATTAATATACTTCATAGGTTCCTAAAAGCAAATGTCAAAAGTAATAATTGTTGTCTATCCTCTCAAATGAAATTTTGGCCAACCTGTCAACAACTCAAGATGGAATCCTAAAGTACATTAAATAGTTTTAATGCACAATTCTTACTAAAATTACAAATACCCAAACAGCCAAACTATGTTGCTACTTGCATAACAATTTACTTTTATATTTCTTTTTAAGCGATGTTTAAGGTTTTTACATATTTAAAAGTTATTTAATTTTTATTTTTTTTTAAATTAAATATCATTTATTATTAATTCAAAAAAATTCAACAAATAATAAAACAATCACTAGAATTCAGACAGTCGAAAATAATTAAAAAAATCAATTAATTTTGCATTTAAAATATGAGAAATTTTGAGAAATACTACTTTTGAAATACCACTTTTCAAAAATGTCATTTTGAAAAATATTTTCAAAAATGTCACTAATATTATATCATTTATTCAAAATATCATTTATGTTTGGATTAACTATGTTATGTTAGGGTTTAGTTTTGAGAGTTTAGGGTTTGTTAGGATCAAAATCCTTTTAAAAGTTTAAAATTTTTGGATTTAAGTGTTAAAAAATCATTAATTTGTAGTATTTTTGAAAATGGACAACTCATGATGGCATTTTTGCAAAATGATATTTCAAAAGTAGCATTTTTGAAATTCTCCTAATAGATAAAAATTTCACTTAATTTAAAACAAAAAAGGTTCATAAACCATCATTTAAAAATAAATAGAGGGAATAAATAACTTTTTCCAAATTTTGGTCCTTCTAATGCATTTATTAAAACAATTAATGCATTAAAATACAACTACTAAAAGTTAGTTTTAAGTATTAAAATTTTGGTCATTTAAGGGCTTGATTGGTTCACCCGCTACCACCCGCAAATGCTACGTTTGTGGGCAGTTGCGGTTGGTAGCGTTTGACAACAATCACATAAATCGTTCCATACCGCTCCGTACCGCTTGGAATCGCTTTAAACCAAAAACTCTTTCCCACGAGCGTTTGCGGTTGCGGACAGTTGCGGGTGGTTGAAAATATATATATTTTTTAAAAATATTATCTTAAATAATAAACTAAAATTTACAAAAAAAGTTATTTAAAAAAATTTACTTTTTATATCAAATATTATCATATAAAATTATTTACACTTGATATATGTTTTATTTTAACTAAAATAAACTTGTAATTATTAAAAAAAGTTATTGTAAAAATACTATTTAATTATTCTATGATTTATTTAAAATATATAATTTTAATTTTTTTGAATAATATATTTTTGATTTCAGTTTTTATTTTAATAATTATAAAAAATGTTATTGTATATATATAAAATGTTCCAAACATCTTAAAAACTTTTATTTAATTATTCTATGATTTATTTAAAATATATAATTTAAATTTTTTATTATAATATATTTTTGATTTCTATATAAATTATATTATGTGTATTTTTTTGGTAGTTTTATGTAAATCCGCTATCACATCCGCTGTAAACCAGTCATAAACGTCCCGCAAACGCAACCGTTTCCAGCCGTTTTACCAGTCGTATAAATTGTCCAATAACGCTAGAAACCGCTACCGCCCGCTTCCGAAAACTTCCGCAGCCGCAGCCGCACCCGCTGCGTGTAAACCAGTCAGACCCTAAGTAAATAAATCTCAAGTTAGGTTTCCTTATTGGTGATTTTTATTTACGCAAAATCACCAATAAGGAATTTTTTACGCAAAATCACCAATAAAGAATTTTTACGCGGGTTTATAATTTAATATTTTATAATCTGTAATAAAAAACCAAAATAAAATCGATCACTCGTAAAAAAAAAATTGAATACGTCGACGCAAAATCACCAATAAGAAAACCTAACATTTATTTGTTTATTTTGATTCTGCTATTTTTTTTTTTGCCTATTATTTGATTTCCAATTGAATTTTTTCACATATTTCAAAATATTTAGTTTTTCCTAATCCTATTTGAATTAGGTTTACTTTTTATTATTTAGCTACTCATGTATCTATTTAAAAAAAAAACTTGAGGAATTGATCTCATATTTCATTTGAAACTTTTGATAGTCAAAATATAGTTAACTTGAATTAATTTTGGTCTTTTTCTTAATCGATATTTTTTCCTAGGTGAAAAAACCGATAAAAGGGAGATTAGTGAAGTTTTAAGTTTGTTTGGTGTTAAAATTTAATTGGAAAAAATTACACTTGTGGAAATTTGATCGAATAACTGACAGTCTGACATGTGTCACGATCATGTTAATTTCAAAGTAAATGCATCAAATTCTATATAATAAGATTATATGGAACATGTATTAGATTTATTTTTTACTTAGAAACATTTTGTCTTTGGAAATAAATTTAAAGACATATAAATTTTCATTTTACTATTCTTTTATATTTATTAATTTAAATGCTAAACTTTCTATTTTTTTAATATTTCCTAATTTTAGTTTCAATTTTGCTTTAAAATTTTATTTTTTCCTTTTTATGACCTAATTAATTAACATATGGAAACTTTCTATATTATTATATTAACACGTGTCACAATATTATTTCTATATTTAAAATATTTATTAATTTTATTTTCAATTATTCCTTTGTATGATCTAATTAAGAAAATTTAATATTAATATACTGACATGTGTCACAATCTAAATTAAAATTAACACGTGTCATGTTCTAGTGAGTTATAATTTTGCATATGTGTCGAATTTACGTAGAGCGCATCATATCTTATATGATAAAATATGAGATTTTTTTATATATAATTTTTTTAAAAAAATAGAGAAGGACCTAGTGCTCATGGCACCTCTGTCCATTCTATTTGGGTCGGGCCTGCCAACTGACAAAAAAATTAATATTAGATTAATTCAATTTTCACTTTTATATGATGTTGAGTCTCATTTTATGTTGATAGACAAATTGCATAACTCGACTGTAAGTTAATTAAGAGGTCGTGTCCCAACTGACAGAAAAACGGAAATCGTCTTTATCAAGTCATACATGAATTGTTCATTGCTAACATTGTAACTGGCGAAAAATAGTTTATTGGTAGAGTATAGCCTTGCTAAGGCAAATGTTGAGGGTTTCAATCCTTCTGCTCATGATGTTTGAAATATTCACTAATTGTTGGCATCATTGGTAGTGATGAGACACGATTGAAGACTAAGTTAATTATTTATTTTATTTAATTAAGATTATGTTTGTGTAAATAATGGCGAGAAACTTCCTAATTCAGAGAACCATATTACCACTTTTTTTATTTCTTTATTATTTGTTTCATGTAATTTATTTATATATAATCAACGAAAAACTTACAAAAAAAGAGAGAGACTAAACTACCTATTGAAAAGTTGAGTTTTTGTGTTTTCGGGACCTTTATCAAGTATTATTTTAGTATACTTTACGAACATTTTCATTCTTAGTGCTTTTTTTTCTTTAGAGAAACCAAACTCAAATGGATAGAGAAAAATATCTAATTATATAAATTTTTCATTTTTATTTATTTTATGGTTCTGAATTCAAGTAAAGTAAATTTGGATTTGCGACTCTATTATTAATATATACTAGGGTTGGATCCGCACATTGCACAGTTTGGTTTCTTTCGATCTTCTTGTATTATTTTCTTATGATTTGTACCTACATTATGTTTACCGCGTATTGGTAGGTGTTTATGTTAATATATATCTTTTACATTTGTTAGCACATTCTAATATCATCTTTTGTTATTAATTTGGGTGCGGTATTCTTTCGATTTGGTTATTGATTTCGAAGTTAATCTTTTTTTAATATATTTAAAACGTATTATTTTGGTTTCATTGCGTAATCCTCCATCCAATCTTTAAACATATTCGAACCATAATCGCTCGACACTTTTATCTATAGAGAAAGCATTTGTTTAACACTAAACCGGTTTTGTTTGTGGTTGTTTCATTATATTACATTTTTAGATCAACCTAATGTGTTTATTTAAATCTAATATTACTTTGGTGGTGCGAAGACCATTCCCAAGCTTATCATTTCATTATTTCTAAGCCTAATAGTTATTAAAGGACATGTAATTAAATGTAATGTGTAATGTGATTCCTTTAATTTGTTTTTGAGTACGCCTTTATCGTTGTCCTAGTCAGTAACCAAATTGTTAGACAATCCGATCATTTTAAGGTTTTTAAATTGTTTTTGTTTTCGATATGAAACTGTTTAAAATAAATCTTAAATTTTTTGATGATTCATATGTATTAGGGGTGGGACAGATCCGGATATCCAGAAATTTAAGAGTATCTGGATCCGTGGAAAAAATATCCGGATCCATAACTTCCGGATATCCGGACTTCAAGTATCCGACAAAAAAATAAGATATTCGCGGATATCCGGAAAAATATATTTAAATAATTAAATTAAAACATTAAAAATTTAAATTTTTTTATAAATTTAAACTATAAATTAAATTTTTGAATATTTTTTTTCAAAATAAATATAATATATTAGAAAAAGAACTAAAATCAATATATATGCATATATTTTTATATAAAAATAACTTAATATATGTAAAACTATATGTTTTTAATATATTTAATGCGCATGGATCCGGATCCGGATATCCAGACTTTGAAATTTTACTATCCGGATCCGGAATCGGACGTCCCGGATATCCGTATTTCCGGAACGGATAAGAACGGATAATAGATCGGATCCCGGATAATAATTCACCCCTAATATGTATGGCCTTAGTAATTGGATTGTACTATTTTGTCTTATATGGGGAGAATTGTGGTTTGATATTGTAATGTATACTCCGGAAATATGGATATGCAGAACGTCTGAATCCGGATCCCGGATAATAATTCCACCCCTAATATGTATGGCCTTAGTAATTAAATTGTAATATTTTGTCTTATATGGGGAGAATTGTGGTTTGATATTGCAATGTATTTTCTTTTATCATCTTAAAAAAATGTATTTTCTTTTAATAATTGTATTTCTTTATCGGTGGCGATTGTAGCATCACTACCAGACATTAATCTTTTCTCTTCTCTCCCTTCGACTTATTTAATGGCGGATTCATCCACAAGAACCTTCCGGCCGTCTCCGCCAATACCGATACCCAAGTACTCACTATACCATGGAAATCGTAATCCGAGAACTAACCATCAATACGCAGCGAAAACCACAATCAAATCCAGCCCTAAAGCTTCCGCATCGAAATATCAGATACTACGCGCCGGTGAAAGAAGGAGTTATCTCTTCGGATGGAGAAATCACCGTCGTAATCAGAGATTTTTGGTGGAATCGGGCTGAATTCTTAAAAATAAATAAATTACTTAACTTATGAAAATATTAATTAAAAAATATTGTTTGTCAACAAAGTTAGTTAGATAAATTAATAAAATATTAAATTTTAAATTTGATATATTTAATAATTTTATTAAACATAATATAACAACAGAATTTGGCAAAAAAAATTGCAATTCGTACGAAAATAAGAGTAAATTTTGACAAAATTTGAAGTTAACATATTTAATAAATTTAGTAGACATGATTATCATATAAAATTATAAGCTATCAGAATTAATTATTAACTGTTTACTTTTTTAAATTAAAGTTAATTATTTTAATTTATGTAATTTACAAGTTTTTGTAAAATTATAATATTGAAATTAGATATTGATAGTTTTAATAATAATTTAGTTTATCAAGTATAAAATAGATACCCGAAATATATGTTCAGATAATTTTGTAAATATAAAATTTTACACATAAATTATTCGTAATTACATTAATTATCCCAACACGAATATTATATTTACCTATTTGGGTAGTGATTTTATATTTCTTCAATTATATATACTATACGTGTATTATTCAATCAATTTTTAAAAAATATATTGTAGAATTAATTTTTTATATCTTAAATATCTTTACTTGATCCGCAAATATGTTATTATCTGATCTTTTATCTAAACTAAATATATCTATATATTAGTTGATGTAGGAAGAATTGTTGAATCTAGTTAAATTCAGTTTAATCTGGCAGAATTTTTTGTTGAATTGCTGAATATGGTTGATTTTTTTAGATTGCAAATAATATTAACTAAATTATTGAATCTGAATCTGAAGGAATATATTAAACATGTTACCTTAGTACCTATGTATATGACAATAACAAGTCGCACATTCGTTTCACAGAAATAAAGCTCTGCAAAATTCTTTTCTTCACCGCTATAAAAGCCACATCTTCAAGTTGCATAAAGTGCTACAATGTTTGAAAAGCAATGTTGTAAAGACTTGTTTTATTCTTCATATTCATGATTTCAGCTGGGGTTAAATTTTGTCTCTCTTTAAACGAAATTTTTATTGTTATGTGTAATTAATTTATGTGTAATTAGTTTATGTGAATCTCTTAACACCACTTTAATCTAACCTTGATCGTTTTAACTGGTTCGAAAGATACTTGGATATGACCTTACATTAGTTCTATAATTGGGTAGGCCAGCTACCTTATAAACCCTTATTACTTGGTAACACGGCCACGTAACCCGATAAAAAAAGTTAGAGGTTGAATGGTCAAAAGACCAAATCAACAAAACTCCTCTAGCTAATTGAACAGTCGTTGACCAGGATTTAAGTTAGGTTCCAATTCATATAAGGATTGTTTTTTTGTTAAAGGCAATTCATATAAGGATGTATGAACGATGTCATATATATATATATATATATATATATATATATATATATATATATATATTGTAATATAAATAATTTCTTAAATATTATAGATGCTTTTCATCATTTATGATCCAATACACATGATTAAATATATATAATTTTAAATCCGTAAATTATAAACCCCAAAGAAATCAACCTTTTGACCCTAAAAACAAAACATTAAATCATAAGCCAGAGATATATTCTAATAAATCTAGTTCTTCTGGTCTTTGGTGTATGTTGGTGTTGTTTGTGGTCTTTGTTCTGTGGCTACAAGGCTTTTTGGTGCTTCTTCCTTCTCCTCTCTGCATGTCTAGGTCTCTGTAGCAACATTTTTTAGCGTCTCTTTGGGATCCGGGTTTTGGTTAGGGGTGTCAAACTGAGCTAGCTCGCTCGGCTCAGCTCAGCTCATGATGAGCTAGAGTATTTCACGGCTCAGCTCAGCTCAGCTTATTTATTATACGAGCTTATATTCATAAGCTCGAACTCAGATCATCTAGATCGTGATCTAAATGAGCTAGCTCGCGAGCTAATACAAAATAAATATAAGAATAAAATAATTAAAAATTTTAATACTATATTCTATATCTATATCTTAAAAAATTAAAATGTAAAACAAAAATTAATTTTTATTTTCTTAATATAAGTATAATGAATTATTTCTATTTTTGCTTTAGTTAAAACTTAAAAGAGAACAAGAATATATATTTTGGTTGGTATATCAAAAATATATTTACAATATATCAATATAATATTTTAAATCTTAAAAAAAGATTTGTTCGTGAGCTAGCTCACGACTCATTAGAGCTGGCTCACATAACTCGCCAACTCATTTAAGCTCGATCACTTAACTCGTTTATTAAATGAGCCTAAAAAACATAGCTCGGACTCGTGAAAATCCGAGCTGAGCTGAGTCAGCTCATGAATTCACCAGCGTTGTCTAGTCTAACTCTCTTAATTGGGTAATCAGAAAACTGAGCCCTCAGTTTGATTATCTGAGTTAAAAATCTCGCAAATGCCATATTTCGATATGATAATAGACAAACATGTGACCATTTGCTGGATGCGTCAATTAATACCATGAAATAGTGGAATGGTCCACATGGTGGATGTATTGGTCCACAAATATCTCCTTGGATCCGTTCAAGGAATTTTGGTGATTCTTTATCAATTTTGGTTGGCGATGGCCTTATGATCAACTTTCCAAGAGAACATGCAGCACATGTCATTTTATTCCCCTGATATATCCCCTGGATTTTCAGTGAGTGATTAAAGGAACCGGTAAAGCCAACTTTATGTTGCCCAATGGAACAAGATTTTCCATAAATAATGCCTTGTATTCTCCAAATTCTAAAAGGAATTTGTTGAGTTTCAAAGACATATACATTCAAGGATGACACTCAGTCGGCAACTGAGGATGGAAAAAAATATATGTATATTACTTCCGATAAATCCGGAAAAAGGCTTATATTGGAAAAATTTCCAAAACTCCCTTCAGGATTGAATTATACTCATATAAGTGCAATCGAGTCGCATCTAGTGATTAAAAGAAATCCAGAAGATTTCTCATTGTGGCATGATCGCCTTGGTCACCCAGGCACCACAATGATGCGAAAAATCATTGAGAACTCACATTATAGTGTTATCAAAATAACATTATTCTTCAATCAACGGAAAAGCATAATATTATACATGGCATAACCGGAGACTATTTAGCAGTCTCGCTACAAATATTTCAATTATTCGCAAAAGTGGTCTCGTCGAAATCGTTTGCAAAATCGGGAGAATCAAGGTACGATGTACCCTCAAAGTGTTCCGTGAGGTTCACTTCTTTCCCTTTGCCTTTGATGGAATCCATGTATAACTTACAAAGATGTGGAGGGGTTCGACATGTACGGACCCAATGTCCTTTAGACCCACATCTGTAACACACAATCTCACGCTTCTAGGTGGAATGTTCTTGGTGTTCTTTTCTTTTGGAATTATGCTCAGAACGAACCCATTTGAACGACCCTCTCCCTCGTGGGTTGTAAGTTCTTCCACGTCCACGATTAAATCGACCGCCACGGCCACGGCCACAACCATGATAGGTTTGACTCTCCCTTTCAGGATTTCTCACATCTGTTGCATTCACTTCTGGGAATGCTTGGGTTCCTGTGGGTCGGGAATTGTGATTTTGAATGAGAAGTTCACTATTCTTCTCCGCCAATATGAGCGTCACTATCAACTCAGAGAACTTTTTGTATCCTCGACTCTGGTAGAGTTCTTGCAGGAGATGATGCTCTTTATGAAAAGTCATGTATGTCTTTTCGAGCATTTCTGCTTCGGTGATTGGCTTGCCACAATATTTGAGTTGTTACACTATTCTCAAGATAGCGGAGTTATACTCATTCACTTTTTTAAAGTCTTGGAACCTCAGGTTTCTCCACTCTTCAAGAGCATGAGGGAGCGTTATTTCTTTTTGGTTGTCAAACCTTTCTTTCAGAGTTTTCCAAAGCTCTGCTGGATCTTTTATCTGCGCATAGTCATGCGTCACATTTTCATCGAGATATTTCTTCAGGAAAATTATCGCTTTAGCCTTATCCTTGGCAAGTGTTTTATTTCTGACTTTTATTGTATCGGATATTTCTTCCATCTCTAGATAGAGCTCAATGTCGGTGGTCCATGAAATATAATTTGCTCCAGTTATTTTGAGAGCCGGAAATTTAAGCTTCTGAATATTTGCCATCTGATTTCTAAAAATAAAATCACAAAAATATTATTAGAAACATAACATGATATTATTTTAGAACGAACCGTTTACATAAATGATTACAGCGATTACAGTAAATATTATTGCATAAAATATTAAACCAATATTTATGATGAATTTTTCGGGAGAAAATTCTCCAACGAAGAGACCATAAATACAAGTAAAAATTACACCAATAATAAAAGTTAAAAATAAGTGAAACATTTTTTTTTTTTTTACAAGATGAAAACTAGAAAAAAAATTTGGGAGAAGATTAAATGTTTGAGTGATTTGAAAGTGTGAAATATGAGTGTTTATAGATTAAAAATACTATTCATAGCCGTTGGAAAAGTATAAAAAATCGAAAAAAATCTTTGTGACCGTTGTGAATAATGGTATAAAAGAAAAATTAATCTGAAAATATTTAATAATCAATCAGATAAAATTTACGAAATCAGATAAAATATTTATATACAGGTGATTAAATATCCTTGTATAATATAAATAAATATTTAACGGTGATATTATGGTGACACTGTCATCCACATATGAGCAGTAAATATGTGGCGGCTAAGCCGTCCATGAACAAAATAAATAATTAAAACAGTAAATAAATTATTTGGCGGCAAGCCGACCGTTAACAGAAATAAATAATTAAAGCAGTAAATAAATTATCTGGCGGCAAGTCGACCATTAACAGAAATAAATATTTGAAGCAGTAAATAAATTATCTGGCGGCAAGCCGACCATAAAGAGAAATAAATAATTATGGTGCATGAAGCAACCATTGTAAAATAGTATATTATTATAGTGGCGATAACCCATGCACTATGTGGTATTATAAGTATACATATAAAAGTTGGAATTTTAGAGTGATCGTGCTGATAACGTGTTATAAAAAGTGTTTATGATTTTATCATAAAGATAAATATAATAATAGACGAAAAAAATTTATACCCGGTAGGAAATAGTATACTGAGAAATATGAAACTTGAGAGAGTGTTTATTGATTGTCTTAAATTGTATGTTTTACAATCGGCAAACATCTTTTTCATAGGCAAACATAATAAGTTTACTGTACGCGCATAGTGACGATACGCGCATAGTGACGATGGGTTCTAATTTGATTGATTACCCTCATTTGTTTTGTTGACATATTATGTTTCTAGATGTTGCAATTTTTGATATTTTGCAATATATATATATATATATATATATATATATTATAATAAATATTATTTTTGTTTATATCATTGAAACGAACAGACCTTGATCATAATACTGAGCATATAATGGGCCATAAACAACGAGATTGGAGTTGGAGACGGTCTCTTTAAAGTACCGGTTTTTAAGCCGCGAAAACTCACTCAGTCGCACTTACTTTGGCTTTGATTCAAAAATATCGATCGGTCACGAAAAACTCTGTTTCTTTTTCTTCTACGAGAGAGAGAGAAAGAGAAAAGATGACGTCGGAGCAGAAGAGATTCATCTTCGAGGTTGAGGCTGCTAAGGAATCCACCGATGGAAAACCTTCCGTTGGTCCTGTCTATCGCAGCACTTTCGCCAAGGACGGATTTCCTAATCCGATCCATGGAATCGACAGCTGTTGGGATATTTTCCGGTCAGATTCTCGTTTCCTTTTTCGGGTTTTTCTAAGAATAACGGATCGATGCGGTTAGGAGTTTCCACAAATCCTTTCTGATTCCCGGCCGAAACTCGGACTAATCCCCCGAGGCATATAGAAAGCCTGGTTTTCTTGCCATTTAAGGCGTTTACAGTGTTGGTTTTCGTCTTTATTTTTTTTCTCTCCCGCTGCATTGTTATTTTGATCTGTGATTGTCGCATTGTAATTTTGGATTCTGCAATTGTATTGATTAGGAATTTGGTAAGAATCATTATGTAAATCCTTCTTTTTCTACTGTTTTTTCCTCCTTAATCATTGTGGATGGATTTTTCTGTGGGATTCCTTAGAAGATTCATTTTTCAAATTACATCTGTTTTAGTTACTGACCATGTATATTGCTCGAATTTTGATTTTATGATAGATATATAGTCCTTTCTCTATCAAGTTTTAAGTTTGTTTAACAAAATTGCTAACAGTAAAATGTGATTAGTTTACATTTTGATATGCTTCTGGTTGCAGCACGGCTGTTGAGAAATATCCAAACAATCGAATGCTGGGTCGCCGTGAGATTTTGAACGGGAAGGTGTTACCATTTTCTATTTTATTTGGGTTTTTAAGGCTTGTGATCTTGTGTTTCTTGTTTTATAGCTTTCTCAATCTATCTGTCATTTTTTGTTTCTTCTCAGGCAGGAAAGTACATGTGGAAAACATACAAAGAAGTATATGACATTGTCATCAAACTCGGAAACTCTCTCCGTAGTTGCGGGATTGAGGAGGTTTCAGTGTTCTAATTGCCTATTTTCTCGCTTAAAATGTGATACTTTTTGTGCCTTAAGTGTTGTCTTTTCGGATGTGTGGAAATATAGGGAGGAAAATGTGGTATCTTTGGTGCAAATTGTCCTGAGTGGATCATAAGCATGGAGGTACCTTAAAACACTTTAATCTTTTTGCTAATGTATATTTGATTGCTTTTTACTTTGAGGATCGATGGTGCAGTACTTGTGATGCAGGCCTGCAATGCACATGGACTCTATTGTGTCCCTTTATACGATACATTAGGTACTAAGCCTTCTCTATAGCAAATTTACTCGATGGATAAATGCATCAACCGACATCCAGTGAATTACTGCTGACTATTTCAGCTAATTGATTTTCAGCTAATTGATTCGCTCTTTTCGTTTTACACTTGTTTAGATTACTCTAAGAGTGTATAAACTAAGCATGTCGTGTATTAACTGTCCGATTTTGAGCAACAGGAGCGGGTGCGGTGGAATTCATTATATCCCATGCAGAGGTTTCAATTGCTTTTGTGGAGGAGAAGAAGATCCCCGAGGTATATCTTTCTCTTATACTGACTTTATTTCTAACTCATGAGATAGCTTCTGACATTTGACATCTCTGCACAATTTTAACTTTTCTTTTTTGACTTTCAGCTTTTTAAGACATGTCCAAACTCCACAAAATATATGAAGAGTGAGTAATACTAATTGAATCACTCATCCTTTAAACTTGTGCTGCTAATGATCAACTTTGCTTAAATTACAAATGCAGCTGTTGTGAGCTTTGGTGGTGTCAAATCAGAACAGAAAGAAGAAGCTGAAAAGTTGGGATTGGTAATTCATGCTTGGGATGAGTTCTTGAAGCTGGTAAGAAGAATTTTCAGCTGCTTTTCAGTGGTCTATATATATAATATGATATAAGGTATGTTCTGTTTTGAGTATGTTCTGTTTCGGTTTGGCTATCTATGAGGACAGGGTGAAGGTAAGGAATATGATCTTCCCGTTAAAAAGAAAAGCGACATATGCACGATTATGTATACTAGCGGAACCACTGGTGATCCAAAGGGAGTTTTGATTTCAAACGAAAGCATTGTTACTATAACTACAGGAGTGATGCATTTTCTAGAGACTGTGAACGAAACCGTGAGTTTTTCTTTCTTTTCATTTTGAAGTTGCAATTTTGAAGTTTAAGTTGTTACTGAATTCTTCTCTTTGTCTGTGCCCAAACAGTTATCTGAGAAGGATGTATATATTTCTTATCTTCCTCTTGCGCACGTCTTTGACCGTGCTATCGAGGAGTGTATTATTCAAGTAGGTGGTTCAATTGGTTTCTGGCGCGGGGTAAGTAGAGCTCAAAAGATTGATCTTTCCAAATTATTGATGAAATTTTGTTGATACATTATATGTTCTGTCCTTAGGATGTCAAACTGTTGATTGAAGACCTTGGTGAGCTGAAACCAAGTATTTTTTGCGCTGTTCCTCGTGTCCTAGATCGGGTATACACAGGTATTTTCTACCATTTTATTTATTGAACATTGAGCTCTTGTGTACAAATCTGCTTATCTCAATTATTAAGTAGGCCTACTATCCTCCAACAGGGCTGCAGCAGAAACTATCTGTTGGCGGTTTCTTCAAAAAGAAGGTTTTCGATGTTGCTTTTTCCTAGTAAGTCTGGCTTTCTCTGTTTTTCTTTCTCTGTTTACCTATAACTGATGTTAACACAAACAAAACGTTTCTCAGTAAATTTGGAAATATGAAGAAAGGACAGTCTCATGTGGCGGCTGCTCCATTTTGTGATAAACTTGTCTTCAACAAGGTAGCAACTTCTTCCCAAAAAAAATATCTGAAACTCTTTTTGAGACTTCAGATTAGCTAAAACTCTTTTCGCGTAATCTCTCTCTCTCTCTCTCTCTCTCTCTCTCTCTCTCTCTGAAGGTTAAACAAGGACTCGGAGGCAATGTGAGAATTATTCTATCTGGAGCTGCTCCTCTCGCTAGTCACATAGAGTCATTTCTAAGAGTTGTGGCATGTTGTCATGTTCTACAAGGATATGGTACTTATTCACAATATCAAACCTTTTAATTTAGACCCAAAAGAGCTTTCAATTAGCAAACAATCTCTTTATCTTATGATTTGTTTCTTGTGTAGGTCTAACCGAGAGCTGTGCTGGAACATTTGTCACGTTCCCTGACGAACTAGACATGCTTGGAACAGTTGGTCCACCTGTGCCAAACGTCGATATACGCCTTGAATCTGTCCCGGACATGGAATATGATGCACTTGGAAGTACTCCGCGTGGCGAAATCTGCATCCGTGGAAAAACTCTGTTTTCTGGATACTACAAACGTGAAGACCTCACTAAAGAGGTTCTTATTGATGGATGGTTTCACACAGGTTACTACAAACCAGCAACACTTTAATTGATCCTTTTTTGTTAACTGTTGACTCAGAATTTGATTCCTTTATCTATCCCTGAACAGGTGATGTTGGAGAGTGGCAACCAGATGGAAGCATGAAGATAATTGACCGGAAAAAGAACATCTTCAAACTCGCGCAAGGAGAGTATGTTGCAGTTGAGAATTTAGAAAATGTCTATGGTCAAGTAGAAGCCATTGATTCAGTAAGTCTAACTTTATCCCATTGATTTATAATTTTTTAAGTTTCATGAGCTTCCAATGAGCGGATTAGTCCACGTCACTTATACATTACTTCTAGGTCTCATCTCAACTTCCGATGTGAGATTCATAACAATAATCTTCTCACATCTTCATCATGATACATTCTCATCAATATGTTTGTTTTTCTAGATATGGGTGTATGGAAACAGCTTCGAGTCCTTCCTCATCGCAGTCGCTAACCCAACCCAACAAACTCTTGAACGCTGGGCTGCAGAGAACGGAGTGAATGGAGACTTCAACTCCATCTGTCAGAATGCAAAGGCAAAAGCATTCATACTTGGAGAACTCGTTAAAACAGCCAAAGAGAGAAAGGTATCTTCTCCTTCTCTTCTCTTCTTTCTTTCTTTCTTTCTTTCTTTCTTTCTTTCTTTCTTTCTTTCTTTCTTTCTTTCTTTCTGTATTTGAAGTTTGCTCTAGGCCTATGTATTTCGGGTTGGATCCCCATCTTTCTTGTACCCAACCCAAATTACCCCAACTTTTGGGATAAAGAAAATTAAAATTATATGTTTAGGTGAGGACAATTTTATTCCAACACGTAAGGGTACGGGCTGGATAATTACCATGGTATTCGAATTAATGGATTAGGTAACTAAACATTTAAAAGTATCTAAAATTAGTTAAAAGTTCTTAAAATTATTCACAAGTACTCGAAATTACATGAAACCCGTGAATCCGAATATGATCCTTACCCGATTTAGTGAGTGTTCGGATATTGAGTTTAAAACTCAACTTATATATATCTACCGGATACCCAAATTACCCGACTTATTTATTTCAAGGGTATATTTCAAATAGTAATTTTTTAGATACTCGAATTACATGTACTCGCTATTACCCAATTCATTACCTAAAACGCATAGGTCATCCTTTGGTTTTTATTCTGTGAATTTTGTAGTTGAAAGGTTTTGAGATCATTAAAGCTGTTCTTCTGGAACCGGTGGCTTTCGACATTGAAAGAGACCTTCTTACTCCAACCTACAAAAAAAAGAGGCCTCAATTGCTCAAATACTATCAGGTAATTTTAAAACATTTTAGACGATTTTTGAGCTTTAAAAATTGGTATTGAAATATCTTTCTTTATTTACAGAATGTGATAGATGAAATGTACAAGACTGCAAAGGAAGGTCAAGCTCCTGGGCGGTAGATTTCTTCTACTATATATATGCTTCAACATTCTATTTAATTCATGCATTTTTTTTCACGATCAGACATGATATTCTTCATTTAAGGTTCTCTAAATAAGCTTGTGTTAATATCTTGAGATGTTACATAGCATCTTGACATGCTACTACATGTCTAATTTATTTATTTTTTTCAAAATTCCACAAAAGGATTTTAGACTTAATAATTAAGGGTTTTTGTTTTTGTTTGAAAGTAATTGGCAAAACAGCAATGTAAGAAGTGGAATTTTCGTCCAAAACGAATGAAAATGTTTCTCGGCCAAATTTGAGTTTTTCCATAAAAATAACAAGTTTGTTTATTTTTTCAACTCGTTATTTTTATTTATGAAAATCATGTTAACGATTTCTACTAACATGTTATTTAACATATATCATGTTTTATGCAACTAAATCATATAATGTTTATCTCAAAAAAAAAATCGACGATTTGTATCCCCCAAAAAAATTTATATAGCGTCAGTTCCACATAAAGTATAAGCTTCTCTTTAACGCTACACACGTTTTAGTTTCTCAATATGTATCCCCCCAACTTATACTTTTAAACTCAGAACCACACAGGATTTAAATTTCACGATTTGAACTCAAAATCACGATTAGATTTTAATCTAAACCGGTTTTAATCTCCAATTCGAGTTAAACCGTAATGACGACCCGACCCGAAAACAAAACAAAAACCCGACCCAAAGTTATAATTCAGTAAACATAAACCCGATTTCTTTTTTTATTCATCTACTCCAATTCCCAAATCATCGAAGAACCCTAAAACTCAGAAATCCTCCACGAAAGGAAGTAAGCATGAGCAATTTATCAAGAGCATCGAGTGGAACATCAAGATGTCGATCAAGTGGAAGAGTTGTGGGGGTGCCGAGTAGATGTTGGTGTGGAGAAAAGATTGTGACTAAATTTTCAAAAACTGATTGGAATCCGAATCGACGGTACTATTGGTGTGATTTTGCTGCATCAAAGAAGGTAATTCGACTCTCCTTATTGTCAATGCTGGAAAAACAGTGGATTCTTTTGTGGTTTGTGTTTCTTGAAAGCAATCGATGAATCATTGCTTTTGTGGTTTGTGAGCTAACTCGTCAATGATGACCATGTATTTAAGTGGGTTGATGAGGCAATGTATAATGAAATACAAACAGTGGATTTTAAAATTGTGAGACTTGAACAAGAAATGAAAGACATGAAGAAGCTTATGTCAGAGAGTAATGAGATTGAGAAGAAAATGGAGATGAAGGTAGAATATGAGATCTTTGAGAGGGTGGACAATATGTTGATGGAAGCCAAATCGGGAATGAAAAAAATGATGGTTCTAGTAGTCTTTGCCACTATGATCATGGTTGGTTGCATAAAAGTACTAGGTTGAGTCTCTTGTTGAGAGTAGTACTAGATTAAAAACCATGTATTATGTCTTTATGTTTGGCTCTTGTTGAGAATTGTACTAGGTTCAAAGCCATGTATTTTGTATTAAGAATGCTTGGTCAATGTTATGACATATGAGTTAAGCTTTCATAACTTCTTGTTGTTTTTTGTTCTTCTTTAAGATAATCTGAAACTGTTTTTTCCAATACCAAGAGTTAATCGTATCTAAAATACACAAGTCACAAAGACAATCCGCAAAAGCAAGCTTACTTTGTCTTACAACCTATTAAAACAAAAGACATACGATTTATTAAAGGACAAAAGCAACCACAAAATACAGCTTATGCCACTCTTCATCCTCTTCTTCTACTCTGATTCTCTTCTACTATTCTTCTACTCTCATTCACAAGGCTGGCTTTGACTCATTGATTCCATTGGCCTGAAAAATGGAAAAACCAACATAAGACACAAAAAGAAAAACATAAGACACATAAACAACAACATAAGACAGAAGTACCAATAAACCTTTGTACACAAACCTTTGAAATTTTCTTATGAAACCGAGAATTGTGACCTGCTTGACCACAAACTCGACAATGATGCGTTTTAGCTGTTTTGGCTTCTTCTTCAAAGGAGACTCATTTTTACCTTTTTTTTCCTTTTCTCCTTCTTAGATTTCTTAGTCTTCTTTTTACCATCACCTTCAGGCTCAGGAGGTTTAGTCACCAAACGACCAGTTCCCTTGGGCAAAAAAAAAGCACCTCTCGTAGGGACTATTGAAGATAAATATGTACCTATCCATAAACCTGTGTGAAACCATTGACTGACGTAATCATCAACCTGATACTTCTTGAAAAGAATAACTCCATAAGCATGATCACAAGGGATTCCGGTTATCTTCCATTTCCGACAAGTACATGTTTTTCTTTCCATGTTAACCCGATAACCACAACCACTAAGATCAACTTCAAACGTTCCATTTGTGCTTCTATACACCTTGCAATCGGCAGCTCTTTCATGCTCTAATTCAAGAAACTCAGCCACATACGGTGTACATATTCCTCTATGTTTACTAGCTTTTACAGATCTTTGGGTAATACGCTCCATGGCAAGTCTACGTATCTTTGGATCTTTCACATATCTTTGCGTAATAAGCTCCATGGCAGCTCTTTCGGACTTGAACATTTCTCCCATCCTTTTCATCACTGTTGCTGCTATCTAGTAGATATTGTGACGAAGAGGTGGTTCTTCAACAACCCCATCTACAATTTTCTCGATTTCAGTCTCAAATCGTTCCAGCGGATCTTTGTTATCTGAAGCTTCGGTTGCTACTATATTCGGATTGTCTGGATCTTCTTGCAACTCGTTCTCCATTGCTTTTAGGGTCTCTGATCTTCACCAACTAACTGAGCAAACGATTTAGCAAGAGCAATCGAGAATTGATTTCGATTTTTTAGGTTTCTTCAGTTGATGGAATTGGGGATTAAGAAAAAAGCATCGGCTTTTTTTTTTAAACTTTGGGTTGGGTTAAATCTCCGGGTCGGATTCTATCTAAGGTCGGATTTTTGTTTTGTTTTCGTGGTTTCGGTTTAACTCGAATTGGAGATTGAAACCGGTTTTGGATTAAAATCTAATCGTGATTTTGAGTACAAATCGCGAAATTTAAATCATGTGTGGTTCTGGGTTTAAAAGTATAAATTGGGGAGATACAGATTGAAAAACTAAAACGTGTGTATCGTTAAAAAGAGGCTTATACTTTGTGTGAAACTGACACTATATGAAAGTTTTCGGGAGGGATACAGATCGTCGACCCTACAAAAAGTCAATGAACTAATTATTAAGTGTTGGTACTTAAGTTGTTAGCACTCTCTTTTATCAAATAGCAGAGTTTATAAAACACTTAATGTTATGAACCCATTAGATGGATGCTCATTATAGGCCCATATTCTAGACTTGTTCCCTAAGTTATACTTCTCCTCCAAACTATTGTATCCCTATATATACTCTTTTTTATTCATGGAATAAGACACACCTCATATTCTCTCTTATCTCTCTTCTTTGTTTATAACACGTTATCAGCACGAAATCCTAACCGTCTGAACTAAAAGAGATATCTGTACAAAACTCTAGCCGCTTGAAAAAAAAAAACCCTAGCCACCGCCGTCTCCGTTACGTCTCCGCCTTCGATCTTGCCGGCATCTCTGATCGACGACATCTCCGATCAAGGTAAGTATTACCTTATACTTCTAATACGCGTATTATCGAAACATGATTCAATTATTATGAATCATATTTAAAACAAACAGATCGATTATTATCGCTTATTAATAATATGAATGTTTATTTCATGCTTATTCACACGTTGTGAAATAGATCAACAAAAGTGAATAAACTATGATAGATCCCATTATTGCTTTCATAGTTTACGTTGGTTTTATTCGGTTAATTCTCTAATTTGGTTCTAGAGAACTATGCTTTATGGTTAATTGCTTTTTGTTTGGTTTGATGTTTTGTTGATTCACCCAGACCACTAACGTTTATGATTTATAATAGTCAATCTCATTATTATGTGGTTCGATATTAATCGATTTATTGTTAAGCATCTAAGAATCATAGAGTTGTTCTCTATTTTTGAATAATGAATTTTATCGTCATATATTTTATTCTAATTGTATTGAATTATGCTTAGCTAAGTATATCTTATTTTCTACGTTAGTATAAGTAAACGTATTGGTTTAAAATTTGTGTTAAATTCTAGATCATAATTTATTGTGATAAAATTATTATATTATATATCTATATTCTTTAATGATTGATAGATATTATTGGATTTTTATAATGAAATCAGTTTCACCTTGAATTTACATGGATATTTTTGTATCAGCTCTACGCTGATTTATATCATTGAATTGATTACTGTTTTACCCGAATTTTGCATAGAGTAATTAAATTCGAATTTTGCACATGCATGATTTTAATCCAGATTTTGCACAGACATATAACCCGAATTTTGCACATAACAGTTTTATTTTGGAATTATTAGAATTTCTTAGTTTAAATAATACTAAGGTAAAGGCCATGTTTCCATGAGCAAAATTTTGAATATCTCAGGTATTTGTATTCTTTATAAAAGACGAGATTTTGCATGAGATTCTAACCAGCTGAGAAACATAAATTGTTTCCAACACCATCTCCATGTCTTCTCCTTGTTGAGATAAGTATTTTTATCCGTCATGATTTATATCGATACATGGTCAATTAAAATTTGATTAGATAAAATAATTTATATGAAAATTGGCACATGTGATCTGACCTTTGTTCGGTGAATTAATTGATTGATTGAGAACCTAGTTTAATGACATAATAGAAAAACTAGTGAATTGTGATAATGTTAATATGATTATTACTTAGTCTTGATTTAACAAGATAATCATAATAATATATTTATTTATCGTGAGATTCAATTCGAGATGGATGAACTTGAAGTTTCATCATCTCGAGAAACTTGAAGTTTTATCATCTCGAGGGGGGAGAATTAAAAAATCCCGCATAAACAATAAATGACATATCCAGAAGATTATGTTCACTAAGTTCTTCGAATAATTCTCAAAGGAAAAATATGATCACCAAAATGTGATATTACCTAAAACTAGCTATGATTGGTTATATCTAAGACTACAAGACTTGAAGTCCGTAAGTGAATATAACTCACGTTTGTTCAGAATTACTTGTAAATTGATATTATGTTGAGATAATATGCAGAGATGGTAAAGCATGCATACTTAAACTTTCACGCAAGTAATGTTGTCCTGTAGACACAATATCGTGAAAAGAATTTAAGAAGTGTTATGAAATTATATATCGTGTCTTCTTAAGGCTGAAAAATAATAATGAGTTATTGACAAGAAATCATGACTCATGTCTGGCTAGTTTTAGTTTATTCCCTGAAGTGAATATGATACCTTGCATATATAAGAAAAAGACTAGACAAATAAAATTTGCCGAGGAAGTGGTTACTAAAGTGATTGTCTCGGTCTCCGTTCTCTGACAACTCCTATCGCTGGCTTTGGATTTTCCAGGTACTCGATTTCTAAGCTCTTGACCTCGTACCATGTCTTTATGGTTTTAGTCAAATTAATCTATAGGATTTTCTATACTAGATTACATATTTTATATCATTATCTTGTTTATTGCTTTATCGACATAAGTTTCATCATCAAAATCCATGTTTGATTGTCATGGACTAAAGAAAGTAATTTTGATAATGATATCCCCTGAAGGGAGTAAGTGATTAATAGTGAAAGTGAACCAAAAGTTTACTAAGAAATTAAATGTTTGGCTTAACCGGATTGGTCATCTTGGTTTAATGATGATGCGAAAAATAATGAAAAAATAATGTGGACATTCAGTGAAGAACCAAAAGATTTTTTCTAATGATTTATTATATGTTGCTTGCTCAGAAGGCAATATGATAATATGGCTTTCACCAGTTTAAATAATTTGGATTCTATCAATTTTCTGGAACGGATACAAGGAGATGGTTATGGACTGATCACCCACCATGTGAATTTTTAGATACCTTATGGTTCTAATAGACGCATCGAGTTGATAGACGCATTGACTCGATGGACGCATTGACTCGATGGACGCATTGACTCGATGGACGCATTGACTCGATGGACGCATAAAGTCGATGGATACATCGACTATATTGCCACATTTATCCTTGTTATCAATCTGCAACTTGGAGTTTGCGAGGTTACTTGCTTAATTGATTAAAGTACGAGAGTATTCCAGATTTTTATCTAAAGGCAAGTGGATTTGATAATGCTGGTGAAATTATGTTTAAAGCATGATTATTACATGTCCATTGGAATGAGTGTTGAACATCCATAAGATCATGTTCATACACAAAATGGTTTAGAAGCATTGATTCGCATCAAGCCAATGAGTAAATGATAGTTCTCCCCATCATTATTGGTTTAGGGTCAGAAACCAAATAGTTTCCATCTGAAAAATCTTTGAATGTGAAAAGTGCTCCACCGCATCGCTCTAAGATGGGACCTCAAAGGAGGATAAAAGTATATGTTGGATATGATTGATACCTACATATCTAGAGCCATCCAAGAAGGATTTATTTAAGGTTCAATTTGCAAACTCTCATTTTAATAAGTCAGATTTTCCAACATTAGGGGGAGAAAGTAAACAGCTGGAAAAAGAGATAAGTAGGAATGAATTATCAATGATCCTCGGACTAAAGAATGTATGATAGAAGTCTCAAAAGATAATTTAGCAAATTAACTGGCAGACGCATTTGCTGACCCAAATAGAGTGATGAAGTTACTTATACCAGCTGCATATGCTCCAATAAGAATTGATGTCCCGGAAGGACAATATCAAACTGCTAGTGAGTCTAAAGATCGCATGAAGCGTGATAGATCTATTTGGTTCTAAATATAAGAATCCTCGGAAAAGAAAAGGAGCAGAAATTGAGAATGACCAGATCGAGGAAAGAAAGATTCTTAAACGATCTCCGGCAGAGAACGAAGGATCTCCAGAAGAGACTTAATGTTCTCCAGAAGAGACCTTATACATGACAAAGAAAGAAATTCAGGTACCTAACAATGAAGTGATCTAGCTAGTTCTGTCATGTATGAAATAAGATGGAACCGGAAAAGCAAATCGACGTCGTGATATTTTTGCATGCAGTGAACGCAATTGATATTATGAATAAGAAAGAGGATCATAAGAAAAGTCTATTGAAAAGTGTACACAAAGTAATGATTGGCCAAAATGGAAAGGAAGAAATAGACGTATAATCTCTTGCAGAAAAATATTTGGACCAGTAATCTGTGCGCCTGAAGTGTAAAACTAGTGGAAGACAAATGAGTCTTTGTGTGAAAGAATAGTAAAAATAGTGAAATTATGAGATATAAATCACATTTGGTTGAACAAAGATTATCACAAAGACAAGAAATGTATTATGAAGAGATGTATTCTCTTGTGGTGGATGCAATACTTTTAGCTATCTTATAAGTCTGACAATAAGAGATGGAATACTGGATAATGACATTTACATGCAATCCTCGAAGGATATAAATATAAAGGATATAATCCCTGAAGGATTAATGATATCAGAGTTATGTTCTCCGAAACTCTACTCGATCGAATGAAAAGAAAATATGTAGCATGGGGTGTAATCATGTAAATTTGTACCCATGAAGATTTATGAAAAGATATTGATCAAATGAAATTCTTATATTGAACATCATCGAAATTCCGGCAGAGTTATCACGAGTAGTACAATGAAAATAACATACGTAAAGACCATTGTATAATGATATTTATATGAACGTCCCAGAAGGATTTAAATTGCCAGAAGCACACTCATTTCGTGCAAATTTCGGGCATACCAGATTTCTGTGAAGAATCAGATTCGTACGAATCTCGGGCAGAATCAGTTCGTGCGAATTTCGGGCAGAATCCATTTTGTGCGAATTTCGGGCAAAACCTGAATATCACTGCATAATATTAAATCGATCTCTTTATGGATTGAAATAATAATGGCGTATGTGGTATAATCGTCTCAGTGAGTACTTAATAAAGAGAAGGCTATAAGAATATTCTTATTAGTCCATGCATATTTATAAGGAGATTTGGAAAATGATTTGATGATTTGAACATCATTGGAACTCCTGAAGAGATTTTGTATATACTGAAATATTTGAAGAAATAATCCAAGATGAAAGATATTGGAAAAACAAAGTTTGGTTTGGGATTACAAATTGAACATCTAGCGAAAGAGATGATATATTGACAGATCCTTGCATGATTCTAGATAAAAAAAGCTCACATATTGTTGGTCCGGAAGTACCCTGTTTGAGAAATTTGTTGATCTTTTCAATGATTGAAAGATGTGATTTTCTATGACAATAAGGAAAGTCAAATTAATAACTTTTAAAAGATGAGCATGAATAGCTCGTATGTACAAGACAAATGTTTAAGATATTGTATGTAAAAGAGAATTTGAACATGAAGTTCAAATGGGTCAATAAATGATATTTTATGTGAAATAGATGTTATGGACTAGAAGTTCAATGACCCGAGAAATTATAAGATAATCATACGAGTTTGTTCATTAAGGTTATGCTTATATTAATTTCCAAAAAGATAGCATGTATGATCGGAATTCATCTCCTGAAGAAGATGTTTCCGAGGGGGAGAAATATAATGATGTGCGTGGATGTACTCTTTTTCCCTTATCATAGTTTTTATTCCATAGGGTTTTTCTATGACAAGGTTTTTAACGAGACATCAAAGAATACGCAAATGATAGACACTTAAAAAGGAATGTTATAATGATATATCAAGGTCTATCAATCTCCCAAATGAATTGCAATGTCATACATTAATGATATCGAGAGAAACAAAGAGAATGATCAAGATGGATCCTCTGAAATACTCATGAGTTGCAGAAGAATGACGATGTACACGTTCTACAGATCGTTCAAGCGAAACTTTAGGGGACTTATTTTTCAAGACACTTTCAACTGCTACTTTCAAGAAACAAGTTCGCGTCATCACATCGATCTCAAGTTATGCACTCATCAAGGGGAGTAAAAGCGCGTTGCACTCTTTTTCCCTTAACCATGGTTTTGTCCCAATTGGTTTTTCTGGTAAGGTTTTTTAATGAGGCAGCATTTTATGCGCATCAGGAAATACTTTTACTATAATGGCATCCAAGGGGGAGTGTTATGAACCCATTAGATGGATGCTCATTATAGGCCCATATTCTAGACTTGTTCCTTAAGTTATACTTCTCCTCCAAACTATTGTATCCCTATATATACTCTTTTTTATTCATGGAATAAGACACACCTCATATTATCTCTTATCTCTCTTCTTTGTTTATAACACTGTTTTTTTTCAAAATATAAACTAATCTCCGATGTTATTAAAAATATATATTATTATCACGTAAGAAGTTTATAATAGCGAAAATAGATCCTAGCAACTCTCATAGATTGTGAGACTCAATTTATGGTCTAGATCCACGCAAGACAAGACTTGTTCCACCCGAACAAACCTTAGTTCAGTAGAAATATTTTCGTCTAGTTTGGTTAAAGTTACATTTCTTACAAATAACTAAAGTTCCATGACTATTATTTTCAACTGATTTTAAATTATTTTCGTTGAGTTAATTTGGGTGAAATCCAAGCTACGTTTTTTGCTTTCCCAACGTTATAGATGCAAAATCCGCAGTATCATATATCTATTGACAAATAAAATATATAGACTTACGGTAAGAAAACCCCTTAGGAGAGGAAATGTCACGTGGCATTATCATTGAGGTCTCGGAGCAATAATGAACAAACGGTTATCTTTATCAGCTTATATGCAACCGTTACAGCACACACGTCATGTGCTCTCTTTATTTGATCAAAACCTTTGGTTTTACAACAAACCAGAACGGGTCAATCTAGTAAGCCAATCCCCTAGCAACACGTGAAGAAACCACTCTTTTCCACTTTTCTATTCCTTAAATTTTGAATCCCCGTTCGGTGAAATTGAAAATGATGAATTCTCTCTTTGTCTTTCTAAATTTCCGAGTCATCACCATTAATAGTACTCCCTTTTTTTCTATATATGTCTTGTTATTTTTCAAAATAATCAAAATAGATCTTGAGTCAGAAATTTGATTAATCTCCGAAGTTTATAAAAAGTTGGGTTTTTCTATTTAAAATATTTACGATGGCCATAAAAATCACATCAATTTTTGTAGATCATAAAATTTGATATTAATCTTGATTCTACAAAACAAATCATATATATATTTATTCGAAGAGACCAAAAATACGCATTCTTGATTTATATTTCTTACAAAATTCAACATATGTTATTAACAGAAATATTCAAAACTATAATATACTAAAAATCTATTACCTATAGAGAGTGCTAAGAACTACTTTTGCAACTTTTTTTCATTTGTTAATTCTAATAATTTATATATACTTAGTAAACCGACGAAATACTCTATTATTTTTCTCTCTAACTAATATATTTTTTCATAATCGAAATAAATTTTAGTCCAAAACTCATATTAATATTTAATACCTATAAAAAAATAGAGTATTTTTGTCATTTATCTGCAGGGACCAAGTATAAACTACAATGATTTTTGTTGAAAGTAAAATTATAAACTCCAATGATTTTTGTAGAAAGTAAAATACGATCATTGAATTATTCTTAGAACAAACTGTTATAGTTTTTAGTTAATAGTTTCTCAATTATGTTCTTTAAGATTGTTTTATAATTTTGATAAAACAAAAAAAAATTAATGAACAAAAAATGTAAGAAATATTTCGAAGAAGTCTGCTTTTTTAAATTAGTGTTGAAGTTTTTTTATATATTTGTTATTAGTATTGAATTATTTCTATTTGGATGTATGATTTTTAATACGTCTTTATATATAAGATGATGGGTTTTTTTGTTCAGTTTTTTTTTAATCGGTTATTATTCGTTCGAGTTTGATGATTAGTGTGTGGAGTATTTGACCAATGCACTTATACTACTTTATTTTATACCATGTGAGATTATTTAAATTTTCAATTTAAAACTAATTAATAATAAATAATGTAGTTCGTGTCTTTACACACTGTTATTGAATTATCTATATTTCTGCTGTAAAATATTTCAATAATATTTTCGTTAATTTTATTCAAATACCCTTAATTTATGTGGATTTGAATTACATTGGCAAATTTCGGACCAAAATACCTTTAATTTATATGTGTTGGAATTGCATTTAATGTCCATGCCATAATGTGTAGATTTGACTTGTCAATGAGATACGTATGTCCACTATCATATACACAAACTCATATATACATACGTCACCGTGTACACTCAGTGAAACCACATGTACACGAACCTCGTACATCTTTAATTGAAAGTACATGAATAGTAAACGATATGTACGTACACCATATCCCTGTGATTTCATGGGTATACGTGCATATGTTGAAATCACATGGATATGGTGTACGTATCTGTATACCGTACAGATGTAGGTCTATATGTGGTTTCACTGAGTGTACATGACTATGACACAAGTGTAGTTAATTTCATGTAGATGTGGTTGTATTGAATGTACATGATATTCGTATACATGTATATCATCTACTATTTAAAATCTGTTCGAAATTTGATATAAACAGTGTTTACGAATTAAATACAACTCCAACACATAAAGCAAGAACATTTCGATCCGAATTTTGCAAATGTGACATTTTTGTAAAACCAGTTTCAACATGTAATATTTTTGTAACTGAACTCAAGCACGTGGCATTTTTACAAATTTTTCTAAAAATTATGATATTTCGTAAAAATGTTGACCAACGAACACGAAAGAAACTCATTTTGGATTTTTTGGTGGATCATCATCCCTGCTCATATATTCCAATTAACACGCCCTAAAAGAGAAAATTCCAAGAAAATTTAAAAATCTTGTACATATCCTTTCATTAAATTAAGCATCGTTGTCACCATTTTCTTCTTTTGTTTTTTAATTTATTTATTTTTAGTTTTATCCTTTTGAAACATATGCAAGTTGACGAACAAAAATGCATGCAAGGCATGAAACAGACGTGTGTCGTTTACTCATAATATGTGTCCGTTAGTGGACGGACCTCCCTGTGCTATAAAAATGATGTTTTTTTTTTGTTTCTTTCCATAAACGATATCATTAAGGGTTAATTTGTTATTATAAATACTTGACGCATTTGAACTATTCGATGTATACTTTGTGAATACGATGGTTGTAAAAAAAAAAACCATTTAGACTCAACGGCCTCCCGATAATTTTTTAAGAAGATTTTTACATGTTTTTAAAAAAAATTGATCGAGAAGTTCTTGGCCGACGGAAAACATTTTGACTTCTTTTCAAATAAAAATCGAATTAAAAAAAAAATCAAATAGATACAACTTTTAGAAAATTCAAATTCGTCACTAGTTTAATAATTGATAAATTTTAGATAGTTTTTTTAATAATCAGAGGTGATCCGAATATTTTTTCACCATCAGATTAATCTTTTAATTTAAAGAATGAATATAGTCGTCGAATAGTTTACTCACCAAATTTTTAATGAGTTTAAAATATGACATTATTTCGACTGGTCAAATAAAAATAATTAAATAATTTTACGTTTGAAAGAAATTGATTTCTAACTTAGACTTACAAAAAAACTTTTCAACAAATAAGAACTACTAGCTCATTACCATTTAGTTTAATTTTTAGATATTTTAATAAGTTTAAGTTTGTTTATAACACCAAAAAACAAATTAAAAATAGTCTTACGTATTTTTATTTCATTTAATAATAATAACCTGATAAAGCCTTACAGATTTTAATTTTTGTAATATCGATATGTATATTCTTCTTAATAATATCACGTACATGCATTAACTAATAGCGTTCTGGACCTTAAACTTCGTATTTTCTCAAATTTGTTATTTTGGTTGTAATTTTAGGTCCGCATACATGTAGTTGATACGTATACCACGATATATGAACTATAAAAAAAAAATCGCTTTATTCAATATTTTTCATGCTGTTTTCAAATAATAAGAACTAATAAATAAATAAAAGCATTAGTTTCCCATATTCAATGATACTTGTCGTATTTAAAACTCCACTTGAAATTGTCCTTCGGAATATACATGTGACAAGTTCCATAACTTTTTCTTGGGTTAGAAGTAAACTTCGACAAAAGAGTAATCAGAATTGATATCCGAAGATATTATAGCTAGTATCAGATACAAAAATTATTAATTATATATAGCCACATACTCACAAACACTGTGGTCGAGCAATATGTCTAGATTACGGTTTGTAATTAAGTCCTTTTCTTGTTCCATGAAAAAACGTATCTCGATAGATGTGGCAGTCTCTAGACCGTCATTCATTCTTTTTCATTTTTCCTTTTTAATGATAATAGAAAAAGACACGACAAGATTACATAAGCACATATGTTACGTATTATATTATACTTTTTGATATGTATATAATACACTTTTTGCCCACTTCAACTAATGGGTTAGTCGTCGAGTACTTGAAGAGGAGAGGCATCGTCATGGAAACGAATATTACTCTGCCCATTTTAGCCGGCGATTGTGACTCCGGCGAGAGCAAGCGAGAAAGAGTGGCTAATCCGGGAGTTACCGTTGGCGACGAGGGCAGACCTGTAAAATTACCAAAAATCGGAGACAACGGTAATTTCACTATGAAAGTCGCTAATTTTACATATTTTTTTCCGAAATTTCAACAGTGCATATAAATCTCATTTAGCACAAAACCGGTCTTTTGTTTTTATCAAATCTTTAGAAGGGAGAATATTATGATACTAATTAGTTAAAGAACACTTTTTTAAGAGCTTGTGATTATTATTTTTCTTGATTAATAACAAATTTTTTAAAACTAGTAAAATATTACTATCAACCCCGAAATATCATTTATGTGAAACTAAACCAGAAACATTTTGGATGAATAATTATCACTAGACGATACGTGTTAGTTTCCATAATTAATATAGACGGAAAATTTTAAATATCGTTCAATGGATTCTTTAAGAAAATATATTTTCAAAAGAACTATATTTACTTTTATTAATTTTTATTCTTCTAAAGTGTCCAAAAAAACTAATGAATGAAAATTTAGTGTGTTTTTTTAAAACAAAAATTACAAAAAAAAATATAGCAAAAATTCATTTTTAAAAAAATATAGCAAAAATCTTTTTCCCCATTTAGGACTTAACAATTTTTCCCTATATAATCTTAGGAGATTTAGGGACATCGGAAGCAACACAAGTCCCTGTCGACTCACTAATGGCTGACGTGGCAATTAACGATATAGACGGAAAAACAAACGCCGTCCACGGAGTTGTCTCCGTCATGGGACGGCAACGAGCTATGACAACCGCCGTTTCCACCGTCGTCGACAAGATTCCGTCTTACGACATTTTCGGAATCTTCGACGGTCTTAGGCTCGCCAAGTTCTTCGAGGAGAGGCTGCGGCGGCTCGTGAAGGAGGAGGTAACGGCAAGCCACGGCCGTGGGGTGGAGGTGGACTGGCATAAGGTGATGAGATCGTGTTTTTCGGAGGCGGTGGGGACGGTGGGTTCCATCAGGGCGGGGGCGGTGGTTACAATAGTCGGAAAAGAGGACGTGATTGTGCTGTGCCGCGGCGGCGCAAGGGTGGTTCTTTACTCTCACGGCGGAATCGCTTTGCCTCTATGTCATATCCATCATCAAAAGGTGACTTTTTTTTTAGTAACTAAAGGCTTATCACTATAGGGATCGGGCCAAATAGATGGTACAAAGAGTTGGACCACTATACACCACCTTTAGGTACACACCACTCCGTAGTTCTATTTTTCGTCTACAATTTAAATCCACGTATTTCCGGATTTGAATATGGGTTATGATATATCGACGAGATATATATATATATATAGTTTTAATTGATAATTTTTAAATACTATATAAGTTTATATGTTTTAAAAAATTATAAGTGCTAATCAAATGTTTGTAGAGCATGTACGTTTATCTCCAAAAAAGCATTTCATTTTCGAAGATCATTTTTAACCAATTTGTAGCTTTGGATGGTTTTGGCCGTGTAAAAGACCAAATTTGAGAATTGTTATTTATGATATAGTTTTCTTGGATTAAATATCGATGATGTTATATAGTCGTATATCGTATATGGATTTACTAATTGGTTATAGAGCGTCTCTGTTTGCATCGTTATCATATATGTTTAAAATCTGTTTAAAATCTATATAATACGTGTTGTTATTGGTTGAATTGTTTTTAAGTAGATTAATATATGATATTTTAATTTAGAAAAAAAAACAAAAAGAAATTAGATATTTTGAAATATTTTGTACAGAGTGGTGTAGAGCAAATATTGAAGATCCACAAGCGAAAAAAGATAGACCATTTCATAGTACTTGCATGCGATGGCCTTTGGGACGTTGTCTCCGACGAGGACACATATCAACTTGTCAAACGTTGTCTTCACGGCAAATTACCAGACGGGTTAGATCCTTTGCTTTATTGATTTTGTTTTCTTTCATTAATACACAATAAATATTAATTTCGTTTTATTTTAAAATATAATTTTAGCGACTTGTGTGCGTTTCAAGATTATATAATTGATATTTTGTCCATTCCACGTGCATATGTAGATTTTAAGATACTTACTATTCTTTTTTTTCTTTTTCTTTTATAAGGTGTTTTATCGATTTATTTTGGTTTCGTTATGTTTATAGTGTTTATTGAAAATTTGTATATTTTACCACTTTTTAAAAATTTGTAAAAATTATTTATAGTTTTTTTATTTGTACGCATTTACCATAAATATTTTAAGAAACGAAATAGAGAGTATAAAGATTACTGATCTCAAATAATTAATTGTTGTCTAGTAAATTTGACAGATTTACAAGTGAATCAAGCACGGCAAAGGCTGCAGTGATACTGGCAGAGCTTGCAATTGCTAGAGGAAGCAAAGAAAATATAAATATCATCGTTATTGATCTCAAGACCTCTACCATTTCTTGACGTCAAACAAAAACTCTACTATTTCTTAGTTTTTTTTTTTTTTCATTTTTAGTGGCGGCTCTCAATTATTAATAGTTCTATGTTTGTTTTTGTTGTCTCATTAATTTTCCAGTTTACATCTTTTTAGATACTATTTTTTGTTTATTCTTTTTTTTTGTTCGATTAGTTTTTCTGTTTGGTCAATTTGTCAGATGATTATGGGTTTAAATTTCGTTGAATTTAGCTGAATTTTTAGTGATTTGACTGAATAACTATATAAATAAATGGTAACGGTTGAATATAGATGAATTTTGCTGAATTTGTTTGTAATTTTAATAGAATTTAATAATAATTAAATATTTTAATTGGAAAAATGATTGGAATAACAATTTTTAATCTAAAATAAAATTATACAATGATTTATTAAATTATTTTTAAAATTAATAGTAATATAAATAATAATTTGGTTAGTAAAATTGAATTACTCTTTCATGATTTTTATTTTCGAACTATTAAAAACATGTAAATAATTAATAAAAATGAAAAACATGTAAATAATTAATAAAAAAGTTAGTTTAAAAATTATTGAAAACAATTAATTTCAAAAATTAACAGACAATATAATATACAATTATGTAGTCACTTATTTTTATTCCTTTTTAATAGCTAAATCAATAATACAGTGAATAAGAATATTTTTTTGAATAATATTTTAGCATAGTTATGAATTGTTTTTGTGAAATTTTAATATTATCTAAAAGTTATTAAAATTATCCAAAATTTTTCAAACCAAAAAATTATCGTAAATTATTCGTAGTTATCCAAAATACCTAAACATGAATATGATTTTTACCATTTGAATTTGAATAGTGATTTTATATATATGAACTACACATATATACCGTATTCGTATTAATTTTTGATATTTTAAATAATCAGTATTCGTATTCACTAGTATCTGATTTTTACCTGAAATGAATATACAATGTATGTTAGTTGGAATTAAAAAAAACTGTTGAATCTAGCTGAATTTAATTTTGTACAAATAGTACCAGCGGAATTGCTGAATCTAATTTAGCTTGATTTTTTTGATGTCATCATTTACACCCTATAACCATGACCAATTTCTCTCTTTTTCTCTTGTAGACACATCACCTTTTTTGTACTGTTTTGTTTACTACAAAAGTGACACATCATTTCTTATTTCTTTCTATACTATTTATTTCTGTTTTGTGTAGAACAAAAAAAATTATCCATTTTAACTTATTTTTTAATTTAATTTTTTAATTTAAATTAATTAAATTTCATGATCGCAATTTAAATTTTAAAAAAATAGACACAATTTTCATGGTGACAAATATTTTTTTTACGTCTTACATATTTTAATTTTTAAAAAGAGACAAATTTTTCAAAAATAAATAAATCGTGTTCTAACGAGGAACATGACATTTTATATATAAACATATGTAATAGAATGTTATACTATATTATTTACCATAATCCATACTTAAATCAACTATAAATCTAAAATGCTAAATCCTAAATTCAAAAAGACTAAACATAAAATGTATGGACTATACTAAATGAACGTATAAAATAGTATAGACTCACTCATTCTAATTTGTGGGTTTTGCTAAAAATGACTCAAAATTTTATTTTAAATAAAATTTACACCCCTTATCTCATGTTTGGCAAAAGTAACCCAAAGGGATAGTGAAATTACAAATACACCTTTTATGACCAAACAAAAAAACAGAGCACACAATTACTGTTTTAACCTTCGAGAAGTCTGCAACGTAATAGAGAAGTCTGCTCTATAAACTTCAGTTAGAAGTCGAACTCGTAGACTACACAGGAAGTCTAATCTGCACTTTGTAAACTTCTTTTAAAGTCTACTACATAATTACATATAATATTTAAATTTATAAATTAACAAATTTGATTAAAAAATTATATTCATAATCAAACTATAAACAATTGTGAAGTATAAAAATTAAAATTTCATAAAATTTAATCAAATTAAACCAACAAAGAAAAATTATATTATAAATGAAATACATGCTAATAATGAAATAATACTAAAAGAAGACATGAGATATCAAATAAGCTTGTCCATAACCATATGTTTAGATATCGATGTGGTCACATGTTGGTAGTTATTGTTGTTTGATATTTATAAGTTTCATGAGTTTATGGTAGTAATGGTCTAGATTTAGGGATTTATATTTATGGTTTAGGGTTTAGAGTAAATATTTTTGTAGAGATTATAGTGTAGGGTTCGATTTTTAAAGTTGAGTTAACTATAAGATGATGTTAAATTTTGAGTTATGTATGTGATTTTGCGTATGTCTCCGAATTACGAGGTCGGAATATGTGTATTGGTTTGACTTTATAAGTTGGAAACATCTTTTTACATGTAGGATTAGATTTAGGGTTTATAATTATTTAATATAAAATGTTAAATTTGTATAAAAATGTTAAATTGTGAATATATTAAACATTTTGAATGTTTGATATAAATTTTTATTTAGGGTTTTGAATAATCCATTGAAAATATTTGATTTAGGTTTTCGGATAGCAGACTTCGGGTGAAGTCTGTACCAATTTACAGATTTCGTAGCAGATTTCGGGTGAAGTATGTACCAATTTACAGACTTCATATGAAGTCTGCATAGCGTTTAGGGTTTCAGAAAGAGTTTAGGGGTTAGCAGACTTCAAACGAAGTCTGCTAAACCGAAAATTATTAACCTAACCGAAGGTGAAGTCTGTTAAACCAAAAACTATTAACCTAACCGAATGTTTTTACCTCCATATATAAACGAAACTTAATGAAGAAACCCTAAATTTGTATAAAAAAAAACCTCGACACTCTCTCTCTCTCTCAAACGGCGCTAGACACTTCTTCTCTCCATTCTCGATCCTTCAGATCTACACATGACCACCTTCCTTTTCAATCCTTCGTCTTTATCTAACAACAAAATGTCATCGGTGCTCGCCATGCCTCTTAGCGTATCATCTCCTTCTCTCTTCTGCAGTTCTGCACACGACCACCATTCCAAAATAGTTTCCACCTCCGTCGATCTCTCGCCACCGCCGCCTCTACCAAGGTTAGCTACCGTCATCTCTTTCTCTCCTTCTCGTAGTCTTATCTCTTTTTTTGTCTCTAATCTCTCTCTTTTTCTACCAGTTCGAACAAGCCATCGGCTCCACAGATCTCGCCCATCTACGCTAAATGGCCTATTCCGACCAACCACCATCACATCTCTTTACGCCGGCGAGTTTTCTAGCTCGACAAGATCTATGGCGTTGGCTCTTATCCTAAGGTTTTCCTTTTTCGAATCGATTCATGGTTTATCTCCGATTATCTTTACATTTTTCTTACAAATCTCGTTTTTGGCTTATGGATAATCATAGCTTAAAGTTAAAATTTTCAGCTTAGCTCCGGCTTGCGATCGCGACGGAGATGAAGAGTTTGTTGTGGATTGCGGCGACGGTATATTGGCTTTGTCGGAGCGGATCTAGCGATGAGATCGGGAAAGTGAATGATACTTACGATGCAATCTTGTTACTGGAAAATCAATTGACGGCGGTGACATCTCCGTCGCAGCTTCTCACGGCTGGCTCTAAAAGAGTGGTACTCAGACTATTTCCATTTAAGCAGAGGCTCCGAGGTAATGTCTCCTTGTCTCTGTGACTTTCTAATTCATTTTTTTTATTAATAAGAAATATATAAACCATTTTTTTAGATTTGAGTCTCAAAAGAAGATTTGGACAAAGAAAGAGGAGCTGTTATGGAAGAGAAATATATAAACCATTTCCTTTAAAGTGTTCTTTGATTCTTTTCATTAGCTCTAACTAAGTGTTCTTGAGGTTATTGTTATTGATATATGTTTGTTTTTGTTCCTCAGATTCTTCGAACAAGAGGTAATGAGTCTTTACTCTGTTTCAAAAATGTGTCCTCTGCTTGAGTCAATGTATAAATTAAAAAAAAATATATCTTGTATTCGCAAAAAGTGATTATATTTGACTAACTACAGAAACAACTATCAAATGTATGACATGTATTCGAGGTAAAGCCTTCACTTGTCCTCTGTGTTAGCTTTGATAGCTTATCATAGATTATGAGATTACAACACTTGCTTTGTTTTTTGTTGGTCTTCTTGTGTCTGATTTTAGTATTGTAAAAAAAATTATAAAAATAGAAATGTGGGAGAGAAATTAACCAATGAAACATTATGAGTTTTAAAACCGTATTCCAAGAAACAACAAAGAGGACAAACTTTAACAAAACCAAAACCACTTGATAAATATGAGTTTCAAGAACTAAGTTAAAGAGAAAGGAAATGGAAGGGTAAATGGTAATAATAATAGTTCTGGTAAATAACATCTGAACTTGTCTATCATTTGTGATATGACAGGAGGTGTATTCAGAGCCATTTGTTGCAACATTGATTCTGGTAATGGATAAGTGAACTCCACCAACTCGTTTTTTTGTAGCTTATAATCATTTTGTGTACATTTCAACAAGTTCACCATGTGTAAAACCATCACTCAAAAAGAACATTCTCCATCCTCTCCAGTTATCCACCACAAAATGCCATGGCTTATCTTTTATAACTCATTCTCTGTAAAAAAAAACATAAAAAACACATTAGCGATCGTAATTACGAAGCAGACGTCATCTAAAGTATAAACAAATGAGTTAAAAGGCTAATAAAACAAGAAAATTAATTCTCTCATAACTATAACACATAAACATATCAAACTCATACATAAGCAAAAAAAAAATAATTAACACACATTTAAGAACAAGAAAATCTAAAAAAAAATTCATTATAAATAGGATATAAATGCATTTTTAATAAAATTTCAAAAGCAGACTGCAAACGAAGTCTGCTCCAGTTTTAAGTTGCAGACTTCATCTGAAGTCTAAACAAATGAGCTAAAGGCTAATCAAACAAGAAAATTGATTTATCCCATAAATATTACACATAAACATGTACAACTCACACAGAAACAAAAACAATAACTAACACACATGTGAGAACAAGAAAATCTAAAAAATTCATTACAAATAAGATATAAATGCACTAATAATAAAATTTAAAATACAGACTACAAACGAAGTCTACGTAGCAGATTTCGGGTGAAGTCTGTAGAATTTGGGTTACTTTTGCAATTAAGGCATATCACAGAGTAGACTTCACCTGAAGTCTATAGAGTTTGCAGACTTCGGGTGAAGTCTCCTCAGTAAAAAGCAGGTTAGTTTTGCATTTGACCAAAAGTTTGACTTTATAAAAGCAGACTTCGGGTGAAGTCTGCAAAATAAAAAGGTTAGTTTTGCAATTGACCAAAATTTGACTTTCTAGAGTAGACTTCACCTGAAGTCTGCGCAAATACGCGGAAAACCGTAAAAATGGCACAGACTTCAAATGAAGTCTGCTACCGAAAGGAGACTTCAAGTGAAGTCTACGCCGAAAATGAGAGGTTAGATTTGCAATTAGAGAGGTTTTTGGATTAAATTGGAGAGGAAATGGAAAATGAAGAGGTTATGAGCACAAATATTGAGCATTTAGAGCTCAACAATCGGTTGGGGAAGCATTTAGAGTTCCAAATTGGTTGTTCATGGTGGTTGAAAAATTGATGAAGATGGCATTTTCGTAAATAAGTTGATATATTATGGGTTTTGTGTCTTTTTGTTAGTTTTCGAATTTAAAAAAAAAAAAAAAATTGAAACATAATGGCATTTTGGTGAATAAGTGTGGAGGCTATGGATTTTTTGGGAGAAAGTGGCAAAATATGAAGAGGAGGAAAAAGTGGGTTATGTTTGGGGTTGACCATAAATTGTGGGTTATTTTTGAAACAACCTCTTCTAATTTTTAGGGTGTGTAACATAAGTTTTTGGGTTACGGTTTATGATTTTGGATTTAGAGTTTAGTTTTAAAGATTTAGTGTTTAAATATTGGGTTTTAGAGTTCAAAATTTAGAATTTAAGGTTTAGTTTCATATTACTTTGTTAGATTAAAAAAAAATATTTGATATATACAACAACAATAGCATTCTATTTTATTTAAGTTGTTTATATAAATAAAATGACGTATAGTTAATTACAACAATATATTATTTTCGAGTAATTTATATCTATTTTAAAAAATTCAAACCAAAATATGTGCAGAAAAAAAATCAAAGTGTTGTTTAATATGCTAAGAAATCAAATCAATATATGTATATGAACAGAGTCAAACCATATAAAATGAGATATGATAAAGAAATGAAGAGGAATAAAAATTAAAAAAAAATAAAGAGAGAGAGAGAAAAAGAATGTGTAATCAAGGATTGCTAAGGATAAGAGTGTAATATTATATATTACACCCAAAATATTATAGCAATTTTTTGAATATGATTATAGAGTGAATTATTAAATTTTTGGTGGTTATTGATGCTAATTTCCTTTTTTTTTTTTTTTTCAATTTTCACTTGTTTTTATATATAAATTTGCTTGGGAAATTGTTTTCACTCTTGTGCTTTGTCAAGTTAGTATCTAAATGTATTTCATACTGGGTAACTGTTTGAGTTTTGTATTGAATACATCATTATTATATTAGAAAAACAAAGATCATCGGTGATAGTTATCCACAATAAATTAAATAATATGTAAAAATATGAAGGGTTAATTTGTTAGATAATCATATTAAAGATGATAATAAAGAATATATTTATGATAAATCATATCCTCTATATATTAAAGAAGGAATATTGGAGATCAAAATTGCTGATGTGTCAACACCACAATTTTTCTCAGCTTTTTTATTTAATTAATTAAATTTTTAGCACTATCCTAATTGCCAAACAATTACTTTTCCAAACAGCACTAATCCCGTAATAAACTTATCTACATTTCCAAACAAATAATATATTTATTAATTTACTAATTGTTTACCGTCGGTTTATATCTATACCAATATATATACCAATTTCTAATATAAACATACGACTATTATCCAAATAATTTTAATTTAACCGACATTGATAGACTATGAACCCGAAATTTACCATTACATTCAGCATTTTTTTATTTTTTATTTAACATTAATGGTGCTTCATTTATTTGAGAAATATACATTATATATTAACATGATATAATGAAATTATTAATAACTTAAAATTAATATGATTAGTAAAAAAAATATTTTACAAATATATTAAATCAATATTGACAAAAATATTACGAAATTTTACGAACATATTTTAATATACTAAAACATTATATATATATATATATGTAAACTCAATTAAAAAAGAATATTTTAATCCCGTGCATAGCACCGGTGGTAACCTAGTGTGTATATTAATAGAAGAGATATTAGAGAGAAAAATCTAATATGTCATTCAATGAGCAATTTAAGGGACACATCATTAAATTTTAACCAATCAGAATATTTCAATTAAAAATATATGTCATGGTGAAAATCTCCACATATTCTCATTAATTTTATAACATAAGCTCATTAATACATGTTTTACAAATTTAAACCCAATTAAATATAATATTTTAGATTTGTCATATCTATTTTCAAATTTTTTATGATATATTAACAAGTTTTTTATTATCATGAAGATCAATTTAGACGGAAAAAAATGAAGATCAATTTTACACTTAAAGAATATTGAAATAAATAACATTTGCATATTTTTAATCAATTTTACACATAAAAATATTAAAACTAATGGCATTAACATATGCTTGATCAAAAATATTTAATTTTATTATATTTATACACAATATATATCATTTTGTACGTTTATAAATATTATAAATCATATGTTTTATTATACACATTTAAATATTCATCAACATATTTAATCATTTAATTCCGTGTTTGGCATGGATCAAAATCTAGTTAAAAATTAAGCAAATAACTATTTCAAAACTGTATGGACAAAAATACACTTCTATTAGTGACAAATCATTTTCATTTTGTTTTATTCTATATTTTTTAGTTATATTCTATGCAGAACAAAATAATTCATCTCATTTCATTTTATTTTCTAATTTTATATATTTATATAAATATAAGAAAATCTCATAATCATACTAAAGCAAATATTTTTTTCGCGTCTGACTTAGTTTGAAATTTAGAAAACATACACGAATTTTTTTAAAAAGTGAATAGTGTTCTAATGAAAAACATGTAGTTGTATATAGAAAAGCTTCAAGTTTAGAGTTTATTTAAAGATTTAATATTCAACTTTTGGATATTAGAGTTAAAAATTTAGAATTTAGAGTTTATTTTCAGATTATTTGTTATTTAATATTTCTTTAATGATGTATTTCTTTAATTGCCAAAAACTAGTATATTATATGGTTTTTATGTAGTTACCGTGCCAGTCTATTCTATATAGACTGTCGTGAATACTATTTTTATTCAATTCACCATAAATTTTACATAACTAAACGTTAAATCCAAAATACTAAGGGCTTGATTGGTTCACCCACTACCACCCGCAAATGCTACGTTTGCGGGCGGTTGCGGTTTGTAGCGTTTGACAACAATCACAGAAACCGCTCAATACCGCTCCGTACCGCTTTATATCGCTTGGAATCGCTCTAAATCAAAAGCTCTTTCCCACGAGCGTTTGCGGTTGCGGGCGGTTGCAGGTGGTTGAAAAAATATATTTTTTAAAAAATATTATCTTAAATAATAAACTAAAATTTACAAAAAAAAAATTATTTTAAAAAATTTACTGTTTATATCAAAAATTATCATATAAAATTATTTACACTTGATATATATTTTATTTAAACTACAATAAACTTGTAATTATTAAAAAAGTTATTGTAAAAATATTATTTAATTATTCTATGATTTATTTAAAATATATAATTTATTTTTTTATAATAATATATTTTTGATTTCAATTTTTATTTTAATAATTATAAAAATGTTATTGTATATATATAAAATGTTCCAAACATCTTTAAAATTTTTATTTAAATATTCTATGATTTATTTAAAATATATAATTTTAATTTTTTATAAGAATATATTTTTGATTTCTATATAAATTATATATTATGTATATTTTTTGGTAGTTTTATGTAAATCCGCTATCGTATCCGCTGTAAACCAGTCATAAACGTCCCGCAAACGCACTCGTTTCCAGCCGCTTTACCAGTCGTATAAATTGTCCAATAACGCTAGAAATCGCTACCGCCCGCTTCCGCAAACTCCCGCAGCCGCAGCCGCACCCGCTACGTTTAAACCAGTCAACCCCTAAATCATAAGTCCAATGATTAATAAGTGCATACATATGTATAATATAATACAACTAATAATAAAAATATTGGTTTTTTGTCATTTTCTTTGTTAACTGAGTTAGTATATGCAATCATATTTTAGGGTTTATATAAAGAACAAACTATACTATATGAAAAATTTAAATAGAATAGACTCGACACGTTTTCACTTAATTACATATCCATTTTTCGAGAAATTTTTAAAAAATTTAAACTATGATATGTGCTACATTTTTTCGGTAGTATCACAAATTTGATTCACATTTTTTTTAAAGAACTAAAAAAATAAAAACAAAGGGGAGAAAAAATAAAAAATGAATAAAAAAAAAATAAAAAAAGGAAAAAAAATGAGTGTACGTAAGAGAAGGAGAGAAGTATCATATTCTAGCCATTCTAGATAATAGTTATTTACCCAATCATTAAATTTTTTTTATTAGTTTAGCTAATTTCCCAAATATGAATGCTAAGTTTTTTCTTCTCTTTACAACAATTTTTTTTTCTCTTTTCAACAAAGCACTTTTAGATTAATATTCCCTCTATATTACACTAAATGGTTAAAAAAATTTACACACAAAGTAAAACATTATTTATCATCTATCCAAAAATAATTCAATCAATAAAAAATAAATTACAGAATATAAATGATTATAACAAATAAAAATTATTTAATTTTATATTGAAAATTAAAAATATCATTTAAAATAAAACAAAAAGTTTTGACTAAAACATCACATATTGTGATATAGAAGAAGAAGTAATAAAAATGTTTCCTCCATCCATAATTAACACATCTTTATTATCTATCACAATCATGTTTTAAAAAACGTGAAAACTTGATAAAATATTATACGCCTCTGTTTTTTTTTTTTTTCCTTTACAAATCTTAATTTCATTAAACTTAAAATTCTGAGCTATATTGAAAAGAGAGAACACATCATCATTGGTTGTTACGACAATGCATACTAGAAAAGAAAAAGCATATAGATCTTCATAGAAGATTGATAACGAATACAAGACAAGGCTCGAAAGCGTCGCTAGAACTTCACGGCAAAGTCCGAATGTTGAGACTTGGTCACTTTAAGTTGTGACGTTGAAAACTAATCCCCATCTCCGAGTTTCATCGGGACGAACCATGTTGCTTCTTCTGACTCCGTAAAAACTGCTACGCAAGAAGACAGATTGGTGAATGTTGGACATTTTTCCGGCATTGAATCCAGGCAAGAACCACCTCTCATAGAAAAAGGCAAGCTGGAAAAAAGATTTCCCTGTAAAAAGAGGAAAATGGAAATGATTTCTCTCCGAAAAGGGCGGAAAATGTGGATGATCTCTCCCTGGCCAAAGAGGAAGTTGGTAATACGGCCAAACAAATTGGCGGGACTCGACAAAGAAACAATGTGCCTTAACGACAATCATGGACTAAGATAATTTGGGAGATGGACCAAAACCAGACACATATAGGTTTGGAACACAAACGAAAAAATGGGTCAAGCCCATAAAGAGATACCTCTTGGTAGCAAAGTGCGAGGTGGGTGGTCGGAGAAAAGGGTTTTTCGCCGGCGCAGCAAACTTGAGGTGGTGAGACAGATCTCATGGAAGCGGAAAAGGGGATGACCTTCTTGGTAGACTCGGTAATAGTGGATGCAGAGGGGGAGAGTTTGAATCTGGAGACTGAAAAGGATACGCCCTCTATTTTTTAAAGAAAGATTTTATAGAATTTTCAGATAAACTAAAAAAAAATTAATATTTGGTTATAAATATATTATTTTCTCACACTAAACACTTTCTCATAGCTATAAATCAATAATAATTCAATAAATTCAAATATTCTTAACTAATATCTTTTAAATCAACATTAATTAATAAAAAAATACATAGAAAATCTAAAAAATCAATTTTTATGGAAAAAAAACCTATAAAATTATTCTTTTTGAAACAGCGGAAGTAAATAGCAAAATGTAGCTGAAAAACCTTTTTAAAACGTGAAAAAAAAAAAAAAAACTGGTACAACATGTATCACCAAATATCATTGCATCCAACAAATAATGTATACTCCCAAGCCAGAATTGAGTACCATATCTAAGTTATTTATTATTTTCTTTCCATCAATCTCTTAATGGAACAGGTGGATTCGGGATGGGTAAAGAATCAGTTAAGACGACATTGCTGTAACTTACAAAAACATTGATGTAAAGAAGAAGAAAAGAGGTTTCTTGATTTACAAGAAACAGAGTAGCCCTAATTATCCTCGTCTCAAATCTCTCTCTCTCTCTCTCTCTCTCTCTCTCTCTCTCTCTCTCTCTCTCTCTCTCTCTCTCTCTCCAAACTAGAGAATTCGTGTTTCTCATCCCGCGATGTCTAACCAATCGATATAACTACTGAATAGGTTTCAAAAGCGGATGAACAAGTTTACAAGCTAGTAAACCGATTTCACACACCAAAACAGTTCTACTCACTCCAATGAATAGTTAGAAACCAAAACGTTTGCCGGAGAAGCTGAGTGGATATAGACGAATTCCATGCTTTGACCTGCCGGTAACGATTGCATCCACGAGGGAAAACCGAACGAATTTCCGGTTTTTGTCACACCCCAGATTGGACCATAGAGCTTGGTGATTGATATCTTCAAATTTTTCAAACTTTTTGTAGATCTATTGGTTAATCTTGTTGAGTATCGGTAATAAATCTTTCCTTCGTGACTCCATGAGATCGTCATCTTCTGCGATATGGTAATGGGACTAGAAGAAGAAGATGCTAAAACAAAAACAAAAATTGAAGCAAATTGGTGAAATTGTTCGACCAATTCGAATTGGTTTTCTAATGAGTTAGCATACGAATTTTAAAAATGACAAACCAGGAGGTGTAGTCGGTTTCCTTTTCGGTACCGGTGCTGGTTTTATCATAACCGGACTTGGAGTCGGACTAACACCTGAAATAGAAACCCGGTTAATAATGACCGATTAACCAAATTGACTAGAAACTTTGTTTAATAAGACAATGTAATTCATCAAATCTTATACCGGGAAGCAGCTGGTCAAAACTGGTAGAACCGGAAATTAACCGGGCTAGTACACCAAGAAGAGGTGCGTTGTTGTAAGTCGCTGGTTCGGTTTGCTCGTAATTGTCCCGTTGGTCGGCAAAGTTATCGTAGGCGTCTGGTCCACCAACTAGAGCTCCGGTCAAGACATTCGGATCGCTTCCTTTTCGGCTGTACCACGTGGCGTAGCCACCTCGGCAAGTCACGAACTTTTGATCGACTTTAAAGGAGACAATCGACGAACCTCGGTGATGAACTTGCCTAGGATAGTTCTGTCCGTATCCGACCATGTAGCTTGTCGCTCTAGGGTTGTCCCCAAGAATGTAATCCACCTGATTAATTTCAATTAATTGATTAATTAACACTACGATTAAAAAAAAGCTATCCATTTCGGAACGGATTACCCGGCCTCACCCTTACCATTCTGAATTACTTGTACATGTTGAAAATAATTATCCGTTTTATGACGGATTAATTTATTCCAACTAGTACAAGAACGATTTGGGTATAAAACGGGTACCCAAATTATCCGTTTGGGAGAAAGGAGCAAATGCGGAAATTTTTGGGGGCAAACCTGTGATTTAGAGAAATCTAGGAGTTGAGATGGAGAAATGTTTCCTTGAGAACAACGGAGGTTGCTTTTGGAGGAAGAAAGGTAATCGGAGTAAGCTGCGGCCAAGAAGGAGGCACTCGTGACGAACTGCATATTGTTCCACCGTTGCCGGAAAATCAAACCGCCGGGAGATTTCTGAATGTTCTTTGTGCTTTTTCCCAACAAAGAACACATAAATTGTTCTGCTTTCTGTTGGTACCTCTCGAACACGGCCGTGTGTTCTCCGGCTTTCCCTTGCATCAAAACCTATAAACCCAACAAATTCCCGGTTTAGTAAAACCAATCAAACTGGGAAATTCCATGAATTTAAGGTTAAATTGAAAATAATACCTTAGCAACAAGTGTTTGAACGCCTGCGTATTTAACGTCCCAACCAAATTCCGTCATGGACCAGCCCGTACCGCCCATTGAATCGCCGTTTTTGCCGAGGTAATCCAAGTAATATTTATCATTTGTTGCTTGGTATAACCACGCAGCAGCCCACAGTAATTCATCCTGGTTATATACAAAATCGTGTTTGTTAAAATTTGAATTCAAGTTATGTTTTTGTTAGTGGTTTTTATATAAATGAGAGTTTCCGTTTATATTAAAAACGCAGCGTTTAGTACATTGTAACCGCTGACCGACCGATAGTACTTTTGTGCCACGGTTATACTGCTGTCGTATTTGCCTCTGTATTTGTCCGCAAATTCAAATAGCTGCCAACACAAGAACAATGTTATGGTAAATGGCGAAATCTTAAACATTATGAAACTGATAAGGTTATGTCTACAATCTAGCTATGTTTCTTGCACCTTTAGTTTTGGTTCTCCCCAAAACTATTAAACTAGTATCAAATAAGTATCATTTTATTGAAATCAAGCATAATGCCAGTTCGGTCTGGATTTTTTTGGATTTTGGAGTTTTGGAATAGATGTTTGTACTAGAACCGAATTTCAATTTTATTTCGGTTCAGTTTATATGTGTATCCTTGGTCAAAACATTGTAAATTTATTGAAATAAACTCAAACCATGTGCATAACCGAACTCGATTCCACTATCGGTTTTGTTTATGATTAATGTGATTGAGGTTTAAGAACCTGATGGGCGTGCCGGAGCAGCTCAGCAGAGTATGCTGGATCAGAGAGGCGGAAAACGATGGAAGCGGCAGCCATGGCGGCAGCGGTTTCTCCGGCAAGATCCGAACCCGGATTGTTCTGGTCAATCCTATAAGCCCTACGGTCAGTAGTCATTTCCTCTGGTCTTTGCCAACAATAATGATCCGACTTACCATCTCCTACCTAAACCGTTAGAAAATAGTATCAAAATCAAATTAAAATTAATGTAAATAATTAAACTTAATTAATCACTAATGAATTAAGTGTTTTAGTGTTTAGAGTGTTATACTGTTACCTCTCCGTAGAGGACATTAGGTTCAGGGTGGGCTTTGATGAAATAATCAGTTCCCCACTTAACGGCGTCAATGGCGTGGCCAAGTTCGCTGTTAGATTCCAGCTGGCCACCGTATTCAATGATGCTCCAACACATTGTTGTCACCGTGAAAGCCATCGGAAGCCCAAATTTCACATTGTCTCCGGCATCATAATATCCTCCCACTAGATCCACCTGCTCAAATTAAAAAAAAATATATCTAAATAAAACCATGTTTTATTTTTCAACAATATTCTAAAAATCGGCTACCTATGAGGTTTTAGGTGGCTAAAAGCCTAAACCCATCCGGACACTTCGATTTTGATCACATTGGTTATAAGAAAATCGGTTGACTGAAAGTCAAATCGGGAGCGCGATTAATATATTTAGATTTAATTTTAAAAAATATTTAAAAAAATTACAAGAAAAAGGAAAGTAGATATATATATTCAAATAAATTATTATTTTATATTTAACATCATATTTTATTAAGTAAAAACACAAAATATGATGTTAATTTTACTTAATTAGCATTACATAATATATGGAAAACAAATTAATCAGATTAACATCATATTTTGTTTACTTAATTAGCATTACATACTATGGAAAACAAATCTGATTAATTGAAATTTTAATCGTTTAGGCGCTAGAACGACTACGAATATTAACCCAAATTATTGAATATTAGTATTAATTAGCATTACACAAGTTTCGATTTATTTTATGTATAAAAAAAAAAAAAAACTTACGCCACTGGATTTGCCGTCGTTAAGACCGGAGTGAGATCGCCATGAAACTCTCTGGTTAGGAGGGAGGTGACCTGATCTCTGAGCTTCAAAGAAGAGAATGCTTTTGCTCAGAGCTTGTTTATAGTCATGCCCTGACACTGCAATCTCAACTAAACCAAGAAGAAGAAGAAGAACTGAAATGGTGGAAGTATAACCCATTAATTATACAAGTCTTTTTCTAAAAATTAAGGAAGAAAGTTTGGTCCTGCTCGGACTTTGTTAAAATTTGATTTCTTGGATCTGTTTCAACAAAATTTTGATCCTTTTAAAAAAAATAGAGATAGAGAGAGAGAGATGGTTTGGTGAAGGAAGATGAGAAAATAAAGAGGTTTATATGGAAGAAAGTGAAGGAAGGTACCAGGAGGAGAGAAAACGGCAGAGTCGATTAAATGAATAATTTTTTTTATTCTTTTTTTTTACTTATATTCAAACTTTTAACTATGATAGTATAGTTGTAAACTTGTAATCTTTTATGTGAATGTAACAGTGTGTCGGCAGGCAATTTCCAGTTCAATTCTAGGCTGAAACTGTAGTTTTATTTATTTCTCTTAAATCTTAACAACAATAAAATGAAATCAAATAAATTTATTAATAGTTTCTAAATGTCAATGTGAGATTTATAAATTAGTGGCTCAGTTAAGTAAGAGTCTAAGAGAGGAGTCGTGAAGTAAAGAATAGCATGAATTAGTATCAAGAAAATTTGAACACAGACTAAAATTAAAACATGTTATTGGAGTTTTAAAACTTTGTAAGTGCAATGATCTTCTACTAGCATCTTACTTTGTCTTTTAGTATTAAACAAAAAAAAAAGAATTATTTTAAAAGAGGAGAATCACAGTTACGTTGTCCTTCCGGCCATTAAGGAAGCTCCGAATCTTCCATGCATCTAAACAAATATTGTCACAGAATAGATAATTACTTTGTTCTTTATATATTTTGTTTGGTCTATTCAGATCGTAATTCTTAACCCACCCTTGAGGATTTTATTACTTCTTTTATTAAAATAAACGTGTGTTCACTTATCACGAATATTTTTTGTTTGGCAACACTTATCATGAATAATAATTATGTTTTTAGTTAATTTTTCAAAAGTTGACCAAAACAAAAATGTTAATTTTTCAATATGTTATTATCACGAATATAAAAAAAATTAATATTTTATAGTTCTTGACCAAAAAAAAATTATAACAATAGAAATATAAAATTTGAGAGAATAGAAACGATATGACCAATTTATGATGGATGTAATAAACTATTTAATTATACACAACTATAAGAATATAATTTAATCAAAATTGGGAGATATTTGATGATCGACCTTGCCAACTAAATGCCGAATGGCGAGACAGGAGACACATGACAAACAATACACGCTCCGAATTTAATTCTCCATCCAGAGAAAAACAATATTTTATCAATAGTATATAAAATTGCATAGCCGTCAAATAAAATCATAGGTAAACTAACATTTTTATTTGAAAATTTGACATGTGAGAGAGTAGAAAAATGTGAAAGAAGAAAGAGGATGGGAAAGTGAGAAAGTAAACGGTGGGTCAAAACCCATACATTTTTATTTGAGTTGGATGCTCCCAACCGTAATCAACTGTCTACCGGAAAAGGAACTCGTATTTATTTTATTAATTAGTTACAAGCACTGATCATTGGTATATATAGTTTAGATCAAAATTTATAAAATAAAAAATCCTTATTTTCGATCACTTGTTTGATTTTGTTCAATTCGGTAAAAATTTGAATAACATATAATTAGTAGTTGACTAATCAATTTAAAACTCCATCTAATCTTTTAGATAGTTGATAGATATCAGTCTAGACAATTTAGTCAGATGATAGATCACAGTTACATAGTTTATAGTTTTGATTTCATAGTCATTTTGTAAATATAGATCAAAATTACATATTTATTATGAAGATCCTTAGAAAAGTTTTAGTATAAAAAATTGCTATAGGTATTTAAAAAAACAATAGGACTCAAATCACTTAATCATGTATGTTGTGTTCTAAAAATTAAAGCATGACTTTGTTGTCCAAAAGGAAAACAAAAAGTGCATCTTTTACGAGGAGACTTTTGAGAAATGTTAAACGCAAAGGCTTTGGTCACTAAACACCTTCTATATATATGTTTTTTGCCTACCTATTTGCATACTTCTTGCTGCTCGCCAAACTCAATTACGCCAAATAAATTTATAAAAGTAAAGTACATAATAACCACACGTTTGGTTATTAGAAAGATTTTGAATTCGTTGTAGCGTTATCACTTATCAGTATGCAAAGGTACCATTAGGTCCATAATCGATGGCGAGTTATCACAAAAAGGCCAATCAACTGTTATAATATTTGTTCACGAAAATTTACATACATTTTTAGTTAAAAATAAATAAATGTAAAAAAATTTCCTATGAAAAAATCTCTAACTAAAGTAATTTTTAAATAATTAAAACAAATTCGTGCATCGCGCCGGCATCCGTAATTTGATTATATTTATGTTTAATGTGTTAGTCTGATAATATTTATGTTTAAGTATCAATGTCGATCTACACATAAAAGGTTACAAGTTAAAGGACTAATCATATCATCAATTAAAAAAATTATCATTAAAAAAAATTAGAAACAAAAAAAATTTCTCTGTAAAATAGGAAATAAAGGCCCTAAATGGTGATAATATAATTAAGGAATTCAGAAGAATGTAGAAGAAGTTTTGGAAAAAAAAATTCATCCAACACCATTTGAAGTTTTGAAGAATTTGGAGGAATATTGAAGAATTGGAAGGATTTTGTTTTTTTTTCAAAAAACACATACAAGTATATAGACCAAATTTGTAATATATATTTTTCAAAAAACATATATAAGCATATAGACCAAATAACACGTTGTATTTCAACTTGTTTTTTAATATTATATCTGGAAAAAAATAGACCAAATAATACATTGTTTTTTAAACACATACGAGTTATTAGTGAATTACTAATATATATTTAAGAATAATATATTTTAAATTTGTAATATTTTTAAGTTTAAATGTATAATTTTTATTTTCTATTATTTAATAAATTGCTAATATTATAAATTCATAAATTTGTATGTTCTTAATTAATTTGAGTGGTAAATAATAAAAATATGGGAAATGTTGCTAAAAATATATATATTGATGAAGTAAGTTAGGTGTGGGAGATAATTTAACAAATAAATTACCAAACGGATAAAGATCAGATCGTGTTTGAATATGAGCTCATTCTGGCACGTGCTATATTAAGGCTCTTGCATAGATGTCACTTGCACGTGCGGATTTTTTTAAATGCTACACTAATATGGCTGCGCAAAAAATCTGGAACCGAATAACTGAATCGAAACTAATCTGAAATTGCCTGAATTGAGTCATAACCGATTTTTTAAATATTCGAATGGGACCTCAACACCTATTACCAAAAAATCCGAACCAAATCCGGTACCGAACCGAAAACCGAACGGTACCAGAAGTACCCAAAACATAAATTAACCTAAAAATATTTAGGTTCTAGGTCGTTTGAGTAAATTTTACAGTTTTTGTTTTTGTTTTTTGGTTAGTTCGGATATTTGTGGGTATGTTCGGATAAAAATAACCAATTTGGATATATTATTTGAATTTTTAAAGTTTTTCTTTGTTATTTTTCGGGTATTTTCGAGACTTTCGTGTATCTCGGGTATGTTCAGATACAAAATAATGGACCGGAACCAGAAAAATTTCGGTTCTCCAAATAAATATCTGAACCGAGATAGTATCAAACCGAATCCGAACCAAAATTTAAAAGGGTGAATTAGAGGTATAGCACACAAAAAAAAAAAAAATAAATAAATAAAAAAAAAATAAAAAAAAAAATATATATATATATATAAAGTACTAAAAAAAAACTAAAATAGAAGGTTGGGATTGAAACACTGTTTTTGTTAGATTTTATGTTTGGTTTTTTTTGTGTGTTAGTTGGCCAATTTATTACTCAATCGATACCTAAATTTCTAATACCAAAATACTCGAAATCTTAAATACCCGATTCAAATTGAACCGATTATCCGAATGTCCAATTCTATACGAAGTGTCAATCTCCCACCAATCTCGGTACTTTTTATGTCCAGCCTGATTTTTAAGGTAGTTATTTATATATATATATATGGATTTTTAGGCAGTTTCTATTTAACAAAAAGATTTGGTCAAGAATTCGAATTTTTAGTATATTGTTTACCTGATTAAATTAATTGTATATTAGATACTTTATAGAGTCTGATACAACTCTCTTTTAAAATGGTTCTCAAGTATGAGTTGGACATCTAAAATGACACGAGCATCTTGTACCAGCTACTAAAAAACAGAATAGCTAATATAATATTTCAATTTGATTTTTCATTAAATCTCATTAGATGAATCGCATTAGATGAAGCAACATATAATAATAATAATAATAATAATAATAATAATAATAATAATAATAATAATAATAATAATAATAATAATAATAATAATAATAATAATAATAATAATAGATAATTCTCAAAAATACCACAAAATTAAATTTTTGTTCCAAATATATTATCACTATTTTTTTTTCAAAAATACCACTAAAATTGTTTTTTTCAAAAATACTACAAAATTAAAATTAAACTTTAAACCCTCAAAACTAAATCCTAAATCTTAAAACTACCTTAAACCTTAAACCTTAAAAAACAAACCATAAACCCAAAATACTAAACTCAAACCCAAAATTTTATAAACTCTTAAAAATCATTTTTAGTGTTTGTGGTATTTTTGTAAAAACAAAATTTTTAGTAATATTTTTGGAAAAACAAATAAATGATGATATTTTTGGAAAAAAACATATTTAGTGGTATTTTAAGGAATTTCTCATAATAATAAGTACATAACTCTATTTCATTAAATCTCATTAGATGAATTATTTGTGCTCCGGATTCAAACCTCCATTGGAATAAAAAGGTTATTCTTTAAATCGAAATACTATAATTTGACTTCGGAGACCGGAAAGATTAATTAGTTGAATTAATGAAAATGTAAGCAGCGGAAAAATTACATATCGGATTAATTTATAACAAAAAAATAAAAAAATGCGAGAATTTTCATCATTTAAAAATAAAATAAATCAAGTGTAGACAATTCTACTAGTCTTCAACTCTTCATTATTTTTCAAAGGATATTAAATTTCAGAAACCATAATTTGTATGTTTTTATTTTATTTTTTAGGAAAGACATTCAGCATGATATAGAAAAGTATATAATTCGGTGTTTTTATTTTAGTATAATTCGGTTTAAAACTCATTAATTTACCAAATTAAAACAAAATGAAGATTAAGAAAGTGAAGGCACGTGACTACCGACACTGTGGCACAGGGCCTACAATGCGATCCATAATTTGACCCCCTCGTGCGTGCGAGCCCAATCGCTGTTTCTATGAAGCGGGCCATTTTTACGTCATCACGTGGCCTCGCGTGGTGCTTAATTCTCTATTAAACTTTGATTTAAGAGAAACACAATAAATAAAAATCGGAACATACATACATAGGAATTTTCTCAAGAGACACTATTATCAAACTTTGTCTTATACATTCGTAATTTTTATTATCGCACGTTCAAAAATGGGTTTGAAATTCTTAACTAATTTAATATTCTTTACTCACAAAACAAAACAAAATATTTTAAAAGTTTGAGAGTAGATACATAATATTTTCTTTTAATAAAAAAAAATTAATAAGCTCGACCGCAATTCTTAGAGACAACCCACCATCATTGTCAAGCTTATCCTTCAAGCAACAATCTACTCAATATGAACAACAAAATCTTCAATGTTATTTCCATAACGTCAGCCACCATCAAATCAGCAATCGACCGTACTATAAGAGAACGTCTTCTTTCTTTCCCCGCACTGGAAACAAGCTTTTCTTCGCTCTCTAAACTTTATTTTATTTGTATTTTTCCTCCTCTTTAAATTACTTGTTTGTCGTATATCTAAGTTCCATTGGGTTGCTTTCGGTTTAGTATTTCACTTTGTAATGGGTAGAATAAATTGTAAGACTTAACAAAAACAAAATCAGAAAATGGTATAAATCTTAACATTTAAAATATTAATAATAATAATAACATATAATATACTCGTCCTAAACAGACGGAACTAACTATGCAATAAATCAAATAATTTTAACATTTAGAACCATGATGTACAAAATACTTGTAGGAAAATTTGGTATTTTCTAATTTTTTTTTATTTTTGGGAAATAATATTTATGTAAAGAGAAGTCTGTCCCAAACTTTGTTCTAATAAGCAGAAGTATCAAATGAAAGTCTATGCGTTTAGTAGGTTTCTTTGTAAGTGTTTTTGTATAAATATGAATTTTAAGTTGTAACTGTAGGTACTCCAATTACTACAATATGGACAAACTGATATTTGTAAAGGAATTGCATAAAATAAATCGATAATACAACAAAAATACCGATACAAGAATTATGAAAAAGATGGATTTGCAGAAACAAGATATGATATGTATCCTTAATTCTGAAAATGCCCTGTAGTGTGATGGTTGTGTGGCATTCCGAATCCCATGATACAATTGCAATCAATTCTGTTTTGCACAACTCAAGAACAGAATATAACGAACTCTTTTCTGTGTTGTACTCTCAAATACAAAAAATAAAAATAGAATAAATTGTGAGGGACTTGTGTTATTTTTTCTTATATGAAAATGAGATGAAGATGGCTTACTTTTATAGCCAATATGCCCAATATATTTTAACATATGAGCATTAAAGGGAGATTTGAGAATTCAATTTCATCTCATAACTCTTTCAAAGTAATTAGTATTTTATAAGTTACAAAATCAAATACAAATGAATTTGCACTTAAATACTATATCAATTGATGTTTAAAATTAATCATTAGAAGATATATGTGTTTGACTTTATCAACACTTAATTCAAAAAAGATCCAGGCCAAAAGAATAAATCTTTTTTAACCGTAGGCCTATTTGACAAATTCTGAAGCCCAAAACCGAAGTCCAGCCCGAGTATCTCCTTTCTCTAATACACCAAAATGTATCCAAGATTTTGAATCTTGTTATAAGTCTCCACTTTATATATTTAAGGATTTTATATCCAAATTTCAAATGTGGGATATTTGCTAGTTTTTACACTTAGCCAAATTTTGAAACTTTACAAGCTTTCAAAGTCATCCACTTTGGACTTTCATTTCTCATTCAAATCAATTTCAATTTTTACAAGTGAATACACTACGTTATAGTGTTCATGGCGACGATTCTATCGTGCCTAAAATCCGGTCATCTTGATGAACGTCTCCACCGAAAAATGCACCGGAAAATGGTCTTAAACCATTTTGTCAAAAACGAGTTCCAACGGTCCCCCACATGAATAGAAATGACTCTAAACACATGACTCGATGGACTTGACAGACGCGACAAGACTCGAGAAAACGGACTTTTGAGAGTACAAGCGAAAAATCCACTGTATATGAGTTGGTAGCTTTTTCAGCTTTGAACCAATCATTGTTAATAGCAATCAGGTTTACTCGACCAGGAGGTGAACATGATGTCTTGAACCACTCGGACTTTGATGTAAACCGAGACAACAACTATAACACAACTTCATTCTCTCACAGAACTAGGTTCTCTATTGTGTTCATTGTGGCCTTGAACATGCCTGGTTTTCATGAGTGAATTTAGAGAATATAGCATTTCATTTATTCTCCTAGAAATGGCCTCATTCACATTCACTAGGTGATATTTCAATAGACTTTGTTTTATGAAGTATCCTGTAATACTCCACGAACATATCAAAGCTATGGTGAATATCATTAAAAGCAACGCTTACCCTTTTTATACAGGAAACACTGTATATCATCTCAGAAACTGGGTAGAGACTAAAGTCTCATAGTGCTTTTAGCATAATCAGTTTGACTTAGTTTTTCCCTTTGAACCTATTTCCTGGGATCTCCAGTCATGTAGGTAGGGTTTCCATCAAACATTCGCGTAAGTCATAGGCTTTAAACCCAATCTTTTTGATGATTTTACAATTTGATCTCGTGATACACCTTTAATAAATGGACCCTAGGTTGTCCGATGAGATATAATCTGTTGAGATTACTCCATTTGAGATCAATTTTCTATTGGTTTGACGTCATATTTTTTTAAAGACATGACGACCCATTATAGATAAAACTTAGTGTTGGGCTATAGTCGTAATGCTCACACTAGTTTTTTCCACATCATGATATCTTTTACCAACTTTTTCAACTACTAAGCTTCCTTAGCTTTATCTCAAGCTATGAACTTAGGTTTCATGATTAATCTGTTCCGCAGAGTTAATTTGAAAGATTTCCATGATGTTATTGCACCACAATGCGTAAAGACATATCCACTTGTGGACTATTAGTTTCTGGAAGTCGATAACCAATTAGCATAATTGTATCTTTCCAAAACTATTGGTTCTTTACCATAATGCAACCCATAACTTTTAGTATATTGCATGTAACTCAATACTTTAGTTATTACTTTCCAGTGTTTACAACCTGGATTACGTGTGTAGCAACTTAGTACATAGACTACGTCCGCCGAGCACACTTGAGTAGATCTTGAACAATATTAGTTTGTTCGACCATGTCGTTATATCTTCAAATAATGTGATTTACATACAAAAGCAAAATATATCCGTGAGGAGTACTTTTGATGTTTATAAACTTATCACATTTATTGATGTGAAAACTATTTGACAATGTCAAATATTTCAGGCTATTGTTTCGGAGCTTTTGTATGCCCAAACAGAGACTTCACAAGTCTATAGACTTTGTATATTTTCGACTAAGACATAGTTTTTCGACTAAAAACCATTTACACCTTAGGACTATATGACCTTGTGATAAATCAATTATCTCCCATATATGGTTTTTTCATAATGGATTCGATCTCACTAATGAGGTTTTCCTTCCACGAAGGATTGTCTAATTTAGACTTGGCTTTAGTGAAAGTTACGGTGCATTCTCTCGGAGAAAGACCAATAAAAATCTTTACCAAAAGATTTACAGATTCTTCTGCATTATCTTACAGTGTGCCAAAAGTACTTGCCTCAATTATAGAGGTGATAAAGTATTTTTTCTCACGAGTTCGTTTTGGATTTTTTAATCCTTACATCGAAACACGTGTTCGAAGAAAGATGTATTTCTTGATTCGATGATTGTATTTACATGGATATCTAGTACGTCTGATTTGTAAACCAGAAACCGATAAGCACTATTTTATGTGTATATCCAATAAAATACAATCTGCCATTTTAGGTCTGAATGCAACCTTCTTAGGAGGTGGCACTGCGACTTTTTCCAGGCACCCCCACACTTTCAGGTATTTGTACGAATGTACTTTACCTTTTCAAAAGTTCATATAGCGTTTTGCCAATGACTTTATGTGGTAAGCAACGCTTCCCCCCCACATTTCTTGAGATAAATCAAAATCATGGATATGTGCATTCATCATCTCTTTAAGAGTTCAGAATTTTTGTTCCACAACTCCAATAGTTTCAAGTGAATAAGGAGAAATTTTTTCGATGAATAATGTCTTTTTCTCTAAGAAACGCATTTTATTCTCATTAAACTCGCCTCATTTATCATGTATAACTATTTTCATAGTTTTCTCAAGTTGGTTTTAAATTTCCATCTTGTATGCCTTGAACTTTTTCAAAAGCATATTCTTGCTTCTTAGCAAGTATACATATCTATTAAAATAGATATTAATGGTGGTAGCAGCGTAATGCCACCATTCCATTCGATTGTTTCCAACATGGTTGACTTCTGAAACTACACTACACGTGTTTGTTTTAGTCAGATTGGTCTGGAATTTTTCCATTTTCTTTGCATGGTCAATCATGGTACGACATTCATTAGCATTGCTATGACATGCGTAAGCCTTTTGACCATCCATAATGCCACAATTGGAACATTTTTCCATTGAACTTCTTATAATATTATGCTTTATGAAGTTAGTGGAGGCTTTCATAGAAACCTTAGGTTTCTGTTTGTTCTTGTGTTCACATATATAAACATCATATGCTTTGCAGTTTGTAGACTTAATCCGCTGCATGATAATCAAGTCTGTAAGGCTTTCAGCCTTTTGCTTATGCCAGCGATAATTCTTGAAATATTTTCAAGCTAGTTTAAAATTTCAATTACACAACAGACCTAGTATGTCAAAGAAATTGACATCCATGCGGTCATTATCTCATTAGCAATCACAGCTTTTTGACTTGTATATGATGAACTTAGAGCGCACCAATTTAAAGTTCAGAAATTTCGTCAAAACGAATTTCTTAGAACGTGTGTTCTTAGACTTGTACTTTATTACAAAGAAACTCAAAATTCCTTAGAAGTATTCAACTCACTATAGATATACACAACGGTTTTATCAAGCGGATTTGATCCATCTTTTGTATGGAAAATTCTCAATGGTACAAAATTCAACAGTTACTAGAGTTATATTGTTAGTATTCTCAAGAGAAAACATATGCTATCTTCTTTGAGTTACTTCTCTAGTTTCAGCATGAACCGAGGTACATCGAATTTGTCTAGTATTAGTCATATGTTTACAACATTAGGTACTAACATGACAATCTGATAAAATCAGCGTTTGGCACAGTCATATGTGGGAGACCACTACCAAACTGAATTTGGTGCGTCGACTCACTAGACCTGTAACCATAATACCTCAACCGCTATCGGTGTAAATAGGATCTAACATTCCGATAAACATCAGAGATGTAGTCCGTATAACACAAGATCATAAGTGGCAGACCATTCCCATTGTCATCTTTGTTAGACAATTTTTAGAGATCGGAAAAAACAAATGTATAGTCATATACATATGTCCGATTTAAACTGTCAACTCGTTGATGGTTGTACTTAACATCAAATCTGTTCAAAAGAACCAAGATCTAATTAGTACATAAAATTAGAAGTTCAATTTAATATATATGATGCAATTTAAACAAATATGAATAAATTATAATAAATAATTAAATTAAAATGTTCAGAATAATTAAATGTAAAAACATGATTAAGCAATTTAAACTTATAATATTGCCAAAAAAAATCAGATCTAGAAAGTCAACAAATAATGACAAAAACGTGTTTGAATTATTGCTCAAACCAAAACCAAACCGAATATTCAAACCAAAACCAAATCAGAAACTCAAACCGGTTAAACCAGAATGAAAAAGAAATCCAGCTTCGTCCCTTGTAACAAACAAAATCAAGCCACGTTAAAAATTTTTTTTTTTTTTTTTTCCTTTCCCAGATTCCTTTGAGATGACAGGAGCAGAACCAATCTGCACACACTAGCAAAGTATGATTAAGTTCGAAGGATGAACATAATTATTGTTAAACACCTGGTCTAAAAAAACAAGTGAATTTGAAAAATTCAGAATTTAATCAGATTTAAGTGCAAAAACACATTTAAACAATTTATATAATTTAAATAAATTGTCTAAGCACTTAAAAAAATATGTTTCCACTTATTAACAAAGCTGGAAAAATAAATAAATTGAAAGATAATTTTTCTGAATTTCTGTTGAATAAACAACAGATTTCAAAACTAGAATAACTTGAAGTGGATCAAAAATTGATCGGAGACAGATCAGTTTTCGTTAGTGTAATAATGCATAAAACGAAAAAAATTCAGAATTAAGATTGTAGGAATTCAAATTACGGGCAAACTGATATTTGTAAAGGAATTGTATAAAATAAATCGATAATACAACAAAAATACCGATACAAGAATTAGGAAGAAGATGGATTTGCAGAGGCAAGATATGATCTTTATCCTTAATTCTGAAAAACGCCCCGTAGTGTGACGGTTGTGTGGCATTCCGAATCCCAGGATACAACTGCAATCAATTCTGTTTTGCACAACTCAAGAACAGAATCTAACGAATGCTTTTCTGTGTTATACTCTCAGACAAAAAAAAAAAAAAAAAAATAGAATAAATTGTGAAGGACTTGTGTTGTTTTTTCATATATGAAAATGAGATATTGATGGCTTGCTTTTATAGCCAATATGTCCAATGTATTTTAACCTATGAGCATTAAAGGGAGATTTGAGAATTCAATCTCATCATCATGACTCTTTCAAAGTAATTAGTATTTTATAAGTTACAAAATCAAATACAATTGAATTTGCATTTAAATACTAATATCAATTGATGTTTAAAATTCATCAT